>CANTFG010000055.1:0-113910 GCA_947652605.1 Elmis aenea | reverse complement strand
AAACCAGCTCATTGAAAGACATATGCAAAACAATTGTATTCATGTAAAGAAGCGATGGATAAACTGTTCCTGTGATATACAAATCAATAATTAAAATTGTTTAGAAATAGTCGCTCAAGGAACATATGTATTAACTAAAGCACGGTATTTTTAGGAAATTATTAAAAATTAAAACCAGCTCATTGAAAGACATATGCAAAACAATTGTATTCATGTAAAGAGGCGATGGATAAACTGTTTCTGTGATATACAAATCAATAATTAAAATTGTTTCGAAATAGTCGCTCAAGGAACATATGTATGAACTAAAGCACGGTATTTTTTGGAAATCATTAAAAATTAAAACCAGCTCATTGAAAGACATATGCAAAACAATTGTATTCATGTAAAGAGGCGATGGATAAACTGTTCCAGTGATATACAAATCAATAATTGAAATTGTTTCGAAATAGTCGCTTAAGGAACATATGTATTAACTAAAGCACGGTATTTTTAGGAAATTATTAAAAATTAAAACCAGCTCATTGAAAGACATATGCAAAACAATTGTATTCATGTAAAGAAGCGATGGATAAACTGTTCCTGTGATATACAAATCAATAATTAAAATTGTTTAGAAATAGTCGCTCAAGGAACATATGTATTAACTAAAGCACGGTATTTTTAGGAAATTATTAAAAATTAAAACCAGCTCATTGAAAGACATATGCAAAACAATTGTATTCATGTAAAGAAGCGATGGATAAACTGTTTCTGTGATATACAAATCAATAATTGAAATTGTTTCGAAATAGTCGCTTAAGGAACATATGTATTAACTAAAGCACGGTATTTTTAGGAAATTATTAAAAATTAAAACCAGCTCATTGAAAGACATATGCAAAACAATTGTATTCATGTAAAGAGGCGATGGATAAACTGTTCCTGTGATATACAAATCAATAATTAAAATTGTTTCGAAATAGTCGCTCAAGGAACATATGTATTAACTAAAGCACGGTATTTTTAGGAAATTATTAAAAATTAAAACCAGCTCTTTGAAAGACATATGCAAAACAATTGTATACATGTAAAGAGGCGATAGATAAACTGTTCCTGTAATATACAAATCAATAATTAAAATTGTTTCGAAATAGTCGCTCAAGGAACATATGTATTAACTAAAGCACGGTATTTTTAGAAAATTATTAAAAATTAAAACCAGCTCTTTGAAAGACATATGCAAAACAATTGTATTCATGTAAAGAGGCGATGGATAAACTGTTCCTGTGATATACAAATCAATAATTAAAATTGTTCAGAAATAGTCGCTCAAGGAATATATGTATTAACTAAAGCACGGTATTTTTAGGAAATTATTAAAAATTAAAACCAGCTCATTGAAAGACATATGCAAAACAATTGTATTCATGTAAAGAAGCGATGGATAAACTGTTCCTGTGATATACAAATCAATAATTAAAATTGTTTAGAAATAGTCGCTCAAGGAACATATGTATTAACTAAAGCACGGTATTTTTAGGAAATTATTAAAAATTAAAACCAGCTCATTAAAAGACATATGCAAAACAATTGTATTCATGTAAAGAGGCGATGGATAAACTGTTCCTGTGATATACAAATCAATAATTAAAATTGTTTCGAAATAGTCGCTCAAGGAACATATGTATTAACTAAAGCACGGTATTTTTAAGACATTATTAAAAATTAAAACCAGCTCATTGAAAGACATATGCAAAACAATTGTATTCATGTAAAGAAGCGATGGATAAACTGTTCCTGTGATATACAAATCAATAATTAAAATTGTTTAGAAATAGTCGCTCAAGGAACATATGTATTAACTAAAGCACGGTATTTTTAGGAAATTATTAAAAATTAAAACCAGCTCATTGAAAGACATATGCAAAACAATTGTATTCATGTAAAGAAGCGATGGATAAACTGTTCCTGTGATATACAAATCAATAATTAAAATTGTTTAGAAATAGTCGCTCAAGGAACATATGTATTAACTAAAGCACGGTATTTTTAGGAAATTATTAAAAATTAAAACCAGCTCATTGAAAGACATATGCAAAACAATTGTATTCATGTAAAGAGGCGATGGATAAACTGTTCCTGTGATATACAAATCAATAATTAAAATTGTTTCGAAATAGTCGCTCAAGGAACATATGTATTAACTAAAGCACGGTATTTTTAAGACATTATTAAAAATTAAAACCAGCTCATTGAAAGACATATGCAAAACAATTGTATTCATGTAAAGAGGCGATGGATAAACTGTTCCAGTGATATACAAATCAATAATTGAAATTGTTTCGAAATAGTCGCTTAAGGAACATAATGTATTAACTAAAGCACGGTATTTTTAGGAAATTATTAAAAATTAAAACCAGCTCTTTGAAAGACATATGCAAAACAATTGTATTCATGTAAAGAGGCGATGGATAAACTGTTCCTGTGATATACAAATCAATAATTAAAATTGTTTAGAAATAGTCGCTCAAGGAACATATGTATTAACTAAAGCACTGTATTTTTAGGAAATTATTAAAAATTAAAACCAGCTCATTGAAAGACATATGCAAAACAATTGTATTCATGTAAAGAGGCGATGGATAAACTGTTCCTGTGATATACAAATCAATAATTAAAATTGTTTAGAAATAGTCGCTCAAGGAACATATGTATTAACTAAAGCACGGTATTTTTAGGAAATTATTAAAAATTAAAACCAGCTCATTGAAAGACATATGCAAAACAATTGTATTCATGTAAAGAGGCGATGGATAAACTGTTTCTGTGATATACAAATCAATAATTAAAATTGTTTCGAAATAGTCGCTCAAGGAACATATGTATGAACTAAAGCACGGTATTTTTTGGAAATCATTAAAAATTAAAACCAGCTCATTGAAAGACATATGCAAAACAATTGTATTCATGTAAAGAGGCGATGGATAAACTGTTCCAGTGATATACAAATCAATAATTGAAATTGTTTCGAAATAGTCGCTTAAGGAACATATGTATTAACTAAAGCACGGTATTTTTAGGAAATTATTAAAAATTAAAACCAGCTCTTTGAAAGACATATGCAAAACAATTGTATTCATGTAAAGAGGCGATGGATAAACTGTTCCTGTGATATACAAATCAATAATTAAAATTGTTTCGAAATAGTCGCTCAAGGAACATATGTATTAACTAAAGCACGGTATTTTTAGGAAATTATTAAAAATTAAAACCAGCTCATTGAAAGACATATGCAAAACAATTGTATTCATGTAAAGAAGCGATGGATAAACTGTTCCTGTGATATACAAATCAATAATTAAAATTGTTTAGAAATAGTCGCTCAAGGAACATATGTATTAACTAAAGCACGGTATTTTTAGGAAATTATTAAAAATTAAAACCAGCTCATTGAAAGACATATGCAAAACAATTGTATTCATGTAAAGAAGCGATGGATAAACTGTTCCTGTGATATACAAATCAATAATTAAAATTGTTTAGAAATAGTCGCTCAAGGAACATATGTATTAACTAAAGCACGGTATTTTTAGGAAATTATTAAAAATTAAAACCAGCTCATTGAAAGACATATGCAAAACAATTGTATTCATGTAAAGAGGCGATGGATAAACTGTTCCTGTGATATACAAATCAATAATTAAAATTGTTTCGAAATAGTCGCTCAAGGAACATATGTATTAACTAAAGCACGGTATTTTTAAGACATTATTAAAAATTAAAACCAGCTCATTGAAAGACATATGCAAAACAATTGTATTCATGTAAAGAGGCGATGGATAAACTGTTCCAGTGATATACAAATCAATAATTAAAATTGTTTCGAAATAGTCGCTTAAGGAACATAATGTATTAACTAAAGCACGGTATTTTTAGGAAATTATTAAAAATTAAAACCAGCTCTTTGAAAGACATATGCAAAACAATTGTATTCATGTAAAGAGGCGATGGATAAACTGTTCCTGTGATATACAAATCAATAATTAAAATTGTTTAGAAATAGTCGCTCAAGGAACATATGTATTAACTAAAGCACTGTATTTTTTGGAAATTATTAAAAATTAAAACCAGCTCATTGAAAGACATATGCAAAACAATTGTATTCATGTAAAGAGGCGATGGATAAACTGTTCCTGTGATATACAAATCAATAATTAAAATTGTTTAGAAATAGTCGCTCAAGGAACATATGTATTAACTAAAGCACGGTATTTTTAGGAAATTATTAAAAATTAAAACCAGCTCATTGAAAGACATATGCAAAACAATTGTATTCATGTAAAGAGGCGATGGATAAACTGTTTCTGTGATATACAAATCAATAATTAAAATTGTTTCGAAATAGTCGCTCAAGGAACATATGTATGAACTAAAGCACGGTATTTTTTGGAAATCATTAAAAATTAAAACCAGCTCATTGAAAGACATATGCAAAACAATTGTATTCATGTAAAGAGGCGATGGATAAACTGTTCCAGTGATATACAAATCAATAATTGAAATTGTTTCGAAATAGTCGCTTAAGGAACATATGTATTAACTAAAGCACGGTATTTTTAGGAAATTATTAAAAATTAAAACCAGCTCTTTGAAAGACATATGCAAAACAATTGTATTCATGTAAAGAGGCGATGGATAAACTGTTCCTGTGATATACAAATCAATAATTAAAATTGTTTCGAAATAGTCGCTCAAGGAACATATGTATTAACTAAAGCACGGTATTTTTAGGAAATTATTAAAAATTAAAACCAGCTCATTGAAAGACATATGCAAAACAATTGTATTCATGTAAAGAAGCGATGGATAAACTGTTCCTGTGATATACAAATCAATAATTAAAATTGTTTAGAAATAGTCGCTCAAGGAACATATGTATTAACTAAAGCACGGTATTTTTAGGAAATTATTAAAAATTAAAACCAGCTCATTGAAAGACATATGCAAAACAATTGTATTCATGTAAAGAGGCGATGGATAAACTGTTCCTGTGATATACAAATCAATAATTAAAATTGTTTCGAAATAGTCGCTCAAGGAACATATGTATTAACTAAAGCACGGTATTTTTAAGACATTATTAAAAATTAAAACCAGCTCATTGAAAGACATATGCAAAACAATTGTATTCATGTAAAGAGGCGATGGATAAACTGTTCCAGTGATATACAAATCAATAATTGAAATTGTTTCGAAATAGTCGCTTAAGGAACATAATGTATTAACTAAAGCACGGTATTTTTAGGAAATTATTAAAAATTAAAACCAGCTCTTTGAAAGACATATGCAAAACAATTGTATTCATGTAAAGAGGCGATGGATAAACTGTTCCTGTGATATACAAATCAATAATTAAAATTGTTTAGAAATAGTCGCTCAAGGAACATATGTATTAACTAAAGCACGGTATTTTTAAGACATTATTAAAAATTAAAACCAGCTCATTGAAAGACATATGCAAAACAATTGTATTCATGTAAAAAGGCGATGGATAAACTGTTCCTGTCATATACAAATCAATAATTAAAATTGTTTAGAAATAGTCGCTCAAGGAACATATGTATTAACTAAAGCACGGTATTTTTAAGACATTATTAAAAATTAAAACCAGCTCATTGAAAGACATATGCAAAACAATTGTATTCATGTAAAAAGGCGATGGATAAACTGTTCCTGTGATATACAAATCAATAATTAAAATTGTTCAGAAATAGTCGCTCAAGGAATATATGTATTAACTAAAGCACGGTATTTTTAGGAAATTATTAAAAATTAAAACCAGCTCATTGAAAGACATATGCAAAACAATTGTATTCATGTAAAGAAGCGATGGATAAACTGTTCCTGTGATATACAAATCAATAATTAAAATTGTTTAGAAATAGTCGCTCAAGGAACATATGTATTAACTAAAGCACGGTATTTTTAGGAAATTATTAAAAATTAAAACCAGCTCATTGAAAGACATATGCAAAACAATTGTATTCATGTAAAGAGGCGATGGATAAACTGTTCCTGTGATATACAAATCAATAATTAAAATTGTTTAGAAATAGTCGCTCAAGGAACATATGTATTAACTAAAGCACGGTATTTTTAGGAAATTATTAAAAATTAAAACCAGCTCATTGAAAGACATATGCAAAACAATTGTATTCATGTAAAGAGGCGATGGATAAACTGTTTCTGTGATATACAAATCAATAATTAAAATTGTTTCGAAATAGTCGCTCAAGGAACATATGTATGAACTAAAGCACGGTATTTTTTGGAAATCATTAAAAATTAAAACCAGCTCATTGAAAGACATATGCAAAACAATTGTATTCATGTAAAGAGGCGATGGATAAACTGTTCCAGTGATATACAAATCAATAATTGAAATTGTTTCGAAATAGTCGCTTAAGGAACATATGTATTAACTAAAGCACGGTATTTTTAGGAAATTATTAAAAATTAAAACCAGCTCTTTGAAAGACATATGCAAAACAATTGTATTCATGTAAAGAAGCGATGGATAAACTGTTCCTGTGATATACAAATCAATAATTAAAATTGTTTAGAAATAGTCGCTCAAGGAACATATGTATTAACTAAAGCACGGTATTTTTAGGAAATTATTAAAAATTAAAACCAGCTCATTGAAAGACATATGCAAAACAATTGTATTCATGTAAAGAGGCGATGGATAAACTGTTCCTGTGATATACAAATCAATAATTAAAATTGTTTCGAAATAGTCGCTCAAGGAACATATGTATTAACTAAAGCACGGTATTTTTAAGACATTATTAAAAATTAAAACCAGCTCATTGAAAGACATATGCAAAACAATTGTATTCATGTAAAAAGGCGATGGATAAACTGTTCCTGTGATATACAAATCAATAATTAAAATTGTTTCGAAATAGTCGCTCAAGGAACATATGTATTAACTAAAGCACGGTATTTTTAAGACATTATTAAAAATTAAAACCAGCTCATTAAAAGACATATGCAAAACAATTGTATTCATGTAAAAAGGCGATGGATAAACTGTTCCTGTCATATACAAATCAATAATTAAAATTGTTTAGAAATAGTCGCTCAAGGAACATATGTATTAACTAAAGCACTGTATTTTTAGGAAATTATTAAAAATTAAAACCAGCTCATTGAAAGACATATGCAAAACAATTGTATTCATATAAAGAGGCGATGGATAAACTGTTCCTGTGATATACAAATCAATAATTAAAATTGTTTCAAAATAGTCGCTCAAGGAACATATGTATTAACTAAAGCACGGTATTTTTAGGAAATTATTAAAAATTAAAACCAGCTCATTGAAAGACATATGCAAAACAATTGTATTCATGTAAAGATGCGAAGGATAAACTTGTCCTGTGATATACAAATCAATAATTAAAATTGTTTCGAAATAGTCGCTCAAGGAACATATGTATTAACTAAAGCACGGTATTTTTAGGAAATTATTAAAAATTAAAACCAGCTCATTGAAAGACATATGCAATACAATTGTATTCATGTAAAGAGACGATGGATAAACTGTTTCTGTGATATACAAATCAATAATTAAAATTGTTTCGAAATAGTCGCTCAAGGAACATATGTATTAACTAAAGCACGGTATTTTTAGGAAATTATTAAAAATTAAAACCAGCTCATTGAAAGATATATGCAAAACAATTGTATTCATGTAAAGAGGCGATGGATAAACTGTTCCTGTGATATACAAATCAATAATTAAAATTGTTTCGAAATAGTCGCTCAAGGAACATATGTATTAACTAATGCACGGTATTTTTAAGACATTATTAAAAATTAAAACCAGCTCATTGAAAGACATATGCAAAACAATTGTATTCATGTAAAAAGGCGATGGATAAACTGTTCCTGTCATATACAAATCAATAATTAAAATTGTTTAGAAATAGTCGCTCAAGGAACATATGTATTAACTAAAGCACTGTATTTTTAGGAAATTATTAAAAATTAAAACCAGCTCATTGAAAGACATATGCAAAACAATTGTATTCATGTAAAGAGGCGATGGATAAACTGTTCCTGTGATATACAAATCAATAATTAAAATTGTTTAGAAATAGTCGCTCAAGGAACATATGTATTAACTAAAGCACGGTATTTTTAGGAAATTATTAAAAATTAAAACCAGCTCATTGAAAGACATATGCAAAACAATTGTATTCATGTAAAGAGGCGATGGATAAACTGTTTCTGTGATATACAAATCAATAATTAAAATTGTTTCGAAATAGTCGCTCAAGGAACATATGTATGAACTAAAGCACGGTATTTTTTGGAAATCATTAAAAATTAAAACCAGCTCATTGAAAGACATATGCAAAACAATTGTATTCATGTAAAGAGGCGATGGATAAACTGTTCCAGTGATATACAAATCAATAATTGAAATTGTTTCGAAATAGTCGCTTAAGGAACATATGTATTAACTAAAGCACGGTATTTTTAGGAAATTATTAAAAATTAAAACCAGCTCTTTGAAAGACATATGCAAAACAATTGTATTCATGTAAAGAGGCGATGGATAAACTGTTCCTGTGATATACAAATCAATAATTAAAATTGTTTAGAAATAGTCGCTCAAGGAACATATGTATTAACTAAAGCACGGTATTTTTGGAAATTATTAAAAATTAAAACCAGCTCATTGAAAGACATATGCAAAACAATTGTATTCATGTAAAAAGGCGATGGATAAACTGTTCCTGTCATATACAAATCAATAATTAAAATTGTTTAGAAATAGTCGCTCAAGGAACATATGTATTAACTAAAGCACTGTATTTTTAGGAAATTATTAAAAATTAAAACCAGCTCATTGAAAGACATATGCAAAACAATTGTATTCATGTAAAGAGGCGATGGATAAACTGTTCCTGTGATATACAAATCAATAATTAAAATTGTTTCGAAATAGTCGCTCAAGGAACATATGTATGAACTAAAGCACGGTATTTTTTGGAAATCATTAAAAATTAAAACCAGCTCATTGAAAGACATATGCAAAACAATTGTATTCATGTAAAGAGGCGATAGATAAACTGTTCCAGTGATATACAAATCAATAATTGAAATTGTTTCGAAATAGTCGCTTAAGGAACATATGTATTAACTAAAGCACGGTATTTTTAGGAAATTATTAAAAATTAAAACCAGTTTTTTGAAAGACATATGCAAAACAATTGTATTCATGTAAAGAGGCGATGGATAAACTGTTCCTGTGATATACAAATCAATAATTAAAATTGTTTAGAAATAGTCGCTCAAGGAACATATGTATTAACTAAAGCACGGTATTTTTAAGACATTATTAAAAATTAAAACCAGCTCATTGAAAGACATATGCAAAACAATTGTATTCATGTAAAAAGGCGATGGATAAACTGTTCCTGTCATATACAAATCAATAATTAAAATTGTTTAGAAATAGTCGCTCAAGGAACATATGTATTAACTAAAGCACTGTATTTTTAGGAAATTATTAAAAATTAAAACCAGCTCATTGAAAGACATATGCAAAACAATTGTATTCATGTAAAGAGGCGATGGATAAACTGTTCCTGTGATATACAAATCAATAATTAAAATTGTTTAGAAATAGTCGCTCAAGGAACATATGTATTAACTAAAGCACGGTATTTTTAGAAAATTATTAAAAATTAAAACCAGCTCATTGAAAGACATATGCAAAACAATTGTATTCATGTAAAGAGGCGATGGATAAACTGTTTCTGTGATATACAAATCAATAATTAAAATTGTTTCGAAATAGTCGCTCAAGGAACATATGTATGAACTAAAGCACGGTATTTTTTGGAAATCATTAAAAATTAAAACCAGCTCATTGAAAGACATATGCAAAACAATTGTATTCATGTAAAGAGGCGATGGATAAACTGTTCCAGTGATATACAAATCAATAATTGAAATTGTTTCGAAATAGTCGCTTAAGGAACATATGTATTAACTAAAGCACGGTATTTTTAGGAAATTATTAAAAATTAAAACCAGCTCTTTGAAAAACATATGCAAAACAATTGTATTCATGTAAAGAGGCGATGGATAAACTGTTCCTGTGATATACAAATCAATAATTAAAATTGTTCAGAAATAGTCGCTCAAGGAATATATGTATTAACTAAAGCACGGTATTTTTAGGAAATTATTAAAAATTAAAACCAGCTCATTGAAAGACATATGCAAAACAATTGTATTCATGTAAAGAAGCGATGGATAAACTGTTCCTGTGATATACAAATCAATAATTAAAATTGTTTAGAAATAGTCGCTCAAGGAACATATGTATTAACTAAAGCACGGTATTTTTAGGAAATTATTAAAAATTAAAACCAGCTCATTGAAAGACATATGCAAAACAATTGTATTCATGTAAAGAGGCGATGGATAAACTGTTCCTGTGATATACAAATCAATAATTAAAATTGTTTCGAAATAGTCGCTCAAGGAACATATGTATTAACTAAAGCACGGTATTTTTAAGACATTATTAAAAATTAAAACCAGCTCATTGAAAGACATATGCAAAACAATTGTATTCATGTAAAAAGGCGATGGATAAACTGTTCCTGTGATATACAAATCAATAATTAAAATTGTTTCGAAATAGTCGCTCAAGGAACATATGTATTAACTAAAGCACGGTATTTTTAAGACATTATTAAAAATTAAAACCAGCTCATTGAAAGACATATGCAAAACAATTGTATTCATGTAAAAAGGCGATGGATAAACTGTTCCTGTCATATACAAATCAATAATTAAAATTGTTTAGAAATAGTCGCTCAAGGAACATATGTATTAACTAAAGCACTGTATTTTTAGGAAATTATTAAAAATTAAAACCAGCTCATTGAAAGACATATGCAAAACAATTGTATTCATGTAAAAAGGCGATGGATAAACTGTTCCTGTGATATACAAATCAATAATTAAAATTGTTTCGAAATAGTCGCTCAAGGAACATATGTATTAACTAAAGCACGGTATTTTTAGGAAATTATTAAAAATTAAAACCAGCTCATTGAAAGACATATGCAAAACAATTGTATTCATGTAAAGATGCGAAGGATAAACTTGTCCTGTGATATACAAATCAATAATTAAAATTGTTTCGAAATAGTCGCTCAAGGAACATATGTATTAACTAAAGCACGGTATTTTTAGGAAATTATTAAAAATTAAAACCAGCTCATTGAAAGACATATGCAATACAATTGTATTCATGTAAAGAGACGATAGATAAACTGTTTCTGTGATATACAAATCAATAATTAAAATTGTTTCGAAATAGTCGCTCAAGGAACATATGTATTAACTAAAGCACGGTATTTTTAGGAAATTATTAAAAATTAAAACCAGCTCATTGAAAGATATATGCAAAACAATTGTATTCATGTAAAGAGGCGATGGATAAACTGTTCCTGTGATATACAAATCAATAATTAAAATTGTTTCGAAATAGTCGCTCAAGGAACATATGTATTAACTAATGCACGGTATTTTTAAGACATTATTAAAAATTAAAACCAGCTCATTGAAAGACATATGCAAAACAATTGTATTCATGTAAAAAGGCGATGGATAAACTGTTCCTGTCATATACAAATCAATAATTAAAATTGTTTAGAAATAGTCGCTCAAGGAACATATGTATTAACTAAAGCACTGTATTTTTAGGAAATTATTAAAAATTAAAACCAGCTCATTGAAAGACATATGCAAAACAATTGTATTCATGTAAAGAGGCGATGGATAAACTGTTCCTGTGATATACAAATCAATAATTAAAATTGTTTAGAAATAGTCGCTCAAGGAACATATGTATTAACTAAAGCACGGTATTTTTAGGAAATTATTAAAAATTAAAACCAGCTCATTGAAAGACATATGCAAAACAATTGTATTCATGTAAAGAGGCGATGGATAAACTGTTTCTGTGATATACAAATCAATAATTAAAATTGTTTCGAAATAGTCGCTCAAGGAACATATGTATGAACTAAAGCACGGTATTTTTTGGAAATCATTAAAAATTAAAACCAGCTCATTGAAAGACATATGCAAAACAATTGTATTCATGTAAAGAGGCGATGGATAAACTGTTCCAGTGATATACAAATCAATAATTGAAATTGTTTCGAAATAGTCGCTTAAGAAACATATGTATTAACTAAAGCACGGTATTTTTAGGAAATTATTAAAAATTAAAACCAGCTCTTTGAAAGACATATGCAAAACAATTGTATTCATGTAAAGAGGCGATGGATAAACTGTTCCTGTGATATACAAATCAATAATTAAAATTGTTTAGAAATAGTCGCTCAAGGAACATATGTATTAACTAAAGCACGGTATTTTTAAGACATTATTAAAAATTAAAACCAGCTCATTGAAAGACATATGCAAAACAATTGTATTCATGTAAAAAGGCGATGGATAAACTGTTCCTGTCATATACAAATCAATAATTAAACTTGTTTAGAAATAGTCACTCAAGAAACATATGTATTAACTAAAGCACTGTATTTTTAGGAAATTATTAAAAATTAAAACCAGCTCATTGAAAGACATATGCAAAACAATTGTATTCATGTAAAGAGGCGATGGATAAACTGTTCCTGTGATATACAAATCAATAATTAAAATTGTTTAGAAATAGTCGCTCAAGGAACATATGTATTAACTAAAGCACGGTATTTTTAGGAAATTATTAAAAATTAAAACCAGCTCATTGAAAGACATATGCAAAACAATTGTATTCATGTAAAGAGGCGATGGATAAACTGTTTCTGTGATATACAAATCAATAATTAAAATTGTTTCGAAATAGTCGCTCAAGGAACATATGTATGAACTAAAGCACGGTATTTTTTGGAAATCATTAAAAATTAAAACCAGCTCATTGAAAGACATATGCAAAACAATTGTATTCATGTAAAGAGGCGATGGATAAACTGTTCCAGTGATATACAAATCAATAATTGAAATTGTTTCGAAATAGTCGCTTAAGGAACATATGTATTAACTAAAGCACGGTATTTTTAGGAAATTATTAAAAATTAAAACCAGCTCTTTGAAAGACATATGCAAAACAATTGTATTCATGTAAAGAGGCGATGGATAAACTGTTCCTGTGATATACAAATCAATAATTAAAATTGTTCAGAAATAGTCGCTCAAGGAATATATGTATTAACTAAAGCACGGTATTTTTAGGAAATTATTAAAAATTAAAACCAGCTCATTGAAAGACATATGCAAAACAATTGTATTCATGTAAAGAAGCGATGGATAAACTGTTCCTGTGATATACAAATCAATAATTAAAATTGTTTAGAAATAGTCGCTCAAGGAACATATGTATTAACTAAAGCACGGTATTTTTAGGAAATTATTAAAAATTAAAACCAGCTCATTGAAAGACATATGCAAAACAATTGTATTCATGTAAAGAGGCGATGGATAAACTGTTTCTGTGATATACAAATCAATAATTAAAATTGTTTCGAAATAGTCGCTCAAGGAACATATGTATGAACTAAAGCACGGTATTTTTTGGAAATCATTAAAAATTAAAACCAGCTCATTGAAAGACATATGCAAAACAATTGTATTCATGTAAAGAGGCGATGGATAAACTGTTCCAGTGATATACAAATCAATAATTAAAATTGTTTCGAAATAGTCGCTTAAGAAACATATGTATTAACTAAAGCACGGTATTTTTAGGAAATTATTAAAAATTAAAACCAGCTCTTTGAAAGACATATGCAAAACAATTGTATTCATGTAAAGAGGCGATGGATAAACTGTTCCTGTGATATACAAATCAATAATTAAAATTGTTTAGAAATAGTCGCTCAAGGAACATATGTATTAACTAAAGCACGGTATTTTTAAGACATTATTAAAAATTAAAACCAGCTCATTGAAAGACATATGCAAAACAATTGTATTCATGTAAAAAGGCGATGGATAAACTGTTCCTGTCATATACAAATCAATAATTAAAATTGTTTAGAAATAGTCGCTCAAGAAACATATTATGTATTAACTAAAGCACTGTATTTTTAGGAAATTATTAAAAATTAAAACCAGCTCATTGAAAGACATATGCAAAACAATTGTATTCATGTAAAGAGGCGATGGATAAACTGTTCCTGTGATATACAAATCAATAATTAAAATTGTTTAGAAATAGTCGCTCAAGGAACATATGTATTAACTAAAGCACGGTATTTTTAGGAAATTATTAAAAATTAAAACCAGCTCATTGAAAGACATATGCAAAACAATTGTATTCATGTAAAGAGGCGATGGATAAACTGTTTCTGTGATATACAAATCAATAATTAAAATTGTTTCGAAATAGTCGCTCAAGGAACATATGTATGAACTAAAGCACGGTATTTTTTGGAAATCATTAAAAATTAAAACCAGCTCATTGAAAGACATATGCAAAACAATTGTATTCATGTAAAGAGGCGATGGATAAACTGTTCCAGTGATATACAAATCAATAATTGAAATTGTTTCGAAATAGTCGCTTAAGGAACATATGTATTAACTAAAGCACGGTATTTTTAGGAAATTATTAAAAATTAAAACCAGCTCTTTGAAAGACATATGCAAAACAATTGTATTCATGTAAAGAGGCGATGGATAAACTGTTCCTGTGATATACAAATCAATAATTAAAATTGTTCAGAAATAGTCGCTCAAGGAATATATGTATTAACTAAAGCACGGTATTTTTAGGAAATTATTAAAAATTAAAACCAGCTCATTGAAAGACATATGCAAAACAATTGTATTCATGTAAAGAAGCGATGGATAAACTGTTCCTGTGATATACAAATCAATAATTAAAATTGTTTAGAAATAGTCGCTCAAGGAACATATGTATTAACTAAAGCACGGTATTTTTAGGAAATTATTAAAAATTAAAACCAGCTCATTGAAAGACATATGCAAAACAATTGTATTCATGTAAAGAGGCGATGGATAAACTGTTTCTGTGATATACAAATCAATAATTGAAATTGTTTCGAAATAGTCGCTTAAGGAACATATGTATTAACTAAAGCACGGTATTTTTAGGAAATTATTAAAAATTAAAACCAGCTCATTGAAAGACATATGCAAAACAATTGTATTCATGTAAAGAGGCAATGGATAAACTGTTCCTGTGATATACAAATCAATAATTAAAATTGTTTCGAAATAGTCGCTTAAGGAACATATGTATTAACTAAAGCACGGTATTTTTAGGAAATTATTAAAAATTAAAACCAGCTCTTTGAAAGACATATGCAAAACAATTGTATACATGTAAAGAGGCGATAGATAAACTGTTCCTGTAATATACAAATCAATAATTAAATATGTTTCGAAATAGTCGCTCAAGGAACATATGTATTAACTAAAGCACGGTATTTTTAAGAAATTATTAAAAATTAAAACCAGCTCATTGAAAGACATATGCAAAACAATTGTATTCATGTAAAGAGGCGATGGATAAACTGTTCCTGTGATATACAAATCTATAATTAAAATTGTTTCGAAATAGTCGCTTAAGGAACATATGTATTAACTAAAGCACGGTATTTTTAGGAAATTATTAAAAATTAAAACCAGCTCATTGAAAGACATATGCAAAACAATTGTATTCATGTAAAGAGGCGATGGATAAACTGTTCCTGTGATATACAAATCAATAATTAAAATTGTTTAGAAATAGTCGCTCAAGAAACATATGTATTAACTAAAGCACGGTATTTTTAAGAAATTATTAAAAATTAAAACCAGCTCATTGAAAGACATATGCAAAACAATTGTATTCATGTAAAGAGGCGATGGATAAACTGTTCCTGTGATATACAAATCAATAATTAAAATTGTTTAGAAATAGTCGCTCAAGGAACATATGTATTAACTAAAGCACGGTATTTTTAAGACATTATTAAAAATTAAAACCAGCTCATTGAAAGACATATGCAAAACAATTGTATTCATGTAAAGATGCGAAGGATAAACTTGTCCTGTGATATACAAATCAATAATTAAAATTGTTTAAAAATAGTCGCTCAAGGAACATATGTATTAACTAAAGCACGGTATTTTTAGGAAATCATTAAAAATTAAAACCAGCTCATTGAAAGACATATGCAAAACAATTGTATTCATGTAAAGAGGCGATGGATAAACTGTTTCTGTGATATACAAATCAATAATTAAAATTGTTTCGAAATAGTCGCTCAAGGAACATATGTATTAACTAAAGCACGGTATTTTTAGGAAATTATTAAAAATTAAAACCAGCTCATTGAAAGATATATGCAAAACAATTGTATTCATGTAAAGAGGCGATGGATAAACTGTTCCTGTGATATACCAATCAATAATTAAAATTGTTTAGAAATAGTCGCTCAAGGAACATATGTATTAACTAAAGCACGGTATTTTTAGGAAATTATTAAAAATTAAAACCAGCTCATTGAAAGACATATGCAAAACAATTGTATTCATATAAAGAGGCGATGGATAAACTGTTCCTGTGATATACAAATCAATAATTAAAATTGTTTCAAAATAGTCGCTCAAGGAACATATGTATTAACTAAAGCACGGTATTTTTAGGAAATTATTAAAAATTAAAACCAGCTCATTGAAAGACATATGCAAAACAATTGTATTCATGTAAAGATGCGAAGGATAAACTTGTCCTGTGATATACAAATCAATAATTAAAATTGTTTCGAAATAGTCGCTCAAGGAACATATGTATTAACTAAAGCACGGTATTTTTAGGAAATTATTAAAAATTAAAACCAGCTCATTGAAAGACATATGCAATACAATTGTATTCATGTAAAGAGACGATGGATAAACTGTTTCTGTGATATACAAATCAATAATTAAAATTGTTTCGAAATAGTCGCTCAAGGAACATATGTATTAACTAAAGCACGGTATTTTTAGGAAATTATTAAAAATTAAAACCAGCTTATTGAAAGATATATGCAAAACAATTGTATTCATGTAAAGAGGCGATGGATAAACTGTTCCTGTGATATACAAATCAATAATTAGAATTGTTTCGAAATAGTCGCTCAAGGAACATATGTATGAACTAAAGCACGGTATTTTTAAGACATTATTAAAAATTAAAACCAGCTCATTGAAAGACATATGCAAAACAATTGTATTCATGTAAAAAGGCGATGGATAAACTGTTCCTGTCATATACAAATCAATAATTAAAATTGTTTAGAAATAGTCGCTCAAGGAACATATGTATTAACTAAAGCACTGTATTTTTAGGAAATTATTAAAAATTAAAACCAGCTCATTGAAAGACATATGCAAAACAATTGTATTCATGTAAAGAGGCGATGGATAAACTGTTCCTGTGATATACAAATCAATAATTAAAATTGTTTAGAAATAGTCGCTCAAGGAACATATGTATTAACTAAAGCACGGTATTTTTAGGAAATTATTAAAAATTAAAACCAGCTCATTGAAAGACATATGCAAAACAATTGTATTCATGTAAAGAGGCGATGGATAAACTGTTTCTGTGATATACAAATCAATAATTAAAATTGTTTCGAAATAGTCGCTTAAGGAACATATGTATGAACTAAAGCACGGTATTTTTTGGAAATCATTAAAAAATAAAACCAGCTCATTGAAAGACATATGCAAAACAATTGTATTCATGTAAAGAGGCGATGGATAAACTGTTCCAGTGATATACAAATCAATAATTGAAATTGTTTCGAAATAGTCGCTTAAGGAACATATGTATTAACTAAAGCACGGTATTTTTAGGAAATTATTAAAAATTAAAACCAGCTCTTTGAAAGACATATGCAAAACAATTGTATTCATGTAAAGAGGCGATGGATAAACTGTTCCTGTGATATACAAATCAATAATTAAAATTGTTCAGAAATAGTCGCTCAAGGAATATATGTATTAACTAAAGCACGGTATTTTTAGGAAATTATTAAAAATTAAAACCAGCTCATTGAAAGACATATGCAAAACAATTGTATTCATGTAAAGAAGCGATGGATAAACTGTTCCTGTGATATACAAATCAATAATTAAAATTGTTTAGAAATAGTCGCTCAAGGAACATATGTATTAACTAAAGCACGGTATTTTTAGGAAATTATTAAAAATTAAAACCAGCTCATTGAAAGACATATGCAAAACAATTGTATTCATGTAAAGAGGCGATGGATAAACTGTTTCTGTGATATACAAATCAATAATTGAAATTGTTTCGAAATAGTCGCTTAAGGAACATATGTATTAACTAAAGCACGGTATTTTTAGGAAATTATTAAAAATTAAAACCAGCTCATTGAAAGACATATGCAAAACAATTGTATTCATGTAAAGAGGCGATGGATAAACTGTTCCTGTGATATACAAATCAATAATTAAAATTGTTTCGAAATAGTCGCTCAAGGAACATATGTATTAACTAAAGCACGGTATTTTTAGGAAATTATTTAAAATTAAAACCAGCTCTTTGAAAGACATATGCAAAACAATTGTATACATGTAAAGAGGCGATAGATAAACTGTTCCTGTAATATACAAATCAATAATTAAAATTGTTTCGAAATAGTCGCTCAAGGAACATATGTATTAACTAAAGCACGGTATTTTTAGAAAATTATTAAAAATAAAAACCAGCTCATTGAAAGACATATGCAAAACAATTGTATTCATGTAAAGAGGCGATGGATAAACTGTTCCTGTGATATACAAATCTATAATTAAAATTGTTTCGAAATAGTCGCTTAAGGAACATATGTATTAACTAAAGCACGGTATTTTTAGGAAATTATTAAAAATTAAAACCAGCTCATTGAAAGACATATGCAAAACAATTGTATTCATGTAAAGAGGCGATGGATAAACTGTTTCTGTGATATACAAATCAATAATTAAAATTGTTTCGAAATAGTCGCTTAAGGAACATATGTATTAACTAAAGCACGGTATTTTTAGGAAATTATTAAAAATTAAAACCAGCTCTTTGAAAGACATATGCAAAACAATTGTATTCATGTAAAGAGGCGATGGATAAACTGTTCCTGTGATATAATCAATAATTAAAATTGTTTAGAAATAGTCGCTCAAGAAACATATGTATTAACTAAAGCACGGTATTTTTAAGAAATTATTAAAAATTAAAACCAGCTCATTGAAAGACATATGCAAAACAATTGTATTCATGTAAAGAGGCGATGGATAAACTGTTCCTGTGATATACAAATCAATAATTAAAATTGTTTAGAAATAGTCGCTCAAGGAACATATGTATTAACTAAAGCACGGTATTTTTAGGAAATTATTAAAAATTAAAACCAGCTCATTGAAAGACATATGCAATACAATTGTATTCATGTAAAGAGACGATGGATAAACTGTTTCTGTGATATACAAATCAATAATTAAAATTGTTTCGAAATAGTCGCTCAAGGAACATATGTATTAACTAAAGCACGGTATTTTTAGGAAATTATTAAAAATTAAAACCAGCTCATTGAAAGATATATGCAAAACAATTGTATTCATGTAAAGAGGCGATGGATAAACTGTTCCTGTGATATACAAATCAATAATTAAAATTGTTTCGAAATAGTCGCTCAAGGAACATATGTATTAACTAAAGCACGGTATTTTTAGGAAATTATTAAAAATTAAAACCAGCTCATTGAAAGATATATGCAAAACAATTGTATTCATGTAAAGAGGCGATGAATAAACTGTTCCTGTGATATACCAATCAATAATTAAAATTGTTTAGAAATAGTCGCTCAAGGAACATATGTATTAACTAAAGCACGGTATTTTTAGGAAATTATTAAAAATTAAAACCAGCTCATTGAAAGACATATGCAAAACAATTGTATTCATATAAAGAGGCGATGGATAAACTTGTCCTGTGATATACAAATCAATAATTAAAATTGTTTAAAAATAGTCGCTCAAGGAACATATGTATTAACTAAAGCACGGTATTTTTAGGAAATCATTAAAAATTAAAACCAGCTCATTGAAAGACATATGCAAAACAATTGTATTCATGTAAAGAGGCGATGGATAAACTGTTTCTGTGATATACAAATCAATAATTAAAATTGTTTCGAAATAGTCGCTCAAGGAACATATGTATTAACTAAAGCACGGTATTTTTAGGAAATTATTAAAAATTAAAACCAGCTCATTGAAAGATATATGCAAAACAATTGTATTCATGTAAAGAGGCGATGAATAAACTGTTCCTGTGATATACCAATCAATAATTAAAATTGTTTAGAAATAGTCGCTCAAGGAACATATGTATTAACTAAAGCACGGTATTTTTAGGAAATTATTAAAAATTAAAACCAGCTCATTGAAAGACATATGCAAAACAATTGTATTCATATAAAGAGGCGATGGATAAACTGTTCCTGTGATATACAAATCAATAATTGAAATTGTTTCAAAATAGTCGCTCAAGGAACATATGTATTAACTAAAGCACGGTATTTTTAGGAAATTATTAAAAATTAAAACCAGCTCATTGAAAGACATATGCAAAACAATTGTATTCATGTAAAGATGCGAAGGATAAACTTGTCCTGTGATATACAAATCAATAATTAAAATTGTTTCGAAATAGTCGCTCAAGGAACATATGTATTAACTAAAGCACGGTATTTTTAGGAAATTATTAAAAATTAAAACCAGCTCATTGAAAGACATATGCAATACAATTGTATTCATGTAAAGAGACGATGGATAAACTGTTTCTGTGATATACAAATCAATAATTAAAATTGTTTCGAAATAGTCGCTCAAGGAACATATGTATTAACTAAAGCACGGTATTTTTAGGAAATTATTAAAAATTAAAACCAGCTCATTGAAAGATATATGCAAAACAATTGTATTCATGTAAAGAGGCGATGGATAAACTGTTCCTGTGATATACAAATCAATAATTAAAATTGTTTCGAAATAGTCGCTCAAGGAACATATGTATTAACTAAAGCACGGTATTTTTAGGAAATTATTAAAAATTAAAACCAGCTCTTTGAAAGACATATGCAAAACAATTGTATTCATGTAAAGAGGCGATGGATAAACTGTTCCTGTGATATACAAATCAATAATTAAAATTGTTTAGAAATAGTCGCTCAAGGAACATATGTATTAACTAAAGCACGGTATTTTTAGGAAATTAATAAAAATTAAAACCAGCTCATTGAAAGACATATGCAAAACAATTGTATTTATGTAAAGAGGCGATGGATAAACTGTTCCTGTGATATACAAATCAATAATTAAAATTGTTTAGAAATAGTCGCTCAAGGAACATATGTATTAACTAAAGCACGGTATTTTTAGGAAATTATTAAAAATTAAAACCAGCTCTTTGAAAGACATATGCAAAACAATTGTATTCATGTAAAGAGGCGATGGATAAACTGTTCCTGTGATATACAAATCAATAATTAAAATTGTTTAGAAATAGTCGCTCAAGGAACATATGTATTAACTAAAGCACGGTATTTTTAAGACATTATTAAAAATTAAAACCAGCTCATTGAAAGACATATGCAAAACAATTGTATTCATGTAAAAAGGCGATGGATAAACTGTTCCTGTCATATACAAATCAATAATTAAAATTGTTTAGAAATAGTCGCTCAAGGAACATATGTATTAACTAAAGCACGGTATTTTTAGGAAATTATTAAAAATTAAAACCAGCTCATTGAAAGACATATGCAAAACAATTGTATTCATGTAAAGAGGCGATGGATAAACTGTTTCTGTGATATACAAATCAATAATTAAAATTGTTTCGAAATAGTCGCTCAAGGAACATATGTATGAACTAAAGCACGGTATTTTTTGGAAATCATTAAAAATTAAAACCAGCTCATTGAAAGACATATGCAAAACAATTGTATTTATGTAAAAAGGCGATGGATAAACTGTTCCTGTCATATACAAATCAATAATTAAAATTGTTTAGAAATAGTCGCTCAAGGAACATATGTATTAACTAAAGCACGGTATTTTTAGGAAATTATTAAAAATTAAAACCAGCTCATTGAAAGACATATGCAAAACAATTGTATTCATGTAAAGATGCGAAGGATAAACTTGTCCTGTGATATACAAATCAATAATTAAAATTGTTTAAAAATAGTCGCTCAAGGAACATATGTATTAACTAAAGCACGGTATTTTTAGGAAATCATTAAAAATTAAAACCAGCTCATTGAAAGACATATGCAAAACAATTGTATTCATGTAAAGAGGCGATGGATAAACTGTTTCTGTGATATACAAATCAATAATTAAAATTGTTTCGAAATAGTCGCTCAAGGAACATATGTATTAACTAAAGCACGGTATTTTTAGGAAATTATTAAAAATTAAAACCAGCTCATTGAAAGATATATGCAAAACAATTGTATTCATGTAAAGAGGCGATGAATAAACTGTTCCTGTGATATACCAATCAATAATTAAAATTGTTTAGAAATAGTCGCTCAAGGAACATATGTATTAACTAAAGCACGGTATTTTTAGGAAATTATTAAAAATTAAAACCAGCTCATTGAAAGACATATGCAAAACAATTGTATTCATATAAAGAGGCGATGGATAAACTGTTCCTGTGATATACAAATCAATAATTAAAATTGTTTCAAAATAGTCGCTCAAGGAACATATGTATTAACTAAAGCACGGTATTTTTAGGAAATTATTAAAAATTAAAACCAGCTCATTGAAAGACATATGCAAAACAATTGTATTCATGTAAAGATGCGAAGGATAAACTTGTCCTGTGATATACAAATCAATAATTAAAATTGTTTCGAAATGTCGCTCAAGGAACATATGTATTAACTAAAGCACGGTATTTTTAGGAAATTATTAAAAATTAAAACCAGCTCATTGAAAGACATATGCAATACAATTGTATTCATGTAAAGAGACGATGGATAAACTGTTTCTGTGATATACAAATCAATAATTAAAATTGTTTCGAAATAGTCGCTCAAGGAACATATGTATTAACTAAAGCACGGTATTTTTAGGAAATTATTAAAAATTAAAACCAGCTCATTGAAAGATATTTGCAAAACAATTGTATTCATGTAAAGAGGCGATGGATAAACTGTTCCTGTGATATACAAATCAATAATTAAAATTGTTTCGAAATAGTCGCTCAAGGAACATATGTATTAACTAAAGCACGGTATTTTTAGGAAATTATTAAAAATTAAAACCAGCTCTTTGAAAGACATATGCAAAACAATTGTATTCATGTAAAGAGGCGATGGATAAACCGTTCCTGTGATATACAAATCAATAATTAAAATTGTTTCGAAATAGTCGCTCAAGGAATATATGTATTAACTAAAGCACGGTATTTTTAGGAAATTATTAAAAATTAAAACCAGCTCATTGAAAGACATATGCAAAACAATTGTATTCATGTAAAGAAGCGATGGATAAACTGTTCCTGTGATATACAAATCAATAATTAAAATTGTTTAGAAATAGTCGCTCAAGGAACATATGTATTAACTAAAGCACGGTATTTTTAGGAAATTATTAAAAATTAAAACCAGCTCATTGAAAGACATATGCAAAACAATTGTATTCATGTAAAGAGGCGATGGATAAACTGTTTCTGTGATATACAAATCAATAATTGAAATTGTTTCGAAATAGTCGCTTAAGGAACATATGTATTAACTAAAGCACGGTATTTTTAGGAAATTATTAAAAATTAAAACCAGCTCATTGAAAGACATATGCAAAACAATTGTATTCATGTAAAGAGGCAATGGATAAACTGTTCCTGTGATATACAAATCAATAATTAAAATTGTTTCGAAATAGTCGCTTAAGGAACATATGTATTAACTAAAGCACGGTATTTTTAGGAAATTATTAAAAATTAAAACCAGCTCTTTGAAAGACATATGCAAAACAATTGTATACATGTAAAGAGGCGATAGATAAACTGTTCCTGTAATATACAAATCAATAATTAAATATGTTTCGAAATAGTCGCTCAAGGAACATATGTATTAACTAAAGCACGGTATTTTTAAGAAATTATTAAAAATTAAAACCAGCTCATTGAAAGACATATGCAAAACAATTGTATTCATGTAAAGAGGCGATGGATAAACTGTTCCTGTGATATACAAATCTATAATTAAAATTGTTTCGAAATAGTCGCTTAAGGAACATATGTATTAACTAAAGCACGGTATTTTTAGGAAATTATTAAAAATTAAAACCAGCTCATTGAAAGACATATGCAAAACAATTGTATTCATGTAAAGAGGCGATGGATAAACTGTTCCTGTGATATACAAATCAATAATTAAAATTGTTTAGAAATAGTCGCTCAAGGAACATATGTATTAACTAAAGCACGGTATTTTTAGGAAATTATTAAAAATTAAAACCAGCTCTTTGAAAGACATATGCAAAACAATTGTATTCATGTAAAGAGGCGATGGATAAACTGTTCCTGTGATATACAAATCAATAATTAAAATTGTTTAGAAATAGTCGCTCAAGGAACATATGTATTAACTAAAGCACGGTATTTTTAAGACATTATTAAAAATTAAAACCAGCTCATTGAAAGACATATGCAAAACAATTGTATTCATGTAAAAAGGCGATGGATAAAATGTTCCTGTCATATACAAATCAATAATTAAAATTGTTTAGAAATAGTCGCTCAAGGAACATATGTATTAACTAAAGCACGGTATTTTTAGGAAATTATTAAAAATTAAAACCAGCTCATTGAAAGACATATGCAAAACAATTGTATTCATGTAAAGAGGCGATGGATAAACTGTTTCTGTGATATACAAATCAATAATTAAAATTGTTTCGAAATAGTCGCTCAAGGAACATATGTATGAACTAAAGCACGGTATTTTTTGGAAATCATTAAAAATTAAAACCAGCTCATTGAAAGACATATGCAAAACAATTGTATTTATGTAAAAAGGCGATGGATAAACTGTTCCTGTCATATACAAATCAATAATTAAAATTGTTTAGAAATAGTCGCTCAAGGAACATATGTATTAACTAAAGCACGGTATTTTTAGGAAATTATTAAAAATTAAAACCAGCTCATTGAAAGACATATGCAAAACAATTGTATTCATGTAAAGATGCGAAGGATAAACTTGTCCTGTGATATACAAATCAATAATTAAAATTGTTTAAAAATAGTCGCTCAAGGAACATATGTATTAACTAAAGCACGGTATTTTTAGGAAATCATTAAAAATTAAAACCAGCTCATTGAAAGACATATGCAAAACAATTGTATTCATGTAAAGAGGCGATGGATAAACTGTTTCTGTGATATACAAATCAATAATTAAAATTGTTTCGAAATAGTCGCTCAAGGAACATATGTATTAACTAAAGCACGGTATTTTTAGGAAATTATTAAAAATTAAAACCAGCTCATTGAAAGATATATGCAAAACAATTGTATTCATGTAAAGAGGCGATGAATAAACTGTTCCTGTGATATACCAATCAATAATTAAAATTGTTTAGAAATAGTCGCTCAAGGAACATATGTATTAACTAAAGCACGGTATTTTTAGGAAATTATTAAAAATTAAAACCAGCTCATTGAAAGACATATGCAAAACAATTGTATTCATATAAAGAGGCGATGGATAAACTGTTCCTGTGATATACAAATCAATAATTAAAATTGTTTCAAAATAGTCGCTCAAGGAACATATGTATTAACTAAAGCACGGTATTTTTAGGAAATTATTAAAAATTAAAACCAGCTCATTGAAAGACATATGCAAAACAATTGTATTCATGTAAAGATGCGAAGGATAAACTTGTCCTGTGATATACAAATCAATAATTAAAATTGTTTCGAAATGTCGCTCAAGGAACATATGTATTAACTAAAGCACGGTATTTTTAGGAAATTATTAAAAATTAAAACCAGCTCATTGAAAGACATATGCAATACAATTGTATTCATGTAAAGAGACGATGGATAAACTGTTTCTGTGATATACAAATCAATAATTAAAATTGTTTCGAAATAGTCGCTCAAGGAACATATGTATTAACTAAAGCACGGTATTTTTAGGAAATTATTAAAAATTAAAACCAGCTCATTGAAAGATATATGCAAAACAATTGTATTCATGTAAAGAGGCGATGGATAAACTGTTCCTGTGATATACAAATCAATAATTAAAATTGTTTCGAAATAGTCGCTCAAGGAACATATGTATTAACTAAAGCACGGTATTTTTAGGAAATTATTAAAAATTAAAACCAGCTCTTTGAAAGACATATGCAAAACAATTGTATTCATGTAAAGAGGCGATGGATAAACCGTTCCTGTGATATACAAATCAATAATTAAAATTGTTTTGAAATAGTCGCTCAAGGAATATATGTATTAACTAAAGCACGGTATTTTTAGGAAATTATTAAAAATTAAAACCAGCTCATTGAAAGACATATGCAAAACAATTGTATTCATGTAAAGAAGCGATGGATAAACTGTTCCTGTGATATACAAATCAATAATTAAAATTGTTTAGAAATAGTCGCTCAAGGAACATATGTATTAACTAAAGCACGGTATTTTTAGGAAATTATTAAAAATTAAAACCAGCTCATTGAAAGACATATGCAAAACAATTGTATTCATGTAAAGAGGCGATGGATAAACTGTTTCTGTGATATACAAATCAATAATTGAAATTGTTTCGAAATAGTCGCTTAAGGAACATATGTATTAACTAAAGCACGGTATTTTTAGGAAATTATTAAAAATTAAAACCAGCTCATTGAAAGACATATGCAAAACAATTGTATTCATGTAAAGAGGCAATGGATAAACTGTTCCTGTGATATACAAATCAATAATTAAAATTGTTTCGAAATAGTCGCTTAAGGAACATATGTATTAACTAAAGCACGGTATTTTTAGGAAATTATTAAAAATTAAAACCAGCTCTTTGAAAGACATATGCAAAACAATTGTATACATGTAAAGAGGCGATAGATAAACTGTTCCTGTAATATACAAATCAATAATTAAATATGTTTCGAAATAGTCGCTCAAGGAACATATGTATTAACTAAAGCACGGTATTTTTAAGAAATTATTAAAAATTAAAACCAGCTCATTGAAAGACATATGCAAAACAATTGTATTCATGTAAAGAGGCGATGGATAAACTGTTCCTGTGATATACAAATCTATAATTAAAATTGTTTCGAAATAGTCGCTTAAGGAACATATGTATTAACTAAAGCACGGTATTTTTAGGAAATTATTAAAAATTAAAACCAGCTCATTGAAAGACATATGCAAAACAATTGTATTCATGTAAAGAAGCGATGGATAAACTGTTCCTGTGATATACAAATCAATAATTAAAATTGTTTCGAAATAGTCGCTTAAGGAACATATGTATTAACTAAAGCACGGTATTTTTAGGAAATTATTAAAAATTAAAACCAGCTCATTGAAAGACATATGCAAAACAATTGTATTCATGTAAAGAGGCGATGGATAAACTGTTCCTGTGATATACAAATCAATAATTAAAATTGTTTCGAAATAGTCGCTCAAGGAACATATGTATTAACTAAAGCACGGTATTTTTAGGAAATCATTAAAAATTAAAACCAGCTCATTGAAAGACATATGCAAAACAATTGTATTCATGTAAAGAGGCGATGGATAAACTGTTTCTGTGATATACAAATCAATAATTAAAATTGTTTCGAAATAGTCGCTCAAGGAACATATGTATTAACTAAAGCACGGTATTTTTAGGAAATTATTAAAAATTAAAACCAGCTCATTGAAAGATATATGCAAAACAATTGTATTCATGTAAAGAGGCGATGGATAAACTGTTCCTGTGATATACCAATCAATAATTAAAATTGTTTAGAAATAGTCGCTCAAGGAACATATGTATTAACTAAAGCACGGTATTTTTAGGAAATTATTAAAAATTAAAACCAGCTCATTGAAAGACATATGCAAAACAATTGTATTCATATAAAGAGGCGATGGATAAACTGTTCCTGTGATATACAAATCAATAATTAAAATTGTTTCAAAATAGTCGCTCAAGGAACATATGTATTAACTAAAGCACGGTATTTTTAGGAAATTATTAAAAATTAAAACCAGCTCATTGAAAGACATATGCAAAACAATTGTATTCATGTAAAGATGCGAAGGATAAACTTGTCCTGTGATATACAAATCAATAATTAAAATTGTTTCGAAATAGTCGCTCAAGGAACATATGTATTAACTAAAGCACGGTATTTTTAGGAAATTATTAAAAATTAAAACCAGCTCATTGAAAGACATATGCAATACAATTGTATTCATTTAAAGAGACGATGGATAAACTGTTTCTGTGATATACAAATCAATAATTAAAATTGTTTCGAAATAGTCGCTCAAGGAACATATGTATTAACTAAAGCACGGTATTTTTAGGAAATTATTAAAAATTAAAACCAGCTCATTGAAAGACATATGCAAAACAATTGTATTTATGTAAAGAGGCGATGGATAAACTGTTCCTGTGATATACAAATCAATAATTAAATTTTTTTAGAAATAGTCGCTCAAGGAACATATGTATTAACTAAAGCACGGTATTTTTAGGAAATTATTAAAAATTAAAACCAGCTCATTGAAAGATATATGCAAAACAATTGTATTCATGTAAAGAGGCGATGGATAAACTGTTCCAGTGATATACAAATCAATAATTGAAATTGTTTCGAAATAGTCGCTTAAGGAACATATGTATTAACTAAAGCACGGTATTTTTAGGAAATTATTAAAAATTAAAACCAGCTCTTTGAAAGACATATGCAAAACAATTGTATTCATGTAAAGAGGCGATGGATAAACTGTTCCTGTGATATACAAATCAATAATTAAAATTGTTTAGAAATAGTCGCTCAAGGAACATATGTATTAACTAAAGCACGGTATTTTTAAGACATTATTAAAAATTAAAACCAGCTCATTGAAAGACATATGCAAAACAATTGTATTCATGTAAAAAGGCGATGGATAAACTGTTCCTGTCATATACAAATCAATAATTAAAATTGTTTAGAAATAGTCGCTTAAGGAACATATGTATTAACTAAAGCACTGTATTTTTAGGAAAATATTAAAAATTAAAACCAGCTCATTGAAAGACATATGCAAAACAATTGTATTCATGTAAAGAGGCGATGGATAAACTGTTCCTGTGATATACAAATCAATAATTAAAATTGTTTAGAAATAGTCGCTCAAGGAACATATGTATTAACTAAAGCACGGTATTTTTAGGAAATTATTAAAAATTAAAACCAGCTCATTGAAAGACATATGCAAAACAATTGTATTCATGTAAAGAGGCGATGGATAAACTGTTTCTGTGATATACAAATCAATAATTAAAATTGTTTCGAAATAGTCGCTCAAGGAACATATGTATTAACTAAAGCACGGTATTTTTTGGAAATCATTAAAAATTAAAACCAGCTCATTGAAAGACATATGCAAAACAATTGTATTCATATAAAGAGGCGATGGATAAACTGTTCCTGTGATATACAAATCAATAATTAAAATTGTTTCAAAATAGTCGCTCAAGGAACATATGTATTAACTAAAGCACGGTATTTTTAGGAAATTATTAAAAATTAAAACCAGCTCATTGAAAGACATATGCAAAACAATTGTATTCATGTAAAGATGCGAAGGATAAACTTGTCCTGTGATATACAAATCAATAATTAAAATTGTTTCGAAATAGTCGCTCAAGGAACATATGTATTAACTAAAGCACGGTATTTTTAGGAAATTATTAAAAATTAAAACCAGCTCATTGAAAGACATATGCAATACAATTGTATTCATGTAAAGAGACGATGGATAAACTGTTTCTGTGATATACAAATCAATAATTAAAATTGTTTCGAAATAGTCGCTCAAGGAACATATGTATTAACTAAAGCACGGTATTTTTAGGAAATTATTAAAAATTAAAACCAGCTCATTGAAAGATATATGCAAAACAATTGTATTCATGTAAAGAGGCGATGGATAAACTGTTCCTGTGATATACAAATCAATAATTAAAATTGTTTCGAAATAGTCGCTCAAGGAACATATGTATTAACTAAAGCACGGTATTTTTAGGAAATTATTAAAAATTAAAACCAGCTCTTTGAAAGACATATGCAAAACAATTGTATTCATGTAAAGAGGCGATGGATAAACTGTTCCTGTGATATACAAATCAATAATTAAAATTGTTTAGAAATAGTCGCTCAAGAAACATATGTATTAACTAAAGCACGGTATTTTTAGGAAACTATTAAAAATTAAAACCAGCTCTTTGAAAGACATATGCAAAACAATTGTATTCATGTAAAGAGGCGATGGATAAACTGTTCCTGTGATATACAAATCAATAATTAAAATTGTTTAGAAATAGTCGCTCAAGGAACATATGTATTAACTAAAGCACGGTATTTTTAAAAAATTATTAAAAATTAAAACCAGCTCATTGAAAGACATATGCCAAACAATTGTATTCATGTAAAGAGGCGATGGATAAACTGTTCCTGTGATATACAAATCAATAATTAAAATTGTTTAGAAATAGTCGCTCAAGGAACATATGTATTAACTAAAGCACGGTATATTTAGGAAATTATTAAAAATTAAAACCAGCTCATTGAAAGACATATGCAAAACAATTGTATTCATGTAAAAAAGCGATGGATAAACTGTTCCTGTGATATACAAATCAATAATTAAAATTGTTTAGAAATAGTCGCTCAAGGAACATATGTATTAACTAAAGCACGGTATTTTTAGGAAATTATTAAAAATTAAAACCAGCTCATTGAAAGACATATGCAAAACAATTGTATTCATGTAAAGAAGCGGTGGATAAATTGTTCATGTGATATACAAATCAATAATTAAAATTGTTTAGAAATAGTCGCTCAAGGAACATATGTATTAACTAAAGCACGGTATTTTTAGGAAATTATTAAAAATTAAAACCAGCTCATTGAAAGACATATGCAAAACAATTGTATTCATGTAAAGAGGCGATGGATAAACTGTTTCTGTAATATACAAATCAATAATTAAAATTGTTTCGAAATAGTCGCTCAAGGAACATATGTATTAACTAAAGCACGGTATTTTTAGGAAATTATTAAAAATTTAAACCAGCTCATTAAAAGACATATGCAAAACAATTGTATTCATGTAAAGTGGCGATGGATAAACTGTTTCTGTGATATACAAATCAATAATTAAAATTGTTTCGAAATAGTCGCTCAAGGAACATATGTATTAACTAAAGCACGGTATTTTTAGGAAATTATTAAAAATTAAAACCAGCTCATTGAAAGACATATGCAAAACAATTGTATTCATGTAAAGAGGCGATGGATAAACTGTTCCTGTGATATACAAATCAATAATTAAAATTGTTTAGAAATAGTCGCTCAAGGAACATATGTATTAACTAAAGCACGGTATTTTTAGGAAATTATTAAAAATTAAAACCAGCTCATTGAAAGACATATGCAAAACAATTGTATTCATGTAAAGAGGCGATGGATAAACTGTTTCTGTGATATACAAATCAATAATTAAAATTGTTTCGAAATAGTCGCTCAAGGAACATATGTATTAACTAAAGCACGGTATTTTTAGGAAATTATTAAAAATTTAAACCAGCTCATTAAAAGACATATGCAAAACAATTGTATTCATGTAAAGAGGCGATGGATAAACTGTTCCTGTGATATACAAATCAATAATTAAAATTGTTTCGAAATAGTCGCTCAAGGAACATATGTATTAACTAAAGCACGGTATTTTTAGGAAATTATTAAAAATTTAAACCAGCTCATTAAAAGACATATGCAAAACAATTGTAATCATGTAAAGTGGCGATGGATAAACTGTTTTTGTGATATACAAATCAATAATTAAAATTGTTTCAAAATAGTCGCTCAAGGAACATATGTATTAACTAAAGCACGGTATTTTTAGGAAATTATTAAAAATTTAAACCAGCTCATTAAAAGACATATGCAAAACAATTGTATTCATGTAAAGAGGCGATGGATAAACTGTTCCTGTGATATACAAATCAATAATTAAAATTGTTTCGAAATAGTCGCTCAATGAACATATGTATGTATTAACTAAAGCACGGTATTTTTAGGAAATTATTAAAAATTAAAACCAGCTCATTGAAAGACATATGCAAAACAATTGTATTCATGTAAAGAGGAGAAGGATAAACTCTTCCTGTGATATACAAATCAATAATTAAAATTGTTTAGAAATAGTCGCTCAAGGAACATATGTATTAACTAAAGCACGGTATTTTTAGGAAATTAATAAAAATTAAAACCAGCTCATTGAAAGACATATGCAAAACAATTGTATTCATGTAAAGAGGCGATGGATAAACTGTTCCTGTGATATACAAATCAATAATAAAATTGTTTCGAAATAGTCGCTCAAGGAACACATGTATTAACTAAAGCACGGCATTTTTAGGAAATCATTAAAAATTAAAACCAGCTCATTGAAAGACATATGCAAAAAAATTGTATTCATGTAAAGAAGCGATGGATAAACTGTTCCTGTGATATACAAATCAATAATTAAAATTGTTTCGAAATAGTCGCTCAAGGAACATAAGTATTAACTAAAGCACGGTATTTTTAGGAAATTATTAAAAATTAAAACCAGCTCATTGAAAGACATATGCAAAACAATTGTATTCATGTAAAGAGGCGATGGATAAACTGTTCCTGTGATATACAAATCAATAATTAAAATTGTTTTGAAATAGTCGCTCAAGGAACATATGTATTAACTAAAGCACGGTATTTTTAGGAAATTATTAAAAATTAAAACCCGCTCATTGAAAGACATATGCAAAACAATTGTATTCATGTAAAGAGGCGATGGATAAACTGTTCCTGTGATATACAAATCAATAATTAAAATTGTTTCGAAATAGTCGCTCAATGAACATATGTATGTATTAACTAAAGCACGGTATTTTTAGGAAATTATTAAAAATTAAAACCAGCTCATTGAAAGACATATGCAAAACAATTGTATTCATGTAAAGAGGAGAAGGATAAACTCTTCCTGTGATATACAAATCAATAATTAAAATTGTTTAGAAATAGTCGCTCAAGGAACATATGTATTAACTAAAGCACGGTATTTTTAGGAAATTATTAAAAATTAAAACCAGCTCATTGAAAGACATATGCAAAACAATTGTATTCATGTAAAGAGGCGATGGATAAACTGTTCCTGTGATATACAAATCAATAATAAAATTGTTTCGAAATAGTCGCTCAAGGAACACATGTATTAACTAAAGCACGGCATTTTTAGGAAATTATTAAAAATTAAAACCAGCTCATTAAAAGACATATGCAAAACAATTGTATTCATGTAAAGAGGCGATGGATAAACTGTTCCTGTGATATACAAATCAATAATTAAAATTGTTTCGAAATAGTCGCTCAAGAAACATATGTATTAACTAAAGCACGGTATTTTTAGGAAATTATTAAAAATTAAAACCAGCTCATTGAAAGACATATGCAAAAAAATTGTATTCATGTAAAGAAGCGATGGATAAATTGTTCCTGTGATATACAAATTAATAATTAAAATTGTTTAGAAATAGTCGCTCAAGGAACATATGTATTAACTAAAGCACGGTATTTTTAGGAAATTATTAAAAATTAAAACCAGCTCATTGAAAGACATATGCAAAACAATTGTATTCATGTAAAGAGGCGATGGATAAACTGTTCCTGTGATATACAAATCAATAATTAAAGTTGTTCAGAAATAGTCGCTCAAGGAACATATGTATTAACTAAAGCACGGTATTTTTAGGAAATTATTAAAAATTAAAACCAGCTCATTGAAAGACATATGCAAAACAATTGTATTCATGTAAAGAGGCGATGGATAAACTGTTCCTGTGATATACAAATCAATAATTAAAATTGTTTCGAAATAGTCGCTCAAGGAACATATGTATTAACTAAAGCACGGTATTTTTAGGAAATTATTAAAAATTAAAACCAGCTCATTGAAAGACATATGCAAAACAATTGTATTCATGTAAAGAGGCGATGGATAAACTGTTCCTGTGATATACAAATCAATAATTAAAATTGTGTAGAAATAGTCGCTCAAGGAACATATGTATTAACTAAAGCAAGGTATTTTTAGGAAATTATTAAAAATTAAAACCAGCTCATTGAAAGACATATGCAAAACAATTGTATTCATGTAAAGAAGCGATGGATTAATTGTTCCTGTGATATACAAATTAATAATTAAAATTGTTTAGAAATAGTCGCTCAAGGAACATATGTATTAACTAAAGCACGGTATTATTAGGAAATTATTAAAAATTAAAACCAGCTCCTTGAAAGACATATGCAAAACAATTGTATTCATGTAAAGAGGCGATGGATAAACTGTTCCTGTGATATACAAATCAATAATTAAAATTGTTTCGAAATAGTCGCTCAAGGAACATATGTATTAACTAAAGCACGGTATTTTTAGGAAATTATTAAAAATTTAAACCAGCTCATTGAAAGACATATGCAAAACAATTGTATTCATGTAAAGTGGCGATGGATAAACTGTTCCTGTGATATACAAATCAATAATTAAAATTGTGTAGAAATAGTCGCTCAAGGAACATATGTATTAACTAAAGCACGGTATTTTTAGGAAATTATTAAAAATTAAAACCAGCTCATTGAAAGACATATGCAAAACAATTGTATTCATGTAAAGAGGCGATGGATAAACTGTTCCTGTGATATACAAATCAATAATTAAAATTGTTTCGAAATAGTCGCTCAAGGAACACATGTATTAACTAAAGCACGGCATTTTTAGGAAATTATTAAAAATTAAAACCAGCTCATTGAAAGACATATGCAAAACAATTGTATTCATGTAAAGAGGCGATGGATAAACTGTTCCTGTGATATACAAATCAATAATTAAAATTGTTTCGAAATAGTCGCTCAAGGAACATATGTATTAACTAAAGCACGGTATTTTTAGGAAATTATTAAAAATTAAAACCAGCTCATTGAAAGACATATGCAAAACAATTGTATTCATGTAAAGAGGCGATGGATAAACTGTTTCTGTGATATACAAATCAATAATTGAAATTGTTTCGAAATAGTCGCTCAAGGAACATATGTATTAACTAAAGCACGGTATTTTTAGGAAATTATTAAAAATTAAAACCAGCTCATTGAAAGACATATGCAAAACAATTGTATTCATGTAAAGAGGCGATGGATAAACTGTTTCTGTGATATACAAATCAATAATTAAAATTGTTTCGAAATAGTCGCTCAAGGAACATATGTATTAACTAAAGCACGGTATTTTTAGGAAATTATTAAAAATTAAAACCAGCTCGTTGAAAGACATATGCAAAACAATTGTATTCATGTAAAGAGGCGATGGATAAACTGTTCCTGTGATATACAAATCAATAAATGAAATTGTTTCGAAATATTCGCTCAAGGAACATATGTATTAATTAAAGCACGGTATTTTTAGGAAATTATTAAAAATTAAAACCAGCTCTTTGAAAGACATATGCAAAACAATTGAAGTAATGTAAAGAGGCGATGGATAAACTGTTCCTGTGATATACAAATCAATAATTGAAATTGTTTCGAAATATTCGCTCAAGGAACATATGTATTAACTAAAGCACGGTATTTTTAGGAAATTATTAAAAATTAAAACCAGCTCATTGAAAGACATATGCAAAACAATTGTATTCATGTAAAGAGGCGATGGATAAACTGTTCCTGTGATATACAAATCAATAATTAAAATTGTTTAGAAATAGTCGCTCAAGGAACATATGTATTAACTAAAGCACGGTATTTTTAGGAAATTATTAAAAATTAAAACCAGCTCATTGAAAGACATATGCAAAACAATTGTATTCATGTAAAGAAGCGATGGATAAATTGTTCCTGTGATATACAAATTAATAATTAAAATTGTTTAGAAATAGTCGCTCAAGGAACATATGTATTAACTAAAGCACGGTATTTTTAGGAAATTATTAAAAATTAAAACCAGCTCATTGAAAGACATGTGCAAAACAATTGTATTCATGTAAAGAGGCGATGGATAAACTGTTCCTGTGATATACAAATCAATAATTAAAGTTGTTCAGAAATAGTCGCTCAAGGAACATATGTATTAACTAAAGCACGGTATTTTTAGGAAATTATTAAAAATTAAAACCAGCTCATTGAAAGACATATGCAAAACAATTGTATTCATGTAAAGAGGCGATGGATAAACTGTTCCTGTGATATACAAATCAATAATTAAAATTGTTTCGAAATAGTCGCTCAAGGAACATATGTATTAACTAAAGCACGGTATTTTTAGGAAATTATTAAAAATTAAAACCAGCTCATTGAAAGACATATGCAAAACAATTGTATTCATGTAAAGAGGCGATGGATAAACTGTTCCTGTGATATACAAATCAATAATTAAAATTGTGTAGAAATAGTCGCTCAAGGAACATATTTATTAACTAAAGCACGGTATTTTTAGGAAATTATTAAAAATTAAAACCAGCTCATTGAAAGACATATGCAAAACAATTGTATTCATGTAAAGAGGCGATGGATAAACTGTTTCTGTGATATACAAATCAATAATTAAAATTGTTTCGAAATAGTCGCTCAAGGAACATATGTATTAACTAAAGCACGGTATTTTTTGGAAATTATTAAAAATTAAAACCAGCTCATTGAAAGACATATGCAAAACAATTGTATTCATGTAAAGAGGCGATGGATAAACTGTTTCTGTGATATACAAATCAATAATTAAAATTGTTTCGAAATAGTCGCTCAAGGAACATATGTATTAACTAAAGCACGGTATTTTTAGGAAATTATTAAAAATTAAAACCAGCTCGTTGAAAGACATATGCAAAACAATTGTATTCATGTAAAGAGGCGATGGATAAACTGTTCCTGTGATATACAAATCAATAAATGAAATTGTTTCGAAATATTCGCTCAAGGAACATATGTATTAATTAAAGCACGGTATTTTTAGGAAATTATTAAAAATTAAAACCAGCTCTTTAAAAGACATATGCAAAACAATTGAAGTAATGTAAAGAGGCGATGGATAAACTGTTCCTGTGATATACAAATCAATAATTGAAATTGTTTCTAAATATTCGCTCAAGGAACATATGTATTAACTAAAGCACGGTATTTTTAGGAAATTATTAAAAATTAAAACCAGCTCATTGAAAGACATATGCAAAACAATTGTATTCATGTAAAGAGGCGATGGATAAACTGTTCCTGTGATATACAAATCAATAATTAAAATTGTTTAGAAATAGTCGCTCAAGGAACATATGTATTAACTAAAGCACGGTATTTTTAGGAAATTATTAAAAATTAAAACCAGCTCATTGAAAGACATATGCAAAACAATTGTATTCATGTAAAGAAGCGATGGATAAATTGTTCCTGTGATATACAAATTAATAATTAAAATTGTTTAGAAATAGTCGCTCAAGGAACATATGTATTAACTAAAGCACGGTATTTTTAGGAAATTATTAAAAATTAAAACCAGCTCATTGAAAGACATGTGCAAAACAATTGTATTCATGTAAAGAGGCGATGGATAAACTGTTCCTGTGATATACAAATCAATAATTAAAGTTGTTCAGAAATAGTCGCTCAAGGAACATATGTATTAACTAAAGCACGGTATTTTTAGGAAATTATTAAAAATTAAAACCAGCTCATTGAAAGACATATGCAAAACAATTGTATTCATGTAAAGAGGCGATGGATAAACTGTTCCTGTGATATACAAATCAATAATTAAAATTGTTTCAAAATAGTCGCTCAAGGAACATATGTATTAACTAAAGCACGGTAATTTTAGGAAATTATTAAAAATTAAAACCAGCTCATTGAAAGACATATGCAAAACAATTGTATTCATGTAAAGAGGCGATGGATAAACTGTTCCTGTGATATACAAATCAATAATTAAAATTGTGTAGAAATAGTCGCTCAAGGAACATATGTATTAACTAAAGCAAGGTATTTTTAGAAAATTATTAAAAATTAAAACCAGCTCATTGAAAGACATATGCAAAACAATTGTATTCATGTAAAGAGGCGATGGATAAACTGTTCCTGTGATATACAAATCAATAATTAAAATTGTTTAGAAATAGTCGCTCAAGGAACATATGTATTAACTAAAGCACGGTATTTTTAGGAAATTATTAAAAATTAAAACCAGCTCATTGAAAGACATATGCAAAACAATTGTATTCATGTAAAGAAGCGATGGATAAATTGTTCCTGTGATATACAAATCAATAAATGAAATTGTTTCGAAATAGTCGCTCAAGGAACATACGTATTAACTAAAGCACGGTATTATTAGGAAATTATTAAAAATTAAAACCAGCTCATTGAAAGACATATGCAAAACAATTGTATTCATGTAAAGAGGCGATGGATAAACTGTTCCTGTGATATACAAATCAATAATTAAAATTGTTTCGAAATAGTCGCTCAAGGAACATATGTATTAACTAAAGCACGGTATTTTTAGGAAATTATTAAAAATTTAAACCAGCTCATTGAAAGACAAATGCAAAACAATTGTATTCATGTAAAGTGGCGATGGATAAACTGTTCCTGTGATATACAAATCAATAATTAAAATTGTTTCGAAATAGTCGCTCAAGGAACATATGTATTAACTAAAGCACGGTATTTTTAGGAAATTATTAAAAATTAAAACCAGCTCATTGAAAGACATATGCAAAACAATTGTATTCATGTAAAGAGGCGATGGATAAACTGTTCCTGTGATATACAAATCAATAATTAAAATTGTTTCGAAATAGTCGCTCAAGGAACACATGTATTAACTAAAGCACGGCATTTTTAGGAAATTATTAAAAATTTAAACCAGCTCATTGAAAGACATATGCAAAACAATTGTATTCATGTAAAGAGGCGATGGATAAACTGTTCCTGTGATATACAAATCAATAATTAAAATTGTTTAGAAATAGTCGCTCAAGGAACATATGTATTAACTAAAGCACGGTATTTTTAGGAAATTATTAAAAATTAAAACCAGCTCATTGAAAGACATATGCAAAACAATTGTATTCATGTAAAGAGGCGATGGATAAACTGTTTCTGTGATATACAAATCAATAATTGAAATTGTTTCGAAATAGTCGCTCAAGGGACATATGTATTAACTAAAGCACGGTATTTTTAGGAAATTATTAAAAATTAAAACCAGCTCATTGAAAGACATATGCAAAACAATTGTATTCATGTAAAGAGGCGATGGATAAACTGTTTCTGTGATATACAAATCAATAATTAAAATTGTTTCGAAATAGTCGCTCAAGGAACATATGTATTAACTAAAGCACGGTATTTTTAGGAAATTATTAAAAATTAAAACCAGCTCATTGAAAGACATATGCAAAACAATTGTATTCATGTAAAGAGGCGATGGATAAACTGTTCCTGTGATATACAAATCAATAAATGAAATTGTTTCGAAATATTCGCTCAAGGAACATATGTATTAACTAAAGCACGGTATTTTTAGGAAATTATTAAAAATTAAAACCAGCTCATTGAAAGACATATGCAAAACAATTGTATTCATGTAAAGAGGCGATGGATAAACTGTTTCTGTGATATACAAATCAATAATTAAAATTGTTTCGAAATATTCGCTCAAGGAACATATGTATTAACTAAAGCACGGTATTTTTAGGAAATTATTAAAAATTAAAACCAGCTCATTGAAAGACATATGCAAAACAATTGTATTCATGTAAAGAGGCGATGGATAAACTGTTCCTGTGATATACAAATCAATAATTAAAATTGTTTAGAAATAGTCGCTCAAGGAACATATGTATTAACTAAAGCACGGTATTTTTAGGAAATTATTAAAAATTAAAACCAGCTCATTGAAAGACATATGCAAAACAATTGTATTCATGTAAAGAAGCGATGGATAAATTGTTCCTGTGATATACAAATCAATAATTAAAATTGTTTAGAAATAGTCGCTCAAGGAACATATGTATTAACTAAAGCACGGTATTTTTAGGAAATTATTAAAAATTAAAACCCGCTCATTGAAAGACATATGCAAAACAATTGTATTCATGTAAAGAGGCGATGGATAAACTGTTCCTGTGATATACAAATCAATAATTAAAATTGTTTCGAAATAGTCGCTCAAGGAACATATGTATGTATTAACTAAAGCACGGTATTTTTAGGAAATTATTAAAAATTAAAACCAGCTCATTGAAAGACATATGCAAAACAATTGTATTCATGTAAAGAGGCGATGGATAAACTGTTTCTGTGATATACAAATCAATAATTAAAATTGTTTCGAAATAGTCGCTCAAGGAACATATGTATTAACTAAAGCACGGTATTTTTAGGAAATTATTAAAAATTAAAACCAGCTCATTGAAAGACATATGCAAAACAATTGTATTCATGTAAAGAGGCGATGGATAAACTGTTCCTGTGATATACAAATCAATAATTAAAATTGTTTCGAAATAGTCGCTCAAGGAACACATGTATTAACTAAAGCACGGCATTTTTAGGAAATTATTAAAAATTAAAACCAGCTCATTGGAAGACATATGCAAAACAATTGTATTCATGTAAAGAGGCGATGGATAAACTGTTCCTGTGATATACAAATCAATAATTAAAATTGTTTTGAAATAGTCGCTCAAGGAACATATGTATTAACTAAAGCACGGTATTTTTAGGAAATTATTAATAATTAAAACCAGCTCATTGAAAGACATATGCAAAACAATTGTATTCATGTAAAGAGGCGATGGATAAACTGTTTCTGTGATATACAAATCAATAATTAAAATTGTTTCGAAATAGTCGCTCAAGGAACATATGTATTAACTAAAGCACGGTATTTTTAGAAAATTATTAAAAATTAAAACCAGCTCATTGAAAGACATATGCAAAATTGTATTCATGTAAAGAGGCGATGGATAAACTGTTCCTGTGATATATAAATCAATAATTAAAATTGTTTCGAAATAGTCGCTCAAGGAACACATGTATTAACTAAAGCACGGCATTTTTAGGAAATTATTAAAAATTAAAACCAGCTCATTGAAAGACATATGCAAAACAATTGTATTCATGTAAAGAGGCGATGGATAAACTGTTTCTGTGATATACAAATCAATAATTAAAATTGTTTCGAAATAGTTGCTCAAGGAACATATGTATTAACTAAAGCACGGTATTTTTAGGATATTATTAAAAATAAAAACCAGCTCATTGAAAGACATATGCAAAACAATTGTATTCATGTAAAGAGGCGATGGATAAACTGTTTCTGTGATATACAAATCAATAATTAAAATTGTTTCGAAATAGTCGCTCAAGGAACATATGTATTAACTAAAGCACGGTATTTTTAGGAAATTATTAAAAATTAAAACCAGCTCATTGAAAGACATATGCAAAATAATTGTATTCATGTAAAGAGGCGATGGATAAACTGTTCCTGTGATATACAAATCAATAATTAAAATTGTTTAGAAATAGTCGCTCAAGGAACATATGTATTAACTAAAGCACGGTATTTTTAGGAAATTATTAAAAATTAAAACCAGCTCATTGAAAGACATATGCAAAAAAATTGTATTCATGTAAAGAGGCGATGGATAAACTGTTTCTGTGATATACAAATCAATAATTGAAATTGTTTCGAAATAGTCGCTCAAGGAACATATGTATTAACTAAAGCACGGTATTTTTAGGAAATTATTAAAAATTAAAACCAGCTCATTGAAAGACATATGCAAAACAATTGTATTCATGTAAAGAGGCGATGGATAAACTGTTTCTGTGATATACAAATCAATAATTAAAATTGTTTCGAAATAGTCGCTCAAGGAACATATGTATTAACTAAAGCACGGTATTTTTAGGATATTATTAAAAATTAAAACCAGCTCATTGAAAGACATATGCAAAACAATTGTATTCATGTAAAGAGGCGATGGATAAACTGTTCCTAAGATATACAAATCAATAATTGAAATTGTTTCGAAATAGTCGCTCAAGAAACATATGTATTAACTAAAGCACGGTATTTTTAGGAAACTATTAAAAATTAAAACCAGCTCTTTGAAAGACATATGCAAAACAATTGTATTCATGTAAAGAGGCGATGGATAAACTGTTCCTGTGATATACAAATCAATAATTAAAATTGTTTAGAAATAGTCGCTCAAGGAACATATGTATTAACTAAAGCACGGTATTTTTAGAAAATTATTAAAAATTAAAACCAGCTCATTGAAAGACATATGCAAAACAATTGTATTCATGTAAAAAGGCGATGGATAAACTGTTTCTGTGATATACAAATCAATAATTAAAATTGTTTCGAAATAGTCGCTCAAGGAACATATGTATTAACTAAAGCACGGTATTTTTAGGAAATTATTAAAAATTAAAACCAGCTCATTGAAAGACATATGCAAAACAATTGTATTCATGTAAAGAGGCGATGGATAAACTGTTCCTGTGATATACAAATCAATAATTGAAATTGTTTCGAAATAGTCGCTCAAGGAACATATGTATTAACTAAAGCACGGTATTTTTAGGAAATTATTAAAAATTAAAACCAGCTCATTGAAAGACATATGCAAAACAACTGTAGTAATGTAAAGAGGCGATGGATAAACTGTTCCTGTGATATACAAATCAATAATTAAAATTGTTTAGAAATAGTCGCTCAAGGAACATATGTATTAACTAAAGCACGGTATTTTTAGGAAATTATTAAAAATTAAAACCAGCTCATTGAAAGACATATGCAAAACAATTGTATTCATGTAAAGAGGCGATGGATAAACTGTTCCTGTGATATCCAAATCAATAATTAAAATTGTTTAGAAATAGTCGCTCAAGGAACATATGTATTAACTAAAGCACGGTATATTTAGGAAATTATTAAAAATTAAAACCAGCTCATTGAAAGACATATGCAAAACAATTGTATTCATGTAAAAAAGCGATGAATAAACTGTTCCTGTGATATACAAATCAATAATTAAAATTGTTTAGAAATAGTCGCTCAAGGAACATATGTATTAACTAAAGCACGGTATTTTTAGGAAATTATTAAAAATTAAAACCAGCTCATTGAAAGACATATGCAAAACAATTGTATTCATGTAAAGAGGCGATGGATAAACTGTTCCTGTGATATACAAATCAATAATTGAAATTGTTTCGAAATAGTCGCTCAAGGAACATATGTATTAACTAAAGCACGGTATTTTTAGGAAATTATTAAAAATTAAAACCAGCTCATTGAAAGACATATGCAAAACAATTGTAGTAATGTAAAGAGGCGATGGATAAACTGTTCCTGTGATATACAAATCAATAATTAAAATTGTTTAGAAATAGTCGCTCAAGGAACATATGTATTAACTAAAGCACGGTATTTTTAGGAAATTATTAAAAATTAAAACCAGCTCATTGAAAGACATATGCAAAACAATTGTATTCATGTAAAGAGGCGATGGATAAACTGTTCCTGTGATATACAAATCAATAATTAAAATTGTTTAGAAATAGTCGCTCAAGGAACATATGTATTAACTAAAGCACGGTATATTTAGGAAATTATTAAAAATTAAAACCAGCTCATTGAAAGACATATGCAAAACAATTGTATTCATGTAAAAAAGCGATGGATAAACTGTTCCTGTGATATACAAATCAATAATTAAAATTGTTTAGAAATAGTCGCTCAAGGAACATATGTATTAACTAAAGCACGGTATTTTTAGGAAATTATTAAAAATTAAAACCAGCTCATTGAAAGACATATGCAAAACAATTGTATTCATGTAAAGAAGCGATGGATAAATTGTTCCTGTGATATACAAATCAATAATTAAAATTGTTTAGAAATAGTCGCTCAAGGAACATATGTATTAACTAAAGCACGGTATTTTTAGGAAATTATTAAAAATTAAAACCAGCTCATTGAAAGACATATGCAAAACAATTGTATTCATGTAAAGAGGCGATGGATAAACTGTTTCTGTGATATACAAATCAATAATTAAAATTGTTTCGAAATAGTCGCTCAAGAAACATATGTATTAACTAAAGCACGGTATTTTTAGGAAATTATTAAAAATTAAAACCAGCTCATTGAAAGACATATGCAAAACAATTGTATTCATGTAAAGAGGCGATGGATAAACTGTTCCTGTGATATACAAATCAATAATTAAAATTTTTTTGAAATAGTCGCTCAAGGAACACATGTATTAACTAAAGCACGGCATTTTTAGGAAATTATTAAAAATTAAAACCAGCTCATTGAAAGACATATGCAAAACAATTTTTTTCATGTAAAGATGCGAAGGATAAACTCTTCCTGTGATATACAAATCAATAATTAAAATTGTTTCGAAATAGTCGCTCAAGGTACATATGTATTAACTAAAGCACGGTATTTTTAGGAAATGATTAAAAACTAAAACCAGCTCATTGAAAGACATGCAAAACAATTGTATTCATGTAAAGAGGCGATGGATAAACTGTTCCTGTGATATACAAATCAATAATTAAAATTGTTTCGAAATAGTCGCTCAAGGAACATATGTATTAACTAAAGCACGGTATTTTTAGGAAATTATTAAAAATTAAAACCAGCTCATTGAAAGACATATGCAAAACAATTGTATTCATGTAAAGAGGCGATGGATAAACTGTTTCTGTGATATACAAATCAATAATTAAAATTGTTTCGAAATAGTCGCTCAAGGAACATATGTATTAACTAAAGCACGGTATTTTTAGGAAATTATTAAAAATTAAAACCAGCTCATTGAAAGACATATGCAAAACAATTGTATTCATGTAAAGAGGCGATGGATAAACTGTTCCTGTGATATACAAATCAATAATTGAAATTGTTTCGAAATAGTCGCTCAAGGAACATATGTATTAACTAAAGCACGGTATTTTTAGGAAATTATTAAAAATTAAAACCATCTCTTTGAAAGACATATGCAAAACAATTGTATTCATGTAAAGAGGTGATGGATAAACTGTTCCTGTGATATACAAATCAATAATTAAAATTGTTCAGAAATAGTCGCTCAAGGAACATATGTATTAACTAAAGCACGGTATTTTTAGGAAATTATTAAAAATTAAAACCAGCTCATTGAAAGACATATGCAAAACAATTGTATTCATGTAAAGAGGCGATGGATAAACTGTTCCTGTGATATACAAATCAATAATTAAAATTGTTTAGAAATAGTCGCTCAAGGAACATATGTAGTAACTAAAGCACGGTATTTTTAGGAAATTATTAAAAATTAAAACCAGCTCATTGAAAGACATATGCAAAACAATTGTATTCATGTAAAGAGGCGATAGATAAACTGTTCCTGTGATATACAAATCAATAATTAAAATTGTTTAGAAATAGTCGCTCAAGGAACATATGTATTAACTAAAGCACGGTATTTTTAGGAAATTATTAAAAATTAAAACCAGCTCATTGAAAGACATATGCAAAACAATTGTATTCATGTAAAGAGGCGATGGATAAACTGTTCCTGTGATATACAAATCAATAATTAATTTTTTTTCGAAATAGTCGCTCAAGGAACATATGTATTAACTAAAGCACGGTATTTTTAGGAAATTATTAAAAATTAAAACCAGCTCATTGAAAAACATATGCAAAACAATTGTATTCATGTAAAGAGGCGATGGATAAACTGTTCCTGTGATATACAAATCAATAATTAAAATTGTTTAGAAATAGTCGCTCAAGGAACATATGTATTAACTAAAGCACGGTATTTTTAGGAAATTATTAAAAATTAAAACCAGCTCATTGAAAGACATATGCAAAACAATTGTATTCATGTAAAGAGGCGATGGATAAACTGTTTCTGTGATATACAAATCAATAATTAAAATTGTTTCGAAATAGTCGCTCAAGGAACATATGTATTAACTAAAGCACGGTATTTTTAGGATATTATTAAAAATTAAAACCAGCTCATTGAAAGACATATGCAAAACAATTGTATTCATGTAAAGAGGCGATGGATAAACTGTTCCTAAGATATACAAATCAATAATTGAAATTGTTTCGAAATAGTCGCTCAAGAAACATATGTATTAACTAAAGCACGGTATTTTTAGGAAACTATTAAAAATTAAAACCAGCTCTTTGAAAGACATATGCAAAACAATTGTATTCATGTAAAGAGGCGATGGATAAACTGTTCCTGTGATATACAAATCAATAATTAAAATTGTTTAGAAATAGTCGCTCAAGGAACATATGTATTAACTAAAGCACGGTATTTTTAGAAAATTATTAAAAATTAAAACCAGCTCATTGAAAGACATATGCAAAACAATTGTATTCATGTAAAAAGGCGATGGATAAACTGTTTCTGTGATATACAAATCAATAATTAAAATTGTTTCGAAATAGTCGCTCAAGGAACATATGTATTAACTAAAGCACGGTATTTTTAGGAAATTATTAAAAATTAAAACCAGCTCATTGAAAGACATATGCAAAACAATTGTATTCATGTAAAGAGGCGATGGATAAACTGTTCCTGTGATATACAAATCAATAATTGAAATTGTTTCGAAATAGTCGCTCAAGGAACATATGTATTAACTAAAGCACGGTATTTTTAGGAAATTATTAAAAATTAAAACCAGCTCATTGAAAGACATATGCAAAACAACTGTAGTAATGTAAAGAGGCGATGGATAAACTGTTCCTGTGATATACAAATCAATAATTAAAATTGTTTAGAAATAGTCGCTCAAGGAACATATGTATTAACTAAAGCACGGTATTTTTAGGAAATTATTAAAAATTAAAACCAGCTCATTGAAAGACATATGCAAAACAATTGTATTCATGTAAAGAGGCGATGGATAAACTGTTCCTGTGATATCCAAATCAATAATTAAAATTGTTTAGAAATAGTCGCTCAAGGAACATATGTATTAACTAAAGCACGGTATATTTAGGAAATTATTAAAAATTAAAACCAGCTCATTGAAAGACATATGCAAAACAATTGTATTCATGTAAAAAAGCGATGAATAAACTGTTCCTGTGATATACAAATCAATAATTAAAATTGTTTAGAAATAGTCGCTCAAGGAACATATGTATTAACTAAAGCACGGTATTTTTAGGAAATTATTAAAAATTAAAACCAGCTCATTGAAAGACATATGCAAAACAATTGTATTCATGTAAAGAGGCGATGGATAAACTGTTCCTGTGATATACAAATCAATAATTGAAATTGTTTCGAAATAGTCGCTCAAGGAACATATGTATTAACTAAAGCACGGTATTTTTAGGAAATTATTAAAAATTAAAACCAGCTCATTGAAAGACATATGCAAAACAATTGTAGTAATGTAAAGAGGCGATGGATAAACTGTTCCTGTGATATACAAATCAATAATTAAAATTGTTTAGAAATAGTCGCTCAAGGAACATATGTATTAACTAAAGCACGGTATTTTTAGGAAATTATTAAAAATTAAAACCAGCTCATTGAAAGACATATGCAAAACAATTGTATTCATGTAAAGAGGCGATGGATAAACTGTTCCTGTGATATACAAATCAATAATTAAAATTGTTTAGAAATAGTCGCTCAAGGAACATATGTATTAACTAAAGCACGGTATATTTAGGAAATTATTAAAAATTAAAACCAGCTCATTGAAAGACATATGCAAAACAATTGTATTCATGTAAAAAAGCGATGGATAAACTGTTCCTGTGATATACAAATCAATAATTAAAATTGTTTAGAAATAGTCGCTCAAGGAACATATGTATTAACTAAAGCACGGTATTTTTAGGAAATTATTAAAAATTAAAACCAGCTCATTGAAAGACATATGCAAAACAATTGTATTCATGTAAAGAAGCGATGGATAAATTGTTCCTGTGATATACAAATCAATAATTAAAATTGTTTAGAAATAGTCGCTCAAGGAACATATGTATTAACTAAAGCACGGTATTTTTAGGAAATTATTAAAAATTAAAACCAGCTCATTGAAAGACATATGCAAAACAATTGTATTCATGTAAAGAGGCGATGGATAAACTGTTTCTGTGATATACAAATCAATAATTAAAATTGTTTCGAAATAGTCGCTCAAGAAACATATGTATTAACTAAAGCACGGTATTTTTAGGAAATTATTAAAAATTAAAACCAGCTCATTGAAAGACATATGCAAAACAATTGTATTCATGTAAAGAGGCGATGGATAAACTGTTCCTGTGATATACAAATCAATAATTAAAATTTTTTTGAAATAGTCGCTCAAGGAACACATGTATTAACTAAAGCACGGCATTTTTAGGAAATTATTAAAAATTAAAACCAGCTCATTGAAAGACATATGCAAAACAATTTTTTTCATGTAAAGATGCGAAGGATAAACTCTTCCTGTGATATACAAATCAATAATTAAAATTGTTTCGAAATAGTCGCTCAAGGTACATATGTATTAACTAAAGCACGGTATTTTTAGGAAATGATTAAAAACTAAAACCAGCTCATTGAAAGACATGCAAAACAATTGTATTCATGTAAAGAGGCGATGGATAAACTGTTCCTGTGATATACAAATCAATAATTAAAATTGTTTCGAAATAGTCGCTCAAGGAACATATGTATTAACTAAAGCACGGTATTTTTAGGAAATTATTAAAAATTAAAACCAGCTCATTGAAAGACATATGCAAAACAATTGTATTCATGTAAAGAGGCGATGGATAAACTGTTTCTGTGATATACAAATCAATAATTAAAATTGTTTCGAAATAGTCGCTCAAGGAACATATGTATTAACTAAAGCACGGTATTTTTAGGAAATTATTAAAAATTAAAACCAGCTCATTGAAAGACATATGCAAAACAATTGTATTCATGTAAAGAGGCGATGGATAAACTGTTCCTGTGATATACAAATCAATAATTGAAATTGTTTCGAAATAGTCGCTCAAGGAACATATGTATTAACTAAAGCACGGTATTTTTAGGAAATTATTAAAAATTAAAACCATCTCTTTGAAAGACATATGCAAAACAATTGTATTCATGTAAAGAGGTGATGGATAAACTGTTCCTGTGATATACAAATCAATAATTAAAATTGTTCAGAAATAGTCGCTCAAGGAACATATGTATTAACTAAAGCACGGTATTTTTAGGAAATTATTAAAAATTAAAACCAGCTCATTGAAAGACATATGCAAAACAATTGTATTCATGTAAAGAGGCGATGGATAAACTGTTCCTGTGATATACAAATCAATAATTAAAATTGTTTAGAAATAGTCGCTCAAGGAACATATGTAGTAACTAAAGCACGGTATTTTTAGGAAATTATTAAAAATTAAAACCAGCTCATTGAAAGACATATGCAAAACAATTGTATTCATGTAAAGAGGCGATAGATAAACTGTTCCTGTGATATACAAATCAATAATTAAAATTGTTTAGAAATAGTCGCTCAAGGAACATATGTATTAACTAAAGCACGGTATTTTTAGGAAATTATTAAAAATTAAAACCAGCTCATTGAAAGACATATGCAAAACAATTGTATTCATGTAAAGAGGCGATGGATAAACTGTTCCTGTGATATACAAATCAATAATTAATTTTTTTTCGAAATAGTCGCTCAAGGAACATATGTATTAACTAAAGCACGGTATTTTTAGGAAATTATTAAAAATTAAAACCAGCTCATTGAAAAACATATGCAAAACAATTGTATTCATGTAAAGAGGCGATGGATAAACTGTTCCTGTGATATACAAATCAATAATTAAAATTGTTTAGAAATAGTCGCTCAAGGAACATATGTATTAACTAAAGCACGGTATTTTTAGGAAATTATTAAAAATTAAAACCAGCTCATTGAAAGACATATGCAAAACAATTGTATTCATGTAAAGAGGCGATGGATAAACTGTTCCTGTGATATACAAATCAATAATTAAAATTGTTTCGAAATAGTCGCTCAAGGAACATATGTATTAACTAAAGCACGGTATTTTTAGGAAATTATTAAAAATTAAAACCAGCTCATTGAAAGACATATGCAAAACAATTGTATTCATGTAAAGAGGCGATGGATAAACTGTTCCTGTGATATACAAATCAATAATTAAAATTGTTTCGAAATAGTCGCTCAAGGAACATATGTATTAACTAAAGCACGGTATTTTTAGGAAATTATTAAAAATTAAAACCAGCTCATTGAAAGACATATGCAAAACAATTGTATTCATGTAAAGAGGCGATGGATAAACTGTTCCTGTGATATACAAATCAATAATTAAAATTGTTTAGAAATAGTCGCTCAAGGAACATATGTATTAAATAAAGCACGGTATATTTAGGAAATTATTAAAAATTAAAACCAGCTCATTGAAAGACATATGCAAAACAATTGTATTCATGTAAAAAAGCGATGGATAAACTGTTCCTGTGATATACAAATCAATAATTAAAATTGTTTAGAAATAGTCGCTCAAGGAACATATGTATTAACTAAAGCACGGTATTTTTAGGAAATTATTAAAAATTAAAACCAGCTCATTGAAAGACATATGCAAAACAATTGTATTCATGTAAAGAAGCGATGGATAAATTGTTCCTGTGATATACAAATCAATAATTAAAATTGTTTAGAAATAGTCGCTCAAGGAACATATGTATTAACTAAAGCACGGTATTTTTAGGAAATTATTAAAAATTAAAACCAGCTCATTGAAAGACATATGCAAAACAATTGTATTCATGTAAAGAGGCGATGGATAAACTGTTTCTGTGATATACAAATCAATAATTAAAATTGTTTCGAAATAGTCGCTCAAGGAACATATGTATTAACTAAAGCACGGTATTTTTAGGAAATTATTAAAAATTTAAACCAGCTCATTAAAAGACATATGCAAAACAATTGTATTCATGTAAAGTGGCGATGGATAAACTGTTTCTGTGATATACAAATCAATAATTAAAATTGTTTAGAAATAGTCGCTCAAGGAACATATGTATTAACTAAAGCATGGTATTTTTAGGAAATTATTAAAAATTAAAACCAGCTCATTGAAAGACATATGCAAAACAATTGTATTCATGTAAAGAGGCGATGGATAAACTGTTTCTGTGATATACAAATCAATAGTTGAAATTGTTTCGAAATAGTCGCTCAAGGAACATATGTATTAACTAAAGCACGGTATTTTTAGGAAATTATTAAAAATTAAAACCAGCTCATTGAAAGACATATGCAAAACAATTGTATTCATGTAAAGAGGCGATGGATAAACTGTTCCTGTGATATACAAATCAATAATTAAAATTGTTTAGAAATAGTCGCTCAAGGAACATATGTATTAACTAAAGCACGGTATTTTTAGGAAATTATTAAAAATTAAAACCAGCTCATTGAAAGACATATGCAAAACAATTGTATTCATGTAAAGAGGCGATGGATAAACTGTTTCTGTGATATACAAATCAATAATTAAAATTGTTTCGAAATAGTCGCTCAAGGAACATATGTATTAACTAAAGCACGGTATTTTTATGAAATTATTAAAAATTTAAACCAGCTCATTAAAAGACATATGCAAAACAATTGTATTCATGTAAAGTGGCGATGGATAAACTGTTTCTGTGATATACAAATTAATAATTAAAATTGTTTCGAAATAGTCGCTCAAGGAACATATGTATTAACTAAAGCACGGTATTTTTAGGAAATTATTAAAAATTAAAACCAGCTCATTGAAAGACATATGCAAAACAATTGTATTCATGTAAAGATGCGATGGATAAACTGTTCCTGTGATATACAAATCAATAATTAAAATTGTTTAGAAATAGTCGCTCAAGGAACATATGTATTAACTAAAGCACGGTATTTTTAGGAAATTATTAAAAATTAAAACCAGCTCATTGAAAGACATATGCAAAACAATTGTATTCATGTAAAGAGGCGATGGATAAACTGTTTCTGTGATATACAAATCAATAATTAAAATTGTTTCGAAATAGTCGCTCAAGGAACATATGTATTAACTAAAGCACGGTATTTTTAGGAAATTATTAAAAATTTAAACCAGCTCATTAAAAGACATATGCAAAACAATTGTATTCATGTAAAGAGGCGATGGATAAACTGTTCCTGTGATATACAAATCAATAATTAAAATTGTTTCGAAATAGTCGCTCAAGGAACACATGTATTAACTAAAGCACGGCTGTTTTAGGAAATTATTAAAAATTAAAACCAGCTCATTGAAAGACATATGCAAAACAATTGTATTCATGTAAAGAGGCGATGGATAAACTGTTTCTGTGATATACAAATCAATAATTGAAATTGTTTCGAAATAGTCGCTCAAGGAACATATGTATTAACTACAGCACGGTATTTTTAGGAAATTATTAAAAATTAAAACCAGCTCATTGAAAGACATATGCAAAATAATTGTATTCATGTAAAGAGGCGATGGATAAACTGTTCCTGTGATATACAAATCAATAATTAAAATTGTTTAGAAATAGTCGCTCAAGGAACATATGTATTAACTAAAGCACGGTATTTTTAGGAAATTATTAAAAATTAAAACCAGCTCATTGAAAGACATATGCAAAAAAATTGTATTCATGTAAAGAGGCGATGGATAAACTGTTCCTGTGATATACAAATCAATAATTAAAATTGTTTAGAAATAGTCGCTCAAGGAACATATGTATTAACTAAAGCACGGTATTTTTAGGAAATTATTAAAAATTAAAACCAGCTCATTGAAAGACATATGCAAAACAATTGTATTCATGTAAAGAGGCGATGGATAAACTGTTTCTGTGATATACAAATCAATAATTAAAATTGTTTCGAAATAGTCGCTCAAGGAACATATGTATTAACTAAAGCACGGTATTTTTAGGATATTATTAAAAATTAAAACCAGCTCATTGAAAGACATATGCAAAACAATTGTATTCATGTAAAGAGGCGATGGATAAACTGTTTCTGTGATATACAAATCAATAATTAAAATTGTTTCGAAATAGTCGCTCAAGGAACATATGTATTAACTAAAGCACGGTATTTTTAGGATATTATTAAAAATTAAAACCAGCTCATTGAAAGACATATGCAAAACAATTGTATTCATGTAAAGAGGCGATGGATAAACTGTTCCTGTGATATACAAATCAATAATTAAAATTGTTTAGAAATAGTCGCTCAAGGAACATATGTATTAACTAAAGCACGGTATTTTTAGAAAATTATTAAAAATTAAAACCAGCTCATTGAAAGACATATGCAAAACAATTGTATTCATGTAAAGAGGCGATGGATAAACTGTTCCTGTGATATACAAATCAATAATTAATTTTTTTTCGAAATAGTCGCTCAAGGAACATATGTATTAACTAAAGCACGGTATTTTTAGGAAATTATTAAAAATTAAAACCAGCTCATTGAAAAACATATGCAAAACAATTGTATTCATGTAAAGAGGCGATGGATAAACTGTTCCTGTGATATACAAATCAATAATTAAAATTGTTTAGAAATAGTCGCTCAAGGAACATATGTATTAACTAAAGCACGGTATTTTTAGGAAATTATTAAAAATTAAAACCAGCTCATTGAAAGACATATGCAAAACAATTGTATTCATGTAAAGAGGCGATGGATAAACTGTTCCTGTGATATACAAATCAATAATTAAAATTGTTTCGAAATAGTCGCTCAAGGAACATATGTATTAACTAAAGCACGGTATTTTTAGGAAATTATTAAAAATTAAAACCAGCTCATTGAAAGACATATGCAAAACAATTGTATTCATGTAAAGAGGCGATGGATAAACTGTTCCTGTGATATACAAATCAATAATTAAAATTGTTTCGAAATAGTCGCTCAAGGAACATATGTATTAACTAAAGCACGGTATTTTTAGGAAATTATTAAAAATTAAAACCAGCTCATTGAAAGACATATGCAAAACAATTGTATTCATGTAAAGAGGCGATGGATAAACTGTTCCTGTGATATACAAATCAATAATTAAAATTGTTTAGAAATAGTCGCTCAAGGAACATATGTATTAAATAAAGCACGGTATATTTAGGAAATTATTAAAAATTAAAACCAGCTCATTGAAAGACATATGCAAAACAATTGTATTCATGTAAAAAAGCGATGGATAAACTGTTCCTGTGATATACAAATCAATAATTAAAATTGTTTAGAAATAGTCGCTCAAGGAACATATGTATTAACTAAAGCACGGTATTTTTAGGAAATTATTAAAAATTAAAACCAGCTCATTGAAAGACATATGCAAAACAATTGTATTCATGTAAAGAAGCGATGGATAAATTGTTCCTGTGATATACAAATCAATAATTAAAATTGTTTAGAAATAGTCGCTCAAGGAACATATGTATTAACTAAAGCACGGTATTTTTAGGAAATTATTAAAAATTAAAACCAGCTCATTGAAAGACATATGCAAAACAATTGTATTCATGTAAAGAGGCGATGGATAAACTGTTTCTGTGATATACAAATCAATAATTAAAATTGTTTCGAAATAGTCGCTCAAGGAACATATGTATTAACTAAAGCACGGTATTTTTAGGAAATTATTAAAAATTTAAACCAGCTCATTAAAAGACATATGCAAAACAATTGTATTCATGTAAAGTGGCGATGGATAAACTGTTTCTGTGATATACAAATCAATAATTAAAATTGTTTAGAAATAGTCGCTCAAGGAACATATGTATTAACTAAAGCATGGTATTTTTAGGAAATTATTAAAAATTAAAACCAGCTCATTGAAAGACATATGCAAAACAATTGTATTCATGTAAAGAGGCGATGGATAAACTGTTTCTGTGATATACAAATCAATAGTTGAAATTGTTTCGAAATAGTCGCTCAAGGAACATATGTATTAACTAAAGCACGGTATTTTTAGGAAATTATTAAAAATTAAAACCAGCTCATTGAAAGACATATGCAAAACAATTGTATTCATGTAAAGAGGCGATGGATAAACTGTTCCTGTGATATACAAATCAATAATTAAAATTGTTTAGAAATAGTCGCTCAAGGAACATATGTATTAACTAAAGCACGGTATTTTTAGGAAATTATTAAAAATTAAAACCAGCTCATTGAAAGACATATGCAAAACAATTGTATTCATGTAAAGAGGCGATGGATAAACTGTTTCTGTGATATACAAATCAATAATTAAAATTGTTTCGAAATAGTCGCTCAAGGAACATATGTATTAACTAAAGCACGGTATTTTTATGAAATTATTAAAAATTTAAACCAGCTCATTAAAAGACATATGCAAAACAATTGTATTCATGTAAAGTGGCGATGGATAAACTGTTTCTGTGATATACAAATTAATAATTAAAATTGTTTCGAAATAGTCGCTCAAGGAACATATGTATTAACTAAAGCACGGTATTTTTAGGAAATTATTAAAAATTAAAACCAGCTCATTGAAAGACATATGCAAAACAATTGTATTCATGTAAAGATGCGATGGATAAACTGTTCCTGTGATATACAAATCAATAATTAAAATTGTTTAGAAATAGTCGCTCAAGGAACATATGTATTAACTAAAGCACGGTATTTTTAGGAAATTATTAAAAATTAAAACCAGCTCATTGAAAGACATATGCAAAACAATTGTATTCATGTAAAGAGGCGATGGATAAACTGTTTCTGTGATATACAAATCAATAATTAAAATTGTTTCGAAATAGTCGCTCAAGGAACATATGTATTAACTAAAGCACGGTATTTTTAGGAAATTATTAAAAATTTAAACCAGCTCATTAAAAGACATATGCAAAACAATTGTATTCATGTAAAGAGGCGATGGATAAACTGTTCCTGTGATATACAAATCAATAATTAAAATTGTTTCGAAATAGTCGCTCAAGGAACACATGTATTAACTAAAGCACGGCTGTTTTAGGAAATTATTAAAAATTAAAACCAGCTCATTGAAAGACATATGCAAAACAATTGTATTCATGTAAAGAGGCGATGGATAAACTGTTTCTGTGATATACAAATCAATAATTGAAATTGTTTCGAAATAGTCGCTCAAGGAACATATGTATTAACTACAGCACGGTATTTTTAGGAAATTATTAAAAATTAAAACCAGCTCATTGAAAGACATATGCAAAATAATTGTATTCATGTAAAGAGGCGATGGATAAACTGTTCCTGTGATATACAAATCAATAATTAAAATTGTTTAGAAATAGTCGCTCAAGGAACATATGTATTAACTAAAGCACGGTATTTTTAGGAAATTATTAAAAATTAAAACCAGCTCATTGAAAGACATATGCAAAAAAATTGTATTCATGTAAAGAGGCGATGGATAAACTGTTCCTGTGATATACAAATCAATAATTAAAATTGTTTAGAAATAGTCGCTCAAGGAACATATGTATTAACTAAAGCACGGTATTTTTAGGAAATTATTAAAAATTAAAACCAGCTCATTGAAAGACATATGCAAAACAATTGTATTCATGTAAAGAGGCGATGGATAAACTGTTTCTGTGATATACAAATCAATAATTAAAATTGTTTCGAAATAGTCGCTCAAGGAACATATGTATTAACTAAAGCACGGTATTTTTAGGATATTATTAAAAATTAAAACCAGCTCATTGAAAGACATATGCAAAACAATTGTATTCATGTAAAGAGGCGATGGATAAACTGTTTCTGTGATATACAAATCAATAATTAAAATTGTTTCGAAATAGTCGCTCAAGGAACATATGTATTAACTAAAGCACGGTATTTTTAGGATATTATTAAAAATTAAAACCAGCTCATTGAAAGACATATGCAAAACAATTGTATTCATGTAAAGAGGCGATGGATAAACTGTTCCTGTGATATACAAATCAATAATTAAAATTGTTTAGAAATAGTCGCTCAAGGAACATATGTATTAACTAAAGCACGGTATTTTTAGAAAATTATTAAAAATTAAAACCAGCTCATTGAAAGACATATGCAAAACAATTGTATTCATGTAAAAAGGCGATGGATAAACTGTTTCTGTGATATACAAATCAATTATTAAAATTGTTTCGAAATAGTCGCTCAAGGAACATATGTATTAACTAAAGCACGGTATTTTTAGGAAATTATTAAAAATTAAAACCAGCTCATTGAAAGACATATGCAAAACAATTGTATTCATATAAAGAGGCGATGGATAAACTGTTCTTGTGATATACAAATCAATAATTGAAATTGTTTCGAAATAGTCGCTCAAGGAACATATGTATTAACTAAAGCACGGTATTTTTAGGAAATTATTAAAAATTAAAACCAGCTCATTGAAAGACATATGCAAAACAATTGTAGTAATGTAAAGAGGCGATGGATAAACTGTTCCTGTGATATACAAATCAATAATTAAAATTGTTCAGAAATAGTCGCTCAAGGAACATATGTATTAACTAAAGCACGGTATTTTTAGGAAATTATTAAAAATTAAAACCAGCTCATTGAAAGACATATGCAAAACAATTGTATTCATGTAAAGAGGCGATGGATAAACTGTTCCTGTGATATACAAATCAATAATTAAAATTGTTTAGAAATAGTCGCTCAAGGAACATATGTATTAACTAAAGCACGGTATATTTAGGAAATTATTAAAAATTAAAACCAGCTCATTGAAAGACATATGCAAAACAATTGTATTCATGTAAAAAAGCGATGGATAAACTGTTCCTGTGATATACAAATCAATAATTAAAATTGTTTAGAAATAGTCGCTCAAGGAACATATGTATTAACTAAAGCACGGTATTTTTAGGAAATTATTAAAAATTAAAACCAGCTCATTGAAAGACATATGCAAAACAATTGTATTCATGTAAAGAAGCGATGGATAAATTGTTCCTGTGATATACAAATCAATAATTAAAATTGTTTAGAAATAGTCGCTCAAGGAACATATGTATTAACTAAAGCACGGTATTTTTAGGAAATTATTAAAAATTAAAACCAGCTCATTGAAAGACATATGCAAAACAATTGTATTCATGTAAAGAGGCGATGGATAAACTGTTTCTGTGATATACAAATCAATAATTAAAATTGTTTCGAAATAGTCGCTCAAGAAACATATGTATTAACTAAAGCACGGTATTTTTAGGAAATTATTAAAAATTAAAACCAGCTCATTGAAAGACATATGCAAAACAATTGTATTCATGTAAAGAGGCGATGGATAAACTGTTCCTGTGATATACAAATCAATAATTAAAATTTTTTTGAAATAGTCGCTCAAGGAACACATGTATTAACTAAAGCACGGCATTTTTAGGAAATTATTAAAAATTAAAACCAGCTCATTAAAAGACATATGCAAAACAATTTTTTTCATGTAAAGATGCGAAGGATAAACTCTTCCTGTGATATACAAATCAATAATTAAAATTGTTTCGAAATAGTCGCTCAAGGTACATATGTATTAACTAAAGCACGGTATTTTTAGGAAATGATTAAAAATTAAAACCAGCTCATTGAAAGACATGCAAAACAATTGTATTCATGTAAAGAGGCGATGGATAAACTGTTCCTGTGATATACAAATCAATAATTAAAATTGTTTCGAAATAGTCGCTCAAGGAACATATGTATTAACTAAAGCACGGTATTTTTAGGAAATTATTAAAAATTAAAACCAGCTCATTGAAAGACATATGCAAAACAATTGTATTCATGTAAAGAGGCGATGGATAAACTGTTTCTGTGATATACAAATCAATAATTAAAATTGTTTCGAAATAGTCGCTCAAGGAACATATGTATTAACTAAAGCACGGTATTTTTAGGAAATTATTAAAAATTAAAACCAGCTCATTGAAAGACATATGCAAAACAATTGTATTCATGTAAAGAGGCGATGGATAAACTGTTCCTGTGATATACAAATCAATAATTGAAATTGTTTCGAAATAGTCGCTCAAGGAACATATGTATTAACTAAAGCACGGTATTTTTAGGAAATTATTAAAAATTAAAACCATCTCTTTGAAAGACATATGCAAAACAATTGTATTCATGTAAAGAGGTGATGGATAAACTGTTCCTGTGATATACAAATCAATAATTAAAATTGTTCAGAAATAGTCGCTCAAGGAACATATGTATTAACTAAAGCACGGTATTTTTAGGAAATTATTAAAAATTAAAACCAGCTCATTGAAAGACATATGCAAAACAATTGTATTCATGTAAAGAGGCGATGGATAAACTGTTCCTGTGATATACAAATCAATAATTAAAATTGTTTAGAAATAGTCGCTCAAGGAACATATGTAGTAACTAAAGCACGGTATTTTTAGGAAATTATTAAAAATTAAAACCAGCTCATTGAAACACATATGCAAAACAATTGTATTCATGTAAAGAGGCGATAGATAAACTGTTCCTGTGATATACAAATCAATAATTAAAATTGTTTAGAAATAGTCGCTCAAGGAACATATGTATTAACTAAAGCACGGTATTTTTAGGAAATTATTAAAAATTAAAACCAGCTCATTGAAAGACATATGCAAAACAATTGTATTCATGTAAAGAGGCGATGGATAAACTGTTCCTGTGATATACAAATCAATAATTAAATTTTTTTCGAAATAGTCGCTCAAGGAACATATGTATTAACTAAAGCACGGTATTTTTAGGAAATTATTAAAAATTAAAACCAGCTCATTGAAAAACATATGCAAAACAATTGTATTCATGTAAAGAGGCGATGGATAAACTGTTCCTGTGATATACAAATCAATAATTAAAATTGTTTAGAAATAGTCGCTCAAGGAACATATGTATTAACTAAAGCACGGTATTTTTAGGAAATTATTAAAAATTAAAACCAGCTCATTGAAAGACATATGCAAAACAATTGTATTCATGTAAAGAGGCGATGGATAAACTGTTCCTGTGATATACAAATCAATAATTAAAATTGTTTCGAAATAGTCGCTCAAGGAACATATGTATTAACTAAAGCACGGTATTTTTAGGAAATTATTAAAAATTAAAACCAGCTCATTGAAAGACATATGCAAAACAATTGTATTCATGTAAAGAGGCGATGGATAAACTGTTCCTGTGATATACAAATCAATAATTAAAATTGTTTCGAAATAGTCGCTCAAGGAACACATGTATTAACTAAAGCACGGCTGTTTTAGGAAATTATTAAAAATTAAAACCAGCTCATTGAAAGACATATGCAAAACAATTGTATTCATGTAAAGAGGCGATGGATAAACTGTTTCTGTGATATACAAATCAATAATTGAAATTGTTTCGAAATAGTCGCTCAAGGAACATATGTATTAACTACAGCACGGTATTTTTAGGAAATTATTAAAAATTAAAACCAGCTCATTGAAAGACATATGCAAAATAATTGTATTCATGTAAAGAGGCGATGGATAAACTGTTCCTGTGATATACAAATCAATAATTAAAATTGTTTAGAAATAGTCGCTCAAGGAACATATGTATTAACTAAAGCACGGTATTTTTAGGAAATTATTAAAAATTAAAACCAGCTCATTGAAAGACATATGCAAAAAAATTGTATTCATGTAAAGAGGCGATGGATAAACTGTTTCTGTGATATACAAATCAATAATTGAAATTGTTTCGAAATAGTCGCTCAAGGAACATATGTATTAACTAAAGCACGGTATTTTTAGGAAATTATTAAAAATTAAAACCAGCTCATTGAAAGACATATGCAAAACAATTGTATTCATGTAAAGAGGCGATGGATAAACTGTTTCTGTGATATACAAATCAATAATTAAAATTGTTTCGAAATAGTCGCTCAAGGAACATATGTATTAACTAAAGCACGGTATTTTTAGGATATTATTAAAAATTAAAACCAGCTCATTGAAAGACATATGCAAAACAATTGTATTCATGTAAAGAGGCGATGGATAAACTGTTCCTAAGATATACAAATCAATAATTGAAATTGTTTCGAAATAGTCGCTCAAGAAACATATGTATTAACTAAAGCACGGTATTTTTAGGAAACTATTAAAAATTAAAACCAGCTCTTTGAAAGACATATGCAAAACAATTGTATTCATGTAAAGAGGCGATGGATAAACTGTTCCTGTGATATACAAATCAATAATTAAAATTGTTTAGAAATAGTCGCTCAAGGAACATATGTATTAACTAAAGCACGGTATTTTTAGAAAATTATTAAAAATTAAAACCAGCTCATTGAAAGACATATGCAAAACAATTGTATTCATGTAAAAAGGCGATGGATAAACTGTTTCTGTGATATACAAATCAATTATTAAAATTGTTTCGAAATAGTCGCTCAAGGAACATATGTATTAACTAAAGCACGGTATTTTTAGGAAATTATTAAAAATTAAAACCAGCTCATTGAAAGACATATGCAAAACAATTGTATTCATGTAAAGAGGCGATGGATAAACTGTTCTTGTGATATACAAATCAATAATTGAAATTGTTTCGAAATAGTCGCTCAAGGAACATATGTATTAACTAAAGCACGGTATTTTTAGGAAATTATTAAAAATTAAAACCAGCTCATTGAAAGACATATGCAAAACAATTGTAGTAATGTAAAGAGGCGATGGATAAACTGTTCCTGTGATATACAAATCAATAATTAAAATTGTTCAGAAATAGTCGCTCAAGGAACATATGTATTAACTAAAGCACGGTATTTTTAGGAAATTATTAAAAATTAAAACCAGCTCATTGAAAGACATATGCAAAACAATTGTATTCATGTAAAGAGGCGATGGATAAACTGTTCCTGTGATATACAAATCAATAATTAAAATTGTTTAGAAATAGTCGCTCAAGGAACATATGTATTAACTAAAGCACGGTATATTTAGGAAATTATTAAAAATTAAAACCAGCTCATTGAAAGACATATGCAAAACAATTGTATTCATGTAAAAAAGCGATGGATAAACTGTTCCTGTGATATACAAATCAATAATTAAAATTGTTTAGAAATAGTCGCTCAAGGAACATATGTATTAACTAAAGCACGGTATTTTTAGGAAATTATTAAAAATTAAAACCAGCTCATTGAAAGACATATGCAAAACAATTGTATTCATGTAAAGAAGCGATGGATAAATTGTTCCTGTGATATACAAATCAATAATTAAAATTGTTTAGAAATAGTCGCTCAAGGAACATATGTATTAACTAAAGCACGGTATTTTTAGGAAATTATTAAAAATTAAAACCAGCTCATTGAAAGACATATGCAAAACAATTGTATTCATGTAAAGAGGCGATGGATAAACTGTTTCTGTGATATACAAATCAATAATTAAAATTGTTTCGAAATAGTCGCTTAAGAAACATATGTATTAACTAAAGCACGGTATTTTTAGGAAATTATTAAAAATTAAAACCAGCTCATTGAAAGACATATGCAAAACAATTGTATTCATGTAAAGAGGCGATGGATAAACTGTTCCTGTGATATACAAATCAATAATTAAAATTTTTTTGAAATAGTCGCTCAAGGAACACATGTATTAACTAAAGCACGGCATTTTTAGGAAATTATTAAAAATTAAAACCAGCTCATTGAAAGACATATGCAAAACAATTTTTTTCATGTAAAGATGCGAAGGATAAACTCTTCCTGTGATATACAAATCAATAATTAAAATTGTTTCGAAATAGTCGCTCAAGGTACATATGTATTAACTAAAGCACGGTATTTTTAGGAAATGATTAAAAATTAAAACCAGCTCATTGAAAGACATGCAAAACAATTGTATTCATGTAAAGAGGCGATGGATAAACTGTTCCTGTGATATACAAATCAATAATTAAAATTGTTTCGAAATAGTCGCTCAAGGAACATATGTATTAACTAAAGCACGGTATTTTTAGGAAATTATTAAAAATTAAAACCAGCTCATTGAAAGACATATGCAAAACAATTGTATTCATGTAAAGAGGCGATGGATAAACTGTTTCTGTGATATACAAATCAATAATTAAAATTGTTTCGAAATAGTCGCTCAAGGAACATATGTATTAACTAAAGCACGGTATTTTTAGGAAATTATTAAAAATTAAAACCAGCTCATTGAAAGACATATGCAAAACAATTGTATTCATGTAAAGAGGCGATGGATAAACTGTTCCTGTGATATACAAATCAATAATTGAAATTGTTTCGAAATAGTCGCTCAAGGAACATATGTATTAACTAAAGCACGGTATTTTTAGGAAATTATTAAAAATTAAAACCATCTCTTTGAAAGACATATGCAAAACAATTGTATTCATGTAAAGAGGTGATGGATAAACTGTTCCTGTGATATACAAATCAATAATTAAAATTGTTCAGAAATAGTCGCTCAAGGAACATATGTATTAACTAAAGCACGGTATTTTTAGGAAATTATTAAAAATTAAAACCAGCTCATTGAAAGACATATGCAAAACAATTGTATTCATGTAAAGAGGCGATGGATAAACTGTTCCTGTGATATACAAATCAATAATTAAAATTGTTTAGAAATAGTCGCTCAAGGAACATATGTAGTAACTAAAGCACGGTATTTTTAGGAAATTATTAAAAATTAAAACCAGCTCATTGAAAGACATATGCAAAACAATTGTATTCATGTAAAGAGGCGATAGATAAACTGTTCCTGTGATATACAAATCAATAATTAAAATTGTTTAGAAATAGTCGCTCAAGGAACATATGTATTAACTAAAGCACGGTATTTTTAGGAAATTATTAAAAATTAAAACCAGCTCATTGAAAGACATATGCAAAACAATTGTATTCATATAAAGAGGCGATGGATAAACTGTTCCTGTGCTATACAAATCAATAATTAAATTTTTTTCGAAATAGTCGCTCAAGGAACATATGTATTAACTAAAGCACGGTATTTTTAGGAAATTATTAAAAATTAAAACCAGCTCATTGAAAAACATATGCAAAACAATTGTATTCATGTAAAGAGGCGATGGATAAACTGTTCCTGTGATATACAAATCAATAATTAAAATTGTTTAGAAATAGTCGCTCAAGGAACATATGTATTAACTAAAGCACGGTATTTTTAGGAAATTATTAAAAATTAAAACCAGCTCATTGAAAGACATATGCAAAACAATTGTATTCATGTAAAGAGGCGATGGATAAACTGTTCCTGTGATATACAAATCAATAATTAAAATTGTTTCGAAATAGTCGCTCAAGGAACATATGTATTAACTAAAGCACGGTATTTTTAGGAAATTATTAAAAATTAAAACCAGCTCATTGAAAGACATATGCAAAACAATTGTATTCATGTAAAGAGGCGATGGATAAACTGTTCCTGTGATATACAAATCAATAATTAAAATTGTTTAGAAATAGTCGCTCAAGTAACATATGTATTAAATAAAGCACGGTATATTTAGGAAATTATTAAAAATTAAAACCAGCTCATTGAAAGACATATGCAAAACAATTGTATTCATGTAAAAAAGCGATGGATAAACTGTTCCTGTGATATACAAATCAATAATTAAAATTGTTTAGAAATAGTCGCTCAAGGAACATATGTATTAACTAAAGCACGGTATTTTTAGGAAATTATAAAAAATTAAAACCAGCTCATTGAAAGACATATGCAAAACAATTGTATTCATGTAAAGAAGCGATGGATAAATTGTTCCTGTGATATACAAATCAATAATTAAAATTGTTTAGAAATAGTCGCTCAAGGAACATATGTATTAACTAAAGCACGGTATTTTTAGGAAATTATTAAAAATTAAAACCAGCTCATTGAAAGACATATGCAAAACAATTGTATTCATGTAAAGAGGCGATGGATAAACTGTTTCTGTGATATACAAATCAATAATTAAAATTGTTTCGAAATAGTCGCTCAAGGAACATATGTATTAACTAAAGCACGGTATTTTTAGGAAATTATTAAAAATTTAAACCAGCTCATTAAAAGACATATGCAAAACAATTGTATTCATGTAAAGTGGCGATGGATAAACTGTTTCTGTGATATACAAATCAATAATTAAAATTGTTTAGAAATAGTCGCTCAAGGAACATATGTATTAACTAAAGCACGGTATTTTTAGGAAATTATTAAAAATTAAAACCAGCTCATTGAAAGACATATGCAAAACAATTGTATTCATGTAAAGAGGCGATGGATAAACTGTTTCTGTGATATACAAATCAATAGTTGAAATTGTTTCGAAATAGTCGCTCAAGGAACATATGTATTAACTAAAGCACGGTATTTTTAGGAAATTATTAAAAATTAAAACCAGCTCATTGAAAGACATATGCAAAACAATTGTATTCATGTAAAGAGGCGATGGATAAACTGTTTCTGTGATATACAAATCAATAATTAAAATTGTTTCGAAATAGTCGCTCAAGGAACATATGTATTAACTAAAGCACGGTATTTTTAGGAAATTATTAAAAATTTAAACCAGCTCATTAAAAGACATATGCAAAACAATTGTATTCATGTAAAGTGGCGATGGATAAACTGTTTCTGTGATATACAAATCAATAATTAAAATTGTTTCGAAATAGTCGCTCAAGGAACATATGTATTAACTAAAGCACGGTATTTTTAGGAAATTATTAAAAATTAAAACCAGCTCATTGAAAGACATATGCAAAACAATTGTATTCATGTAAAGAGGCGATGGATAAACTGTTCCTGTGATATACAAATCAATAATTAAAATTGTTTAGAAATAGTCGCTCAAGGAACATATGTATTAACTAAAGCACGGTATTTTTAGGAAATTATTAAAAATTAAAACCAGCTCATTGAAAGACATATGCAAAACAATTGTATTCATGTAAAGAGGCGATGGATAAACTGTTTCTGTGATATACAAATCAATAATTAAAATTGTTTCGAAATAGTCGCTCAAGGAACATATGTATTAACTAAAGCACGGTATTTTTAGGAAATTATTAAAAATTTAAACCAGCTCATTAAAAGACATATGCAAAACAATTGTATTCATGTAAAGTGGCGATGGATAAACTGTTTCTGTGATATACAAATCAATAATTAAAATTGTTTCGAAATAGTCGCTCAAGGAACATATGTATTAACTAAAGCACGGTATTTTTAGGAAATTATTAAAAATTAAAACCAGCTCATTGAAAGACATATGCAAAACAATTGTATTCATGTAAAGAGGCGATGGATAAACTGTTCCTGTGATATACAAATCAATAATTAAAATTGTTTCGAAATAGTCGCTCAAGGAACACATGTATTAACTAAAGCACGGCTGTTTTAGGAAATTATTAAAAATTAAAACCAGCTCATTGAAAGACATATGCAAAACAATTGTATTCATGTAAAGAGGCGATGGATAAACTGTTTCTGTGATATACAAATCAATAATTGAAATTGTTTCGAAATAGTCGCTCAAGGAACATATGTATTAACTAAAGCACGGTATTTTTAGGAAATTATTAAAAATTAAAACCAGCTCATTGAAAGACATATGCAAAACAATTGTATTCATGTAAAGAGGCGATGGATAAACTGTTCCTGTGATATACAAATCAATAATTAAAATTGTTTAGAAATAGTCGCTCAAGGAACATATGTATTAACTAAAGCACGGTATTTTTAGGAAATTATTAAAAATTAAAACCAGCTCATTGAAAGACATATGCAAAACAATTGTATTCATGTAAAGAGGCGATGGATAAACTGTTTCTGTGATATACAAATCAATAATTAAAATTGTTTCGAAATAGTCGCTCAAGGAACATATGTATTAACTAAAGCACGGTATTTTTAGGAAATTATTAAAAATTTAAACCAGCTCATTAAAAGACATATGCAAAACAATTGTATTCATGTAAAGTGGCGATGGATAAACTGTTTCTGTGATATACAAATCAATAATTAAAATTGTTTCGAAATAGTCGCTCAAGGAACACATGTATTAACTAAAGCACGGTATTTTTAGGAAATTATTAAAAATTAAAACCAGCTCATTGAAAGACATATGCAAAACAATTGTATTCATGTAAAGTGGCGATGGATAAACTGTTCCTGTGATATACAAATCAATAATTAAAATTGTTTAGAAATAGTCGCTCAAGGAACATATGTATTAACTAAAGCACGGTATTTTTAGGAAATTATTAAAAATTAAAACCAGCTCATTGAAAGACATATGCAAAACAATTGTATTCATGTAAAGAGGCGATGGATAAACTGTTTCTGTGATATACAAATCAATAATTAAAATTGTTTCGAAATAGTCGCTCAAGGAACATATGTATTAACTAAAGCACGGTATTTTTAGGAAAGTATTAAAAATTTAAACCAGCTCATTAAAAGACATATGCAAAACAATTGTATTCATGTAAAGTGGCGATGGATAAACTGTTTCTGTGATATACAAATCAATAATTAAAATTGTTTCGAAATAGTCGCTCAAGGAACATATGTATTAACTAAAGCGCGGTATTTTTAGGAAATTATTAAAAATTAAAACCAGCTCATTGAAAGACATATGCAAAACAATTGTATTCATGTAAAGAGGCGATGGATAAACTGTTTCTGTGATATACAAATCAATAATTAAAATTGTTTCGAAATAGTCGCTCAAGGAACATATGTATTAACTAAAGCACGGTATTTTTAGGAAAGTATTAAAAATTTAAACCAGCTCATTAAAAGACATATGCAAAACAATTGTATTCATGTAAAGTGGCGATGGATAAAATGTTTCTGTGATATACAAATCAATAATTAAAATTGTTTCGAAATAGTCGCTCAAGGAACATATGTATTAACTAAAGCACGGTATTTTTAGGAAAGTATTAAAAATTTAAACCAGCTCATTAAAAGACATATGCAAAACAATTGTATTCATGTAAAGTGGCGATGGATTAACTGTTTCTGTGATATACAGATCAATAATTAAAATTGTTTCGAAATAGTCGCTCAAGGAACATATGTATTAACTAAAGCGCGGTATTTTTAGGAAATTATTAAAAATTAAAACCAGCTCATTGAAAGACATATGCAAAACAATTGTATTCATGTAAAGAGGCGATGGATAAACTGTTTCTGTGATATACAAATCAATAATTAAAATTGTTTCGAAATAGTCGCTCAAGGAACATATGAATTAACTAAAGCACGGTATTTTTAGGAAAGTATTAAAAATTTAAACCAGCTCATTAAAAGACATATGCAAAACAATTGTATTCATGTAAAGTGGCGATGGATAAACTGTTTCGGTGATATACAAATCAATAATTAAAATTGTTTCGAAATAGTCGCTCAAGGAACATATGTATTAACTAAAGCGCGGTATTTTTAGGAAATTATTAAAAATTAAAACCAGCTCATTGAAAGACATATGCAAAACAATTGTATTCATGTAAAGAGGCGATGGATAAACTGTTTCTGTGATATACAAATCAATAATTAAAATTGTTTCGAAATAGTCGCTCAAGGAACATATGTATTAACTAAAGCACGGTATTTTTAGGAAAGTATTAAAAATTTAAACCAGCTCATTAAAAGACATATGCAAAACAATTGTATTCATGTAAAGTGGCGATGGATAAACTGTTTCTGTGATATACAAATCAATAATTAAAATTGTTTCGAAATAGTCGCTCAAGGAACATATGTATTAACTAAAGCACGGTATTTTTAGGAAAGTATTAAAAATTTTAACCAGCTCATTAAAAGACATATGCAAAACAATTGTATTCATGTAAAGTGGCGATGGATTAACTGTTTCTGTGATATACAGATCAATAATTAAAATTGTTTCGAAATAGTCGCTCAAGGAACATATGTATTAACTAAAGCGCGGTATTTTTAGGAAATTATTAAAAATTAAAACCAGCTCATTGAAAGACATATGCAAAACAATTGTATTCATGTAAAGAGGCGATGGATAAACTGTTTCTGTGATATACAAATCAATAATTAAAATTGTTTCGAAATAGTCGCTCAAGGAACATATGTATTAACTAAAGCACGGTATTTTTAGGAAATTATTAAAAATTTAAACCAGCTCATTAAAAGACATATGCAAAACAATTGTATTCATGTAAAGAGGCGATGGATAAACTGTTTCTGTGATATACAAATCAATAATTAAAATTGTTTCGAAATAGTCGCTCAAGGAACATATGTATTAACTAAAGCACGGTATTTTTAGGAAATTATTAAAAATTAAAACCAGCTCATTGAAAGACATATGCAAAACAATTGTATTCATGTAAAGTGGCGATGGATAAACTGTTTCTGTGATATACAAATCAATAATTAAAATTGTTTCGAAATAGTCGCTCAAGGAACACATGTATTAACTAAAGCACGGTATTTTTAGGAAATTATTAAAAATTAAAACCAGCTCATTGAAAGACATATGCAAAACCATTGTATTCATGTAAAGTGGCGATGGATAAACTGTTTCTGTGATATACAAATCAATAATTAAAATTGTTTCGAAATAGTCGCTCAAGGAACACATGTATTAACTAAAGCACGGTATTTTTAGGAAATTATTAAAAATTAAAACCAGCTCATTGAAAGACATATGCAAAACAATTGTATTCATGTAAAGAGGCGATGGATAAACTGTTTCTGTGATATACAAATTAATAATTAAAATTGTTTCGAAATAGTCGCTCAAGGAACATATGTATTAACTAAAGCACGGTATTTTTAGGAAAGTATTAAAAATTTAAACCAGCTCATTAAAAGACATATGCAAAACAATTGTATTCATGTAAAGTGGCGATGGATAAACTGTTTCTGTGATATACAAATCAATAATTAAAATTGTTTCGAAATAGTCGCTCAAGGAACACATGTATTAACTAAAGCACGGTATTTTTAGGAAATTATTAAAAATTAAAACCAGCTCATTGAAAGACATATGCAAAACAATTGTATTCATGTAAAGAGGCGATGGATAAACTGTTCCTGTGATATACAAATCAATAATTAAAATTGTTTAGAAATAGTCGCTCAAGGAACATATGTATTAACTAAAGCACGGTATTTTTAGGAAATTATTAAAAATTAAAACCAGCTCATTGAAAGACATATGCAAAACAATTGTATTCATGTAAAGAGGCGATGGATAAACTGTTTCTGTGATATACAAATCAATAATTAAAATTGTTTCGAAATAGTCGGTCAAGGAACATATGTATTAACTAAAGCACGGTATTTTTAGGAAATTATTAAAAATTAAAACCAGCTCATTGAAAGACATATGCAAAACAATTGTATTCATGTAAAGAGGCGATGGATAAACTGTTCCTGTGATATACAAATCAATAATTAAAATTGTTTAGAAATAGTCGCTCAAGGAACATATGTATTAACTAAAGCACGGTATTTTTAGGAAATTATTAAAAATTAAAACCAGCTCATTGAAAGACATATGCAAAACAATTGTATTCATGTAAAGAGGCGATAGATAAACTGTTCCTGTGATATAAAAATCAATAATTAAAATTGTTTAGAAATAGTCGCTCAAGGAACATATGTATTAACTAAAGCACGGTATTTTTAGGAAATTATTAAAAATTAAAACCAGCTCATTGAAAGACATATGCAAAACAATTGTATTCATGTAAAGAGGCGATGGATAAACTGTTTCTGTGATATACAAATCAATAATTAAAATTGTTTCGAAATAGTCGCTCAAGGAACATATGTATTAACTAAAACACGGTATTTTTAGGAAATTATTAAAAATTAAAACCAGCTCATTAAAAGACATATGCAAAACAATTGTATTCATGTAAAGTGGCGATGGATAAACTGTTTCTGTGATATACAAATCAATAATTAAAATTGTTTCGAAATAGTCGCTCAAGGAACATATGTATTAACTAAAGCACGGTATTTTTAGGAAATTATTAAAAATTAAAACCAGCTCATTGAAAGACATATGCAAAACAATTGTATTCATGTAAAGAGGCGATGGATAAACTGTTCCTGTGATATACAAATCAATAATTAAAATTGTTTAGAAATAGTCGCTCAAGGAACATATGTATTAACTAAAGCACGGTATTTTTAGGAAATTATTAAAAATTAAAACCAGCTCATTGAAAGACATATGCAAAACAATTGTATTCATGTAAAGAGGCGATGGATAAACTGTTTCTGTGATATACAAATCAATAATTAAAATTGTTTCGAAATAGTCGCTCAAGGAACATATGTATTAACTAAAGCACGGTATTTTTAGGAAATTATTAAAAATTTAAACCAGCTCATTAAAAGACATATGCAAAACAATTGTATTCATGTAAAGTGGCGATGAATAAACTGTTTCTGTGATATACAAATCAATAATTAAAATTGTTTCGAAATAGTCGCTCAAGGAACATATGTATTAACTAAAGCACGGTATTTTTAGGAAATTATTAAAAATTATAACCAGCTCATTGAAAGACATATGCAAAACAATTGTATTCATGTAAAGAGGCGATGGATAAACTGTTCCTGTGATATACAAATCAATAATTAAAATTGTTTCGAAATAGTCGCTCAAGGAACACATGTATTAACTAAAGCACGGCATTTTTAGGAAATTATTAAAAATTAAAACCAGCTCATTGAAAGACATATGCAAAACAATTGTATTCATGTAAAGAGGCGATGGATAAACTGTTTCTGTGATATACAAATCAATAATTGAAATTGTTTCGAAATAGTCGCTCAAGGAACATATGTATTAACTAAAGCACGGTATTTTTAGGAAATTATTAAAAATTAAAACCAGCTCATTGAAAGACATATGCAAAACAATTGTATTCATGTAAAGAGGCGATGGATAAACTGTTCCTGTGATATACAAATCAATAATTAAAATTGTTTAGAAATAGTCGCTCAAGGAACATATGTATTAACTAAAGCACGGTATTTTTAGGAAATTATTAAAAATTAAAACCAGCTCATTGAAAGACATATGCAAAACAATTGTATTCATGTAAAGAGGCGATGGATAAACTGTTTCTGTGATATACAAATCAATAATTAAAATTGTTTCGAAATAGTCGCTCAAGGAACATATGTATTAACTAAAGCACGGTATTTTTAGGAAATTATTAAAAATTTAAACCAGCTCATTAAAAGACATATGCAAAACAATTGTATTCATGTAAAGTGGCGATGGATAAACTGTTTCTGTGATATACAAATCAATAATTAAAATTGTTTCGAAATAGTCGCTCAAGGAACACATGTATTAACTAAAGCACGGTATTTTTAGGAAATTATTAAAAATTAAAACCAGCTCATTGAAAGACATATGCAAAACAATTGTATTCTTGTAAAGAGGCGATGGATAAACTGTTCCTGTGATATACAAATCAATAATTAAAATTGTTTCGAAATAGTCGCTCAAGGAACATATGTATTAACTAAAGCACGGCATTTTTAGGAAATTATTAAAAATTAAAACCAGCTCATTGAAAGACATATGCAAAACAATTGTATTCATGTAAAGAGGCGATGGATAAACTGTTTCTGTGATATACAAATCAATAATTAAAATTGTTTCGAAATAGTCGCTCAAGGAACATATGTATTAACTAAAGCACGGTATTTTTAGGAAAGTATTAAAAATTTAAACCAGCTCATTAAAAGACATATGCAAAACAATTGTATTCATGTAAAGTGGCGATGGATAAACTGTTTCTGTGATATACAAATCAATAATTAAAATTGTTTTGAAATAGTCGCTCAAGGAACATATGTATTAACTAAAGCGCGGTATTTTTAGGAAATTATTAAAAATTAAAACCAGCTCATTGAAAGACATATGCAAAACAATTGTATTCATGTAAAGAGGCGATGGATAAACTGTTTCTGTGATATACAAATCAATAATTAAAATTGTTTCGAAATAGTCGCTCAAGGAACATATGTATTAACTAAAGCACGGTATTTTTAGGAAATTATTAAAAATTAAAACCAGCTCATTGAAAGACATATGCAAAACAATTGTATTCATGTAAAGAGGCGATGGATAAACTGTTCCTGTGATATACAAATCAATAATTAAAATTGTTTAGAAATAGTCGCTCAAGGAACATATGTATTAACTAAAGCACGGTATTTTTAGAAAATTATTAAAAATTAAAACCAGCTCATTGAAAGACATATGCAAAACAATTGTATTCATGTAAAGAGGCGATGGATAAACTGTTTCTGTGATATACAAATCAATAATTAAAATTGTTTCGAAATAGTCGCTCAAGGAACATATGTATTAACTAAATCACGGTATTTTTAGGAAATTATTAAAAATTTAAACCAGCTCATTAAAAGACATATGCAAAACAATTGTATTCATGTAAAGTGGCGATGGATAAACTGTTTCTGTGATATACAAATCAATAATTAAAATGGTTTCGAAATAGTCGCTCAAGGAACATATGTATTAACTAAAGCACGGTATTTTTAGGAAATTATTAAAAATTAAAACCAGCTCATTGAAAGACATATGCAAAACAATTGTATTCATGTAAAGAGGCGATGGATAAACTGTTCCTGTGATATATAAATCAATAATTAAAATTGTTTAGAAATAGTCGCTCAAGGAACATATGTATTAACTAAAGCACGGTATTTTTAGGAAATTATTAAAAATTAAAACCAGCTCATTGAAAGACATATGCAAAACAATTGTATTCATGTAAAGAGGCGATGGATAAACTGTTTCTGTGATATACAAATCAATAATTGAAATTGTTTCGAAATAGTCGCTCAAGGAACATATGTATTAACTAAAGCACGGTATTTTTAGGAAATTATTAAAAATTAAAACCAGCTCATTGAAAGACATATGCAAAACAATTGTATTCATGTAAAGAGGCGATGGATAAACTGTTCCTGTGATATACAAATCAATAATTAAAATTGTTTAGAAATAGTCGCTCAAGGAACATATGTATTAACTAAAGCACGGTATTTTTAGGAAATTATTAAAAATTAAAACCAGCTCATTGAAAGACATATGCAAAACAATTGTATTCATGTAAAGAGGCGATGGATAAACTGTTTCTGTGATATACAAATCAATAATTAAAATTGTTTCGAAATAGTCGCTCAAGGAACATATGTATTAACTAAAGCACGGTATTTTTAGGAAATTATTAAAAATTTAAACCAGCTCATTAAAAGACATATGCAAAACAATTGTATTCATGTAAAGTGGCGATGGATAAACTGTTTCTGTGATATACAAATCAATAATTAAAATTGTTTCGAAATAGTCGCTCAAGGAACATATGTATTAACTAAAGCACGGTATTTTTAGGAAATTATTAAAAATTAAAACCAGCTCATTGAAAGACATATGCAAAACAATTGTATTCATGTAAAGAGGCGATGGATAAACTGTTCCTGTGATATGCAAATCAATAATTAAAATTGTTTAGAAATAGTCGCTCAAGGAACATATGTATTAACTAAAGCACGGTATTTTTAGGAAATTATTAAAAATTAAAACCAGCTCATTGAAAGACATATGCAAAACAATTGTATTCATGTAAAGAGGCGATGGATAAACTGTTTCTGTGATATACAAATCAATAATTAAAATTGTTTCGAAATAGTCGCTCAAGGAACATATGTATTAACTAAAGCACGGTATTTTTAGGAAATTATTAAAAATTTAAACCAGCTCATTAACCCTTTCAATACGACTTTTGGCCAGAACAGTTAATGATTTTTAAATGACAAAAATCTATTACTCTATAGTAGATATGTATACCGGGTGTAACTGAAATCAGGCTCACCCCCTTTTTTTTCTTTAGTTTTGAATTTAGACAAATGAAATTTTAGACATGTAACATTTGCAAAAAAACTGGATTATTTGAACATAGGTACACTTTTGTTTCACTTTCGGTTTCGCCGGAAATGGCCATAACTTTGTTATTTTAAATGGAACACCCTGTATATTTTTACATTTTTGGAAAGAGGAAACCTTTTTGGATATAACTGTACCATTTTGGTTAATTTTTATAACCTCAAATAAATTTTTGACAAAAATTAAATTTTTTATTAAGTGTGCCGTGACCCGCATAAATTGAATTTTATTATGTCAAAAAGTGTCGAAAAAACGGTTTTGTAAATTTTAATTTACATTTGGGCTGCTTTAATAGACCTTAAAGGTTGCGAAATTGGTTTTTTGACAAAAAATCAATTTTTTTAAATGGCACGATGGTGGCGCATGCGGTTATTTAAATAGAGTATTTTCTGGCGAATTCAACAACACCAATAACTTGGTATTATTATTAGGAGCAGGCATTAAAAATTTCAAATTATTGTAAGATTTTGGTAAGATATCCTAATAATCAAAGTTGACTGTGCCAAATGGCAACAAAACAAATGATTTTTTTGTGTTTTTTTACAAAACCGTTTTTCGGACACTTGTTGACAAAATAAAACTTAATTTATGCGTTAATTTATGCGGGTCACGGCACACTTAATAAAAATGTTTATTTTTGTCAAAAAATTATTTGAGGTTATAAAAATTAACCAAAATGGTACATTTGTATCCAAAATCGTTTCCTCTTTCCAAAAATGTAAAAATATACAGGGTGTTCCATTTAAAATAACAAAGTTATGGCCATTTCCGGCGAAACCGGAAGTGAAACAAAAGTGTACCCCTGTTCAAATAATCCAGTTTTTTGCAAATATTACATGTCTAAAATTTCATTTGTCTAAATTCAAAACTAAAGAAAAAAAAGGGGGTGAGCCTGATTTCAGTTACACCCGGTATATACAAAATTTTGGAATTTTAAATTAGACCATTTTCGAAAAAAAGGCTTGGGACAAATATGTCCCAGCAGTACAGACCCCTTGGGATTACTTATGTCCCAGCAGTACTGACCTCTTGGGATTACTTATGTCCCAGCAGTATAGAAGCTAAACAAGCAGATATAAGGCTTATGGTTTGAAACACTACTGGGATAAATAAATCCCGTGCTCGTATAGTCGTATATACTGCAGGGATTTATAAATCCCAGCCTTCCCAATTTCGCAAATTTCTAAGAAATTATTACTTGAATTTTGTGTAAAAAATTGTTGTGACCTACCTGACAATGATGTTTTGAAAAACTAACTAAAAACAAATGACATTCACAACAAAACACTAATAATTCTGCTAGAACTTATATAGAAACACAGAAACGAAAAACAAAAATTGTTGACTAACAAAGTGTGAATGCGTTCAAGGTAACAAACGAGCGGTTTAATACGTAGTATAAACCAAAGATGACTGAATAATACCATCCCAAAGTATTTTAAAGCCAAATATTTTAAGGCAGAATTTTTTAAAAATTTCTTGGGACGTATATATCCCCGCAGTAATGAAAGGGTTAAAAGATATATGCAAAACAATTGTATTCATGTGAAGTGGCGATGGATAAACTGTTTCTGTGATATACAAATCAATAATTAAAATTGTTTCGAAATAGTCGCTCAAGGAACATATGTATTAACTAAAGCACGGTATTTTTAGGAAATTATTAAAAATTAAAACCAGCTCATTGAAAGACATATGCAAAACAATTGTATTCATGTAAAGAGGCGATGGATAAGCTGTTCCTGTGATATACAAATCAATAATTAAAATTGTTTCGAAATAGTCGCTCAAGGAACACATGTATTAACTAAAGCACGGCATTTTTAGGAAATTATTAAAAATTAAAACCAGCTCATTGAAAGACATATGCAAAACAATTGTATTCATGTAAAGAGGCGATGGATAAACTGTTCCTGTGATATACAAATCAATAATTAAAATTGTTTAGAAATAGTCGCTCAAGGAACATATGTATTAACTAAAGCACGGTATTTTTAGGAAATTATTAAAAATTAAAACCAGCTCATTGAAAGACATATGCAAAACAATTGTATTCATGTAAAGAGGCGATGGATAAACTGTTTCTGTGATATACAAATCAATAATTGAAATTGTTTCGAAATAGTCGCTCAAGGAACATATGTATTAACTAAAGCACGGTATTTTTAGGAAATTATTAAAAATTAAAACCAGCTCATTGAAAGACATATGCAAAACAATTGTATTCATGTAAAGAGGCGATGGATAAACTGTTCCTGTGATATACAAATCAATAATTAAAATTGTTTCGAAATAGTCGCTCAAGGAACACATGTATTAACTAAAGCACGGTATTTTTAGGAAATTATTAAAAATTAAAACCAGCTCATTGAAAGACATATGCAAAACAATTGTATTCATGTAAAGAGGCGATGGATAAACTGTTCCTGTGATATACAAATCAATAATTAAAATTGTTTAGAAATAGTCGCTCAAGGAACATATGTATTAACTAAAGCACGGTATTTTTAGGAAATTATTAAAAATTAAAACCAGCTCATTGAAAGACATATGCAAAACAATTGTATTCATGTAAAGAGGCGATGGATAAACTGTTTCTGTGATATACAAATCAATAATTAAAATTGTTTCGAAATAGTCGCTCAAGGAACATATGTATTAACTAAAGCACGGTATTTTTAGGAAATTATTAAAAATTAAAACCAGCTCATTGAAAGACATATGCAAAACAATTGTATTCATGTAAAGAGGCGATGGATAAACTGTTTCTGTGATATACAAATCAATAATTGAAATTGTTTCGAAATAGTCGCTCAAGGAACATATGTATTAACTAAAGCACGGTATTTTTAGGAAATTATTAAAAATTAAAACCAGCTCATTGAAAGACATATGCAAAACAATTGTATTCATGTAAAGAGGCGATGGATAAACTGTTCCTGTGATATACAAATCAATAATTAAAATTGTGTAGAAATAGTCGCTCAAGGAACATATGTATTAACTAAAGCACGGTATTTTTAGGAAATTATTAAAAATTAAAACCAGCTCATTGAAAGACATATGCAAAACAATTGTATTCATGTAAAGAGGCGATGAATAAACTGTTCCTGTGATATACAAATCAATAATTAAAATTGTTTAGAAATAGTCGCTCAAGGAACATATGTATTAACTAAAGCACGGTATTTTTAGGAAATTATTAAAAATTAAAACCAGCTCATTGAAAGACATATGCAAAACAATTGTATTTATGTAAAGAGGCGATGGATAAACTGTTCCTGTGATATACAAATCAATAATTGAAATTGTTTCGAAATAGTCGCTCAAGGAACATATGTATTAACTAAAGCACGGTATTTTTAGGAAATTATTAAAAATTAAAACCAGCTCATTGAAAGACATATGCAAAACAATTGTAGTAATGTAAAGAGGCGATGGATAAACTGTTCCTGTGATATACAAATCAATAATTAAAATTGTTCAGAAATAGTCGCTCAAGGAACATATGTATTAACTAAAGCACGGTATTTTTAGGAAATTATTAAAAATTAAAACCAGCTCATTGAAAGACATATGCAAAACCATTTTTTTCATGTAAAGATGCGAAGGATAAACTCTTCCTGTGATATACAAATCAATAATTAAAATTGTTTCGAAATAGTCGCTCAAGGAACATATGTATTAACTAAAGCACGGTATATTTACGAAATTATTAAAAATTAAAACCAGCTCATTGAAAGACATATGCAAAACAATTGTATTCATGTAAAAAAGCGATGGATAAACTGTTCCTGTGATATACAAATCAATAATTAAAATTGTTTAGAAATAGTCGCTCAAGGAACATATGTATTAACTAAAGCACGGTATTTTTAGGAAATTATTAAAAATTAAAACCAGCTCATTGAAAGACATATGCAAAACAATTGTATTCATGTAAAGAAGCGATGGATAAATTGTTCCTGTGATATACAAATCAATAATTAAAATTGTTTAGAAATAGTCGCTCAAGGAACATATGTATTAACTAAAGCACGGTATTTTTAGGAAATTATTAAAAATTAAAACCAGCTCATTGAAAGACATATGCAAAACAATTGTATTCATGTAAAGAGGCGATGGATAAACTGTTCCTGTGATATACAAATCAATAATTAAAATTTTTTCGAAATAGTCGCTCAAGGAACACATGTATTAACTAAAGCACGGCATTTTTAGGAAATTATTAAAAATTAAAACCAGCTCATTGAAAGACATATGCAAAACAAATTTTTTCATGTAAAGATGCGAAGGATAAACTCTTCCTGTGATATACAAATCAATAATTAAAATTGTTTCGAAATAGTCGCTCAAGGTACATATGTATTAACTAAAGCACGGTATTTTTAGGAAATGATTAAAAATTAAAACCAGCTCATTGAAAGACATGCAAAACAATTGTATTCATGTAAAGAGGCGATGGATAAACTGTTCCTGTGATATACAAATCAATAATTAAAATTGTTTCGAAATAGTCGCTCAAGGAACATATGTATTAACTAAAGCACGGTATTTTTAGGAAATGATTAAAAATTAAAACCAGCTCATTGAAAGACATATGCAAAACAATTGTATTCATGTAAAGAGGCGATGGATAAACTGTTTCTGTGATATACAAATCAATAATTAAAATTGTTTCGAAATAGTCGCTCAAGGAACATATGTATTAACTAAAGCACGGTATTTTTAGGAAATTATTAAAAATTAAAACCAGCTCATTGAAAGACATATGCAAAACAATTGTATTCATGTAAAGAGGCGATGGATAAACTGTTCCTGTGATATACAAATCAATAATTAAAATTGTTTCGAAATAGTCGCTCAAGGAACATATGTATTAACTAAAGCACGGTATTTTTAGGAAATTATTAAAAATTAAAACCATCTCTTTGAAAGACATATGCAAAACAATTGTATTCATGTAAAGAGGTGATGGATAAACTGTTCCTGTGATATACAAATCAATAATTAAAATTGTTCAGAAATAGTCGCTCAAGGAACATATGTATTAACTAAAGCACGGTATTTTTAGGAAATTATTAAAAATTAAAACCAGCTCATTGAAAGACATATGCAAAACAATTGTATTCATGTAAAGAGGCGATGGATAAACTGTTCCTGTGATATACAAATCAATAATTAAAATTTTTTCGAAATAGTCGCTCAAGGAACATATGTATTAACTAAAGCACGGTATTTTTAGGAAATTATTAAAAATTAAAACCAGCTCATTAAAAAACATATGCAAAACAATTGTATTCATGTAAAGAGGCGATGGATAAACTGTTCCTGTGATATACAAATCAATAATTAAAATTGTTTAGAAATAGTCGCTCAAGGAACATATGTATTAACTAAAGCACGGTATTTTTAGGAAATTATTAAAAATTAAAACCAGCTCATTGAAAGACATATGCAAAACAATTGTATTCATGTAAAGAGGCGATGGATAAACTGTTCCTGTGATATACAAATCAATAATTAAAATTGTTCAGAAATAGTCGCTCAAGGAACATATGTATTAACTAAAGCACGGTATTTTTAGGAAATTATTAAAAATTAAAACCAGCTCATTGAAAGACATATGCAAAACAATTGTATTCATGTAAAAAAGCGATGGATAAACTGTTCCTGTGATATACAAATCAATAATTAAAATTGTTCAGAAATAGTCGCTCAAGGAACATATGTATTAACTAAAGCACGGTATTTTTAGGAAATTATTAAAAATTAAAACCAGCTCATTGAAAGACATATGCAAAACAATTGTATTCATGTAAAGAAGCGATGGATAAATTGCTCCTGTGATATACAAATCAATAATTAAAATTGTTTAGAAATAGTCGCTCAAGGAACATATGTATTAACTAAAGCACGGTATTTTTAGGAAATTATTAAAAATTAAAACCAGCTCATTGAAAGACATATGCAAAACAATTGTATTCATGTAAAGAGGCGATGGATAAACTGTTTCTGTGATATACAAATCAATAATTAAAATTGTTTCGAAATAGTCGCTCAAGGAACATATGTATTAACTAAAGCACGGTATTTTTAGGAAATTATTAAAAATTTAAACCAGCTCATTAAAAGACATATGCAAAACAATTGTATTCATGTAAAGTGGCGATGGATAAACTGTTTCTGTGATATACAAATCAATAATTAAAATTGTTTCGAAATAGTCGCTCAAGGAACATATGTATTAACTAAAGCACGGTATTTTTAGGAAATTATTAAAAATTAAAACCAGCTCATTGAAAGACATATGCAAAACAATTGTATTCATGTAAAGAGGCGATGGATAAACTGTTCCTGTGATATACAAATCAATAATTAAAATTGTTTCGAAATAGTCGCTCAAGGAACACATGTAATAACTAAAGCACGGCATTTTTAGGAAATTATTAAAAATTAAAACCAGCTCATTGAAAGACATATGCAAAACAATTGTATTCATGTAAAGAGGCGATGGATAAACTGTTCCTGTGATATACAAATCAATAATTAAAATTGTTTAGAAATAGTCGCTCAAGGAACATATGTATTAACTAAAGCACGGTATTTTTAGGAAATTATTAAAAATTAAAACCAGCTCATTGAAAGACATATGCAAAACAATTGTATTCATGTAAAGAGGCGATGGATAAACTGTTTCTGTGATATACAAATCAATAATTGAAATTGTTTCAAAATAGTCGCTCAAGGAACATATGTATTAACTAAAGCACGGTATTTTTAGGAAATTATTAAAAATTAAAACCAGCTCATTGAAAGACATATGCAAAACAATTGTATTCATGTAAAGTGGCGATGGATAAACTGTTTCTGTGATATACAAATCAATAATTAAAATTGTTTCGAAATAGTCGCTCAAGGAACATATGTATTAACTAAAGCACGGTATTTTTAGGAAATTATTAAAAATTAAAACCAGCTCATTGAAAGACATATGCAAAACAATTGTATTCATGTAAAGAGGCGATGGATAAACTGTTTCTGTGATATACAAATCAATAATTAAAATTGTTTCGAAATAGTCGCTCAAGGAACATATGTATTAACTAAAGCACGGTATTTTTAGGAAATTATTAAAAATTAAAACCAGCTCATTGAAAGACATATGCAAAACAATTGTATTCATGTAAAGAGGCGATGGATAAACTGTTTCTGTGATATACAAATCAATAATTAAAATTGTTTCGAAATAGTCGCTCAAGGAACATATGTATTAACTAAAGCACGGTATTTTTAGGAAATTATTAAAAATTTAAACCAGCTCATTAAAAGACATATGCAAAACACTTGTATTCATGTAAAGAGGCGATGGATAAACTGTTTCTGTGATATACAAATCAATAATTAAAATTGTGTAGAAATAGTCGCTCAAGGAACATATGTATTAACTAAAGCAAGGTATTTTTAGGAAATTATTAAAAATTAAAACCAGCTCATTGAAAGACATATGCAAAACAATTGTATTCATGTAAAGAGGCGATGGATAAACTGTTCCTGTGATATACAAATCAATAATTAAAATTGTTTAGAAATAGTCGCTCAAGGAACATATGTATTAACTAAAGCACGGTATTTTTAGGAAATTATTAAAAATTAAAACCAGCTCATTGAAAGACATATGCAAAACAATTGTATTCATGTAAAGAGGCGATGGATAAACTGTTCCTGTGATATACAAATCAATAATTAAAATTGTTTCGAAATAGTCGCTCAAGGAACACATGTTTTAACTAAAGCACGGCATTTTTAGGAAATTATTAAAAATTAAAACCAGCTCATTGAAAGACATATGCAAAACAATTGTATTCATGTAAAGAGGCGATGGATAAACTGTTCCTGTGATATACAAATCAATAATTAAAATTGTTTAGAAATAGTCGCTCAAGGAACATATGTATTAACTAAAGCACGGTATTTTTAGGAAATTATTAAAAATTAAAACCAGCTCATTGAAAGACATATGCAAAACAATTGTATTCATGTAAAGAGGCGATGGATAAACTGTTTCTGTGATATACAAATCAATAATTGAAATTGTTTCGAAATAGTCGCTCAAGGAACATATGTATTAACTAAAGCACGGTATTTTTAGGAAATTATTAAAAATTAAAACCAGCTCATTGAAAGACATATGCAAAACAATTGTATTCATGTAAAGAGGCGATGGATAAACTGTTCCTGTGATATACAAATCAATAATTAAATTTTTTTCGAAATAGTCGCTCAAGGAACATATGTATTAACTAAAGCACGGTATTTTTAGGAAATTATTAAAAATTAAAACCAGCTCATTGAAAAACATATGCAAAACAATTGTATTCATGTAAAGAGGCGATGGATAAACTGTTCCTGTGATATACAAATCAATAATTAAAATTGTTTAGAAATAGTCGCTCAAGGAACATATGTATTAACTAAAGCACGGTATTTTTAGGAAAGTATTAAAAATTAAAACCAGCTCATTGAAAGACATATGCAAAACAATTGTATTCATGTAAAGAGGCGATGGATAAACTGTTCCTGTGATATACAAATCAATAATTAAAATTGTTTCGAAATAGTCGCTCAAGGAACATATGTATTAACTAAAGCACGGTATTTTTAGGAAATTATTAAAAATTAAAACCAGCTCATTGAAAGACATATGCAAAACAATTGTATTCATGTAAAGAGGCGATGGATAAACTGTTCCTGTGATATACAAATCAATAATTAAAATTGTGTAGAAATAGTCGCTCAAGGAACATATGTATTAACTAAAGCACGGTATTTTTAGGAAATTATTAAAAATTAAAACCAGCTCATTGAAAGACATATGCAAAACAATTGTATTCATGTAAAGAGGCGATGGATAAACTGTTCCTGTGATATACAAATCAATAATTAAAATTGTTTAGAAATAGTCGCTCAAGGAACATATGTATTAACTAAAGCACGGTATTTTTAGGAAATTATTAAAAATTAAAACCAGCTCATTGAAAGACATATGCAAAACAATTGTATTCATGTAAAGAAGCGGTGGATAAATTGTTCCTGTGATATACAAATCAATAATTAAAATTGTTTAGAAATAGTCGCTCAAGGAACATATGTATTAACTAAAGCACGGTATTTTTAGGAAATTATTAAAAATTAAAACCAGCTCATTGAAAGACATATGCAAAACAATTGTATTCATGTAAAGAAGCGGTGGATAAATTGTTCCTGTGATATACAAATCAATAATTAAAATTGTTTAGAAATAGTCGCTCAAGGAACATATGTATTAACTAAAGCACGGTATTTTTAGGAAATTATTAAAAATTAAAACCAGCTCATTGAAAGACATATGCAAAACAATTGTATTCATGTAAAGAGGCGATGGATAAACTGTTTCTGTGATATACAAATCAATAATTAAAATTGTTTCGAAATAGTCGCTCAAGGAACATATGTATTAACTAAAGCACGGTATTTTTAGGAAATTATTAAAAATTAAAACCAGCTCATTGAAAGACATATGCAAAACAATTGTATTCATCTAAAGAGGCGATGGATAAACTGTTCCTGTGATATACAAATCAATAATTAAAATTTTTTCGAAATAGTCGCTCAAGGAACACATGTATTAACTAAAGCACGGCATTTTTAGGAAATTATTAAAAATTAAAACCAGCTCATTGAAAGACATATGCAAAACAATTTTTTTCATGTAAAGATGCGAAGGATAAACTCTTCCTGTGATATACAAATCAATAATTAAAATTGTTTCGAAATAGTCGCTCAAGGTACATATGTATTAACTAAAGCACGGTATTTTTAGGAAATGATTAAAAATTAAAACCAGCTCATTGAAAGACATGCAAAACAATTGTATTCATGTAAAGAGGCGATGGATAAACTGTTCCTGTGATATACAAATCAATAATTAAAATTGTTTCGAAATAGTCGCTCAAGGAACATATGTATTAACTAAAGCACGGTATTTTTAGGAAATTATTAAAAATTAAAACCAGCTCATTGAAAGACATATGCAAAACAATTGTATTCATGTAAAGAGGCGATGGATAAACTGTTTCTGTGATATACAAATCAATAATTAAAATTGTTTCGAAATAGTCGCTCAAGGAACATATGTATTAACTAAAGCACGGTATTTTTAGGAAATTATTAAAAATTAAAACCAGCTCATTGAAAGACATATGCAAAACAATTGTATTCATGTAAAGAGGCGATGGATAAACTGTTCCTGTGATATACAAATCAATAATTGAAATTGTTTCGAAATAGTCGCTCAAGGAACATATGTATTAACTAAAGCACGGTATTTTTAGGAAATTATTAAAAATTAAAACCATCTCTTTGAAAGACATATGCAAAACAATTGTATTCATGTAAAGAGGTGATGGATAAACTGTTCCTGTGATATACAAATCAATAATTAAAATTGTTCAGAAATAGTCGCTCAAGGAACATATGTATTAACTAAAGCACGGTATTTTTAGGAAATTATTAAAAATTAAAACCAGCTCATTGAAAGACATATGCAAAACAATTGTATTCATGTAAAGAGGCGATGGATAAACAGTTCCTGTGATATACAAATCAATAATTAAAATTGTTTAGAAATAGTCGCTCAAGGAACATATGTAGTAACTAAAGCACGGTATTTTTAGGAAATTATTAAAAATTAAAACCAGCTCATTGAAAGACATATGCAAAACAATTGTATTCATGTAAAGAGGCGATGGATAAACTGTTCCTGTGATATACAAATCAATAATTAAAATTGTTCAGAAATAGTCGCTCAAGGAACATATGTATTAACTAAAGCACGGTATTTTTAGGAAATTATTAAAAATTAAAACCAGCTCATTGAAAGACATATGCAAAACAATTGTATTCATGTAAAGAGGCGATGGATAAACTGTTCCTGTGATATACAAATCAATAATTGAAATTGTTTCGAAATAGTCGCTCAAGTAACATATGTATTAACTAAAGCACGGTATTTTTAGGAAATTATTAAAAATTAAAACCAGCTCATTGAAAGACATATGCAAAACAATTGTATTCATGTAAAGAGGCGATGGATAAACTGTTCCTGTGATATACAAATCAATAATTGAAATTGTTTCGAAATAGTCGCTCAAGGAACATATGTATTAACTAAAGCACGGTATTTTTAGGAAATTATTAAAAATTAAAACCATCTCTTTAAAAGACATATGCAAAACAATTGTATTCATGTAAAGAGGCGATGGATAAACTGTTCCTGTGATATACAAATCAATAATTGAAATTGTTTCGAAATAGTCGCTCAAGTAACATATGTATTAACTAAAGCACGGTATTTTTAGGAAATTATTAAAAATTAAAACCAGCTCATTGAAAGACATATGCAAAACAATTGTATTCATGTAAAGAGGCGATGGATAAACTGTTCCTGTGATATACAAATCAATAATTAAAATTGTTCAGAAATAGTCGCTCAAGGAACATATGTATTAACTAAAGCACGGTATTTTTAGGAAATTATTAAAAATTAAAACCAGCTCATTGAAAGACATATGCAAAACAATTGTATTCATGTAAAGAGGCGATGGATAAACTGTTCCTGTGATATACAAATCAATAATTGAAATTGTTTCGAAATAGTCGCTCAAGTAACATATGTATTAACTAAAGCACGGTATTTTTAGGAAATTATTAAAAATTAAAACCAGCTCATTGAAAGACATATGCAAAACAATTGTATTCATGTAAAGAGGCGATGGATAAACTGTTCCTGTGATATACAAATCAATAATTGAAATTGTTTCGAAATAGTCGCTCAAGGAACATATGTATTAACTAAAGCACGGTATTTTTAGGAAATTATTAAAAATTAAAACCATCTCTTTGAAAGACATATGCAAAACAATTGTATTCATGTAAAGAGGCGATGGATAAACTGTTCCTGTGATATACAAATCAATAATTGAAATTGTTTCGAAATAGTCGCTCAAGTAACATATGTATTAACTAAAGCACGGTATTTTTAGGAAATTATTAAAAATTAAAACCAGCTCATCGAAAGACATATGCAAAACAATTGTATTCATGTAAAGAGGCGATGGATAAACTGTTCCTGTGATATACAAATCAATAAATAAAATTGTTCAGAAATAGTCGCTCAAGGAACATATGTATTAACTAAAGCACGGTATTTTTAGGAAATTATTAAAAATTAAAACCAGCTCATTGAAAGACATATGCAAAACAATTGTATTCATGTAAAGAGGCGATGGATAAACTGTTCCTGTGATATACAAATCAATAATTGAAATTGTTTCGAAATAGTCGCTCAAGGAACATATGTATTAACTAAAGCACGGTATTTTTAGGAAATTATTAAAAATTAAAACCAGCTCATTGAAAGACATATGCAAAACAATTGTATTCATGTAAAGAGGCGATGGATAAACTGTTCCTGTGATATACAAATCAATAATTGAAATTGTTTCGAAATAGTCGCTCAAGGAACATATGTATTAACTAAAGCACGGTATTTTTAGGAAATTATTAAAAATTAAAACCAGCTCATTGAAAGACATATGCAAAACAATTGTATTCATGTAAAGAGGCGATGGATAAACTGTTCCTGTGATATACAAATCAATAATTAAAATTGTTTTAAAATAGTCGCTCAAGGAACATATGTATTAACTAAAGCATGGTATTTTTAGGAAATTATTAAAAATTAAAACCAGCTCATTGAAAGACATATGCAAAACAATTGTATTCATGTAAAGAGGCGATGGATAAACTGTTCCTGTGATATACAAATCAATAATTGAAATTGTTTCGAAATAGTCGCTCAAGGAACATATGTATTAACTAAAGCACGGTATTTTTAGGAAATTATTAAAAATTAAAACCATCTCTTTGAAAGACATATGCAAAACAATTGTATTCATGTAAAGAGGTGATGGATAAACTGTTCCTGTGATATACAAATCAATAATTAAAATTGTTCAGAAATAGTCGCTCAAGGAACATATGTATTAACTAAAGCACGGTATTTTTAGGAAATTATTAAAAATTAAAACCAGCTCATTGAAAGACATATGCAAAACAATTGTATTCATGTAAAGAGGCGATGGATAAACTGTTCCTGTGATATACAAATCAATAATTAAAATTGTTTAGAAATAGTCGCTCAAGGAACATATGTAGTAACTAAAGCACGGTATTTTTAGGAAAATATTAAAAATTAAAACCAGCTCATTGAAAGACATATGCAAAACAATTGTATTCATGTAAAGAGGCGATGGATAAACTGTTCCTGTGATATACAAATCAATAATTAAAATTGTTTCGAAATAGTCGCTCAAGGAACATATGTATTAACTAAAGCACGGTATTTTTAGGAAATTATTAAAAATTAAAACCAGCTCATTGAAAGACATATGCAAAACAATTGTATTCATGTAAAGAGGCGATAGATAAACTGTTCCTGTGATATACAAATCAATAATTAAAATTGTTTAGAAATAGTCGCTCAAGGAACATATGTATTAACTAAAGCACGGTATTTTTAGGAAATTATTAAAAATTAAAACCAGCTCATTGAAAGACATATGCAAAACAATTGTATTTATGTAAAGAAGCGATGGATAAATTTTTCCTGTGATATACAAATCAATAATTAAAATTGTTTAGAAATAGTCGCTCAAGGAACATATGTATTAACTAAAGCACGGTATTTTTAGGAAATTATTAAAAATTAAAACCAGCTCATTGAAAGACATATGCAAATCAATTGTATTTATGTAAAGAAGCGATGGATAAATTTTTCCTGTGATATACAAATCAATAATTAAAATTGTTTAGAAATAGTCGCTCAAGGAACATATGTATTAACTAAAGCACGGTATTTTTAGGAAATTATTAAAAATTAAAACCAGCTCATTGAAAGACATATGCAAAACAATTGTATTTATGTAAAGAAGCGATGGATAAATTTTTCCTGTGATATAAAAATCAATAATTAAAATTGTTTAGAAATAGTCGCTCAAGGAACATATGTATTAACTAAAGCACGGTATTTTTAGGAAATTATTAAAAATTAAAACCAGCTCATTGAAAGACATATGCAAAACAATTGTATTTATGTAAAGAAGCGATGGATAAATTTTTCCTGTGATATACAAATCAATAATTAAAATTGTTTAGAAATAGTCGCTCAAGGAACATATGTATTAACTAAAGCACGGTATTTTTAGGAAATTATTAAAAATTAAAACAAGCTCATTGAAAGACATATGCAAAACAATTGTATTTATGTAAAGAAGCGATGGATAAATTTTTCCTGTGATATACAAATCAATAATTAAAATTGTTTAGAAATAGTCGCTCAAGGAACATATGTATTAACTAAAGCACGGTATTTTTAGGAAATTATTAAAAATTAAAACCAGCTCATTGAAAGACATATGCAAAACAATTGTATTCATGTAAAGAGGCGATGGATAAACTGTTCCTGTGATATACAAATCAATAATTAAAATTGTTTCGAAATAGTCGCTCAAGGAACATATGTATTAACTAAAGCACGGTATTTTTAGGAAATTATTAAAAATTTAAACCAGCTCATTAAAAGACATATGCAAAACAATTGTATTCATGTAAAGTGGCGATGGATAAACTGTTTCTGTGAAATACAAATCAATAATTAAAATTGTTTCGAAATAGTCGCTCAAGGAACATATGTATGTATTAACTAAAGCACGGTATTTTTAGGAAATTATTAAAAATTAAAACCAGCTCATTGAAAGACATATGCAAAACAATTGTATTCATGTAAAGAGGCGATGGATAAACTGTTCCTGTGATATATAAATCAATAAATAAAATTGTTTCGAAATAGTCGCTCAAGGAACACATGTATTAACTAAAGCACGGCATTTTTAGGAAATTATTAAAAATTAAAACCAGCCCATTGAAAGACATATGCAAAACAATTGTATTCATGTAAAGAGGCGATGGATAAACTGTTTCTGTGATATACAAATCAATAATTAAAATTGTTTCGAAATAGTCGCTCAAGGAACATATGTATTAACTAAAGCACGGTCTTTTTAGGAAATTATTAAAAATTAAAACCAGCTCATTGAAAGACATATGCAAAACAATTGTATTCATGTAAAGAGGCGATGGATAAACTGTTTCTGTGATATACAAATCAATAATTGAAATTGTTTCGAAATAGTCGCTCAAGGAACATATGTATTAACTAAAGCACGGTATTTTTAGGAAATTATTAAAAATTAAAACCAGCTCATTGAAAGACATATGCAAAACAATTGTATTCATGTAAAGAGGCGATGGATAAACTGTTCCTGTGATATACAAATCAATAATTAAAATTGTGTAGAAATAGTCGCTCAAGGAACATAATATGTATTAACTAAAGCACGGTATTTTTAGGAAATTATTAAAAATTAAAACCAGCTCATTGAAAGACATATGCAAAACAATTGTATTTATGTAAAGAGGCGATGGATAAACTGTTTCTGTGATATACAAATCAATAATTAAAATTGTTTCGAAATAGTCGCTTAAGAAACATATGCATTAACTAAAGCACGGTATTTTTAGGAAATTATTAAAAATTAAAACCAGCTCATTGAAAGACATATGCAAAACAATTGTATTCATGTAAAGAGGCGATGGATAAACTGTTCCTGTGATATACAAATCAATAATTGAAATTGTTTCGAAATATTCGCTCAAGGAACATATGTATTAACTAAAGCACGGTATTTTTAGGAAATTATTAAAAATTAAAACCAGCTCTTTGAAAGACATATGCAAAACAATTGTAGTAATGTAAAGAGGCGATGGATAAACTGTTCCTGTGATATACAAATCAATAATTGAAATTGTTTCAAAATATTCGCTCAAGGAACATATGTATTAACTAAAGCACGGTATTTTTAGGAAATTATTAAAAATTAAAACCAGCTCATTGAAAGACATATGCAAAACAATTGTATTCATGTAAAGAGGCGATGGATAAACTGTTTCTGTGATATACAAATCAATAATTAAAATTGTGTAGAAATAGTCGCTCAAGGAACATATGTATTAACTAAAGCACGGTATTTTTAGGAAATTATTAAAAATTAAAACCAGCTCATTGAAAGACATATGCAAAACAATTGTATTCATGTAAAAAGGCGATGGATAAACTGTTCCTGTGATATACAAATCAATAATTAAAATTGTTTAGAAATAGTCGCTCAAGGAACATATGTATTAACTAAAGCACGGTATTTTTAGGAAATTATTAAAATTAAAACCAGCTCATTGAAAGACATATGCAAAACAATTGTATTCATGTAAAGAAGCGATGGATAAATTGTTCCTGTGATATACAAATTAATAATTAAAATTGTTTAGAAATAGTCGCTCAAGGAACATATGTATTAACTAAAGCACGGTATTTTTAGGAAATTATTAAAAATTAAAACCAGCTCATTGAAAGACATGTGCAAAACAATTGTATTCATGTAAAGAGGCGATGGATAAACTGTTCCTGTGATATACAAATCAATAATTAAAGTTGTTCAGAAATAGTCGCTCAAGGAACATATGTATTAACTAAAGCACGGTATTTTTAGGAAATTATTAAAAATTAAAACCAGCTCATTGAAAGACATATGCAAAACAATTGTATTCATGTAAAGAGGCGATGGATAAACTGTTCCTGTGATATACAAATCAATAATTAAAATTGTTTCGAAATAGTCGCTCAAGGAACATATGTATTAACTAAAGCACGGTATTTTTAGGAAATTATTAAAAATTAAAACCAGCTCATTGAAAGACATATGCAAAACAATTGTATTCATGTAAAGAGGCGATGGATAAACTGTTCCTGTGATATACAAATCAATAATTAAAATTGTGTAGAAATAGTCGCTCAAGGAACATATGTATTAACTAAAGCAAGGTATTTTTAGGAAATTATTAAAAATTAAAACCAGCTCATTGAAAGACATATGCAAAACAATTGTATTCATGTAAAGAGGCGATGGATAAACTGTGCCTGTGATATACAAATCAATAATTAAAATTGTTTAGAAATAGTCGCTCAAGGAACATATGTATTAACTAAAGCACGGTATTTTTAGGAAATTATTAAAAATTAAACCCAGCTCATTGAAAGACATATGCAAAACAATTGTATTCATGTAAAGAGGCGATGGATAAACTGTTCCTGTGATATACAAATCAATAATTAAAATTGTGTAGAAATAGTCGCTCAAGGAACATAATATGTATTAACTAAAGCACGGTATTTTTAGGAAATTATTAAAAATTAAAACCAGCTCATTGAAAGACATCTGCAAAACAATTGTATTCATGTAAAGAGGCGATGGATAAACTGTTTCTGTGATATACAAATCAATAATTAAAATTGTTTCGAAATAGTCGCTCAAGAAACATATGTATTAACTAAAGCACGGTATTTTTAGGAAATTATTAAAAATTAAAACCAGCTCATTGAAAGACATATGCAAAACAATTGTATTCATGTAAAGAGGCGATGGATAAACTGTTCCTGTGATATACAAATCAATAATTGAAATTGTTTCGAAATATTCGCTCAAGGAACATATGTATTAACTAAAGCACGGTATTTTTAGGAAATTATTAAAAATTAAAACCAGCTCTTTGAAAGACATATGCAAAACAATTGTAGTAATGTAAAGAGGCGATGGATAAACTGTTCCTGTGATATACAAATCAATAATTGAAATTGTTTCGAAATATTCGCTCAAGGAACATATGTATTAACTAAAGCACGGTATTTTTAGGAAATTATTAAAAATTAAAACCAGCTCATTGAAAGACATATGCAAAACAATTGTATTCATGTAAAGAGGCGATGGATAAACTGTTTCTGTGATATACAAATCAATAATTAAAATTGTGTAGAAATAGTCGCTCAAGGAACATATGTATTAACTAAAGCACGGTATTTTTAGGAAATTATTAAAAATTAAAACCAGCTCATTGAAAGACATATGCAAAACAATTGTATTCATGTAAAGAGGCGATGGATAAACTGTTCCTGTGATATACAAATCAATAATTAAAATTGTTTAGAAATAGTCGCTCAAGGAACATATGTATTAACTAAAGCACGGTATTTTTAGGAAATTATTAAAAATTAAAACCAGCTCATTGAAAGACATATGCAAAACAATTGTATTCATGTAAAGAGGCGATGGATAAACTGTTTCTGTGATATACAAATCAATAATTAAAATTGTTTCGAAATAGTCGCTCAAGAAACATATGTATTAACTAAAGCACGGTATTTTTAGGAAATTATTAAAAATTAAAACCAGCTCATTGAAAGACATATGCAAAACAATTGTATTCATGTAAAGAGGCGATGGATAAACTGTTCCTGTGATATACAAATCAATAATTAAAAATGTTTTGAAATAGTCGCTCAAGGAACATATGTATTAACTAAAGCACGGTATTTTTAGGAAATTATTAAAAATTAAAACCAGCTCTTTGAAAGACATATGCAAAACAATTGTAGTAATGTAAAGAGGCAATGGATAAACTGTTCCTGTGATATACAAATCAATAATTGAAATTGTTTCGAAATATTCGCTCAAGGAACATATGTATTAACTAAAGCACGGTATTTTTAGGAAATTATGAAAAATTAAAACCAGCTCATTGAAAGACATATGCAAAACAATTGTATTCATGTAAAGAGGCGATGGATAAACTGTTCCTGTGATATACAAATCAATAATTGAAATTGTTTCGAAATAGTCGCTCAAGGAACATATGTATTAACTAAAGCACGGTATTTTTAGGAAATTATTAAAAATTAAAACCAGCTCATTGAAAGACATATGCAAAACAATTGTATTCATGTAAAGAGGCGATGGATAAACTGTTCCTGTGATATACAAATCAATAATTAAAATTGTTCAGAAATAGTCGCTCAAGGAACATATGTATTAACTAAAGCACGGTATTTTTAGGAAATTATTAAAAATTAAAACCAGCTCATTGAAAGACATATGCAAAACAATTGTATTCATGTAAAGAGGCGATGGATAAACTGTTCCTGTGATATACAAATCAATAATTGAAATTGTTTAGAAATAGTCGCTCAAGGAACATATGTATTAACTAAAGCACGGTATTTTTAGGAAATTATTAAAAATTAAAACCAGCTCATTGAAAGACATATGTAAAACAATTGTATTCATGTAAAGAGGCGATGGATAAACTGTTCCTGTGATATACAAATCAATAATTAAAATTGTTCAGAAATAGTCGCTCAAGGAACATATGTATTAACTAAAGCACGGTATTTTTAGGAAATTATTAAAAATTTAAACCAGCTCATTGAAAGACATATGCAAAACAATTGTATTCATGTAAAGAGGCGATGGATAAACTGTTCCTGTGATATACAAATCAATAATTAAAATTGTTTCGAAATAGTCGCTCAAGGAACACATGTATTAACTAAAGCACGGCATTTTTAAGAAATTATTAAAAATTAAAACCAGCTCATTGAAAGACATATGCAAAACAATTGTATTCATGTAAAGAGGCGATGGATAAACTGTTCCTGTGATATACAAATCAATAATTAAAATTGTTTAGAAATAGTCGCTCAAGGAACATATGTATTAACTAAAGCACGGTATTTTTAGGAAATTATTAAAAATTAAAACCAGCTCATTGAAAGACATGCAAAACAATTGTATTCATGTAAGGAGGCGATGGATAAACTGTTCCTGTGATATACAAATCAATAATTGAAGTTCTTTCGAAATAGTCGCTCAAGGAACATATGTATTAACTAAAGCACGGTATTTTTAGAAAATTATTAAAAATTAAAACCAGCTCATTGAAAGACATATGCAAAACAATTGTATTCATGTAAAGAGGCGATGGATAAACTGTTCCTGTGATATACAAATCAATAATTAAAATTGTTTAGAAATAGTCGCTCAAGGAACATATGTATTAACTAAAGCACGGTATTTTTAGGAAATTATTAAAAATTAAAACCAGCTCATTGAAAGACATATGCAAAACAATTGTATTCATGTAAAGAGGCGATGGATAAACTGTTCCTGTGATATACAAATCAATAATTAAAATTGTTTAGAAATAGTCGCTCAAGGAACATATGTATTAACTAAAGCACGGTATTTTTAGGAAATTATTAAAAATTAAAACCAGCCCATTGAAAGACATATGCAAAACAATTGTATTCATGTAAAGAGGCGATGGATAAACTGTTTCTGTGATATACAAATCAATAATTAAAATTGTTTCGAAATAGTCGCTCAAGGAACATATGTATTAACTAAAGCACGGTATTTTTAGGAAATTATTAAAAATTAAAACCAGCTCATTGAAAGACATATGCAAAACAATTGTATTCATGTAAAGAGGCGATGGATAAACTGTTCCTGTGATATACAAATCAATAATTGAAATTGTTTCGAAATAGTCGCTCAAGGAACATATGTATTAACTAAAGCACGGTATTTTTAGGAAATTATTAAAAATTAAAACCATCTCTTTGAAAGACATATGCAAAACAATTGTATTCATGTAAAGAGGTGATGGATAAACTGTTCCTGTGATATACAAATCAATAATTAAAATTGTTCAGAAATAGTCGCTCAAGGAACATATGTATTAACTAAAGCACGGTATTTTTAGGAAATTATTAAAAATTAAAACCAGCTCATTGAAAGACATATGCAAAACAATTGTATTCATGTAAAGAGGCGATGGATAAACTGTTCCTGTGATATACAAATCAATAATTAAAATTGTTCAGAAATAGTCGCTCAAGGAACATATGTATTAACTAAAGCACGGTATTTTTAGGAAATTATTAAAAATTAAAACCAGCTCATTGAAAGACATATGCAAAACAATTGTATTCATGTAAAGAGGCGATGGATAAACTGTTCCTGTGATATACAAATCAATAATTGAAATTGTTTCGAAATAGTCGCTCAAGGAACATATGTATTAACTAAAGCACGGTATTTTTAGGAAATTATTAAAAATTAAAACCAGCTCATTGAAAGACATATGCAAAACAATTGTATTCATGTAAAGAGGCGATGGATAAACTGTTCCTGTGATATACAAATCAATAATTAAAATTGTTTTGAAATAGTCGCTCAAGGAACATATGTATTAACTAAAGCACGGTATTTTTAGGAAATTATTAAAAATTAAAACCAGCTCATTGAAAGACATATGCAAAACAATTGTATTCATGTAAAGAGGCGATGGATAAACTGTTCCTGTAATATACAAATCAATAATTAAAATTGTTTCGAAATAGTCGCTCAAGGAACATATGTATTAACTAAAGCACGGTATTTTTAGGAAATTATTAAAAATTAAAACCAGCTCATTGAAAGACATATGCAAAACAATTGTATTTATGTAAAGAAGCGATGGATAAATTGTTCCTGTGATATACAAATCAATAATTAAAATTGTTTAGAAATAGTCGCTCAAGGAACATATGTATTAACTAAAGCACGGTATTTTTAGGAAATTATTAAAAATTAAAACCAGCTCATTGAAAGACATATGCAAAACAATTGTATTCATGTAAAGAGGCGATGGATAAACTGTTCCTGTGATATACAAATCAATAATTAAAATTGTTTCGAAATAGTCGCTCAAGGAACATATGTATTAACTAAAGCACGGTATTTTTAGGAAATTATTAAAAATTTAAACCAGCTCATTAAAAGACATATGCAAAACAATTGTATTCATGTAAAGTGGCGATGGATAAACTGTTTCTGTGATATACAAATCAATAATTAAAATTGTTTCGAAATAGTCGCTCAAGGAACATATGTATTAACTAAAGCACGGTATTTTTAGGAAATTATTAAAAATTAAAACCAGCTCATTGAAAGACATATGCAAAACAATTGTATTCATGTAAAGAGGCGATGGATAAACTGTTTCTGTGATATACAAATCAATAATTGAAATTGTTTCGATTAGTCGCTCAAGGAACATATGTATTAACTAAAGCACGGTATTTTTAGGAAATTATTAAAAATTAAAACCAGCTCATTGAAAGACATATGCAAAACAATTGTATTCATGTAAAGAGGCGATGGATAAACTGTTCCTGTGATATACAAATCAATAATTAAAATTGTTCAGAAATAGTCGCTCAAGGAACATATGTATTAACTAAAGCACGGTATTTTTAGGAAATTATTAAAAATTAAAACCAGCTCATTGAAAGACATATGCAAAACAATTGTATTCATGTAAAGAGGCGATGGATAAACTGTTCCTGTGATATACAAATCAATAATTGAAATTGTTTCGAAATAGTCGCTCAAGGAACATATGTATTAACTAAAGCACGGTATTTTTAGGAAATTATTAAAAATTAAAACCAGCTCATTGAAAGACATATGCAAAACAATTGTATTCATGTAAAGAGGCGATGGATAAACTGTTCCTGTGATATACAAATCTATAATTAAAATTGTTTTGAAATAGTCGCTCAAGGAACATATGTATTAACTAAAGCACGGTATTTTTAGGAAATTATTAAAAATTAAAACCAGCTCATTGAAAGACATATGCAAAACAATTGTATTCATGTAAAGAGGCGATGGATAAACTGTTCCTGTGATATACAAATCAATAATTAAAATTGTTCAGAAATAGTCGCTCAAGGAACATATGTATTAACTAAAGCACGGTATTTTTAGGAAATTATTAAAAATTAAAACCAGCTCATTGAAAGACATATGCAAAACAATTGTATTCATGTAAAGAGGCGATGGATAAACTGTTCCTGTGATATACAAATCAATAATTAAAATTGTTTCGAAATAGTCGCTCAAGGAACACATGTATTAACTAAAGCACGGCATTTTTAAGAAATTATTAAAAATTAAAACCAGCTCATTGAAAGACATATGCAAAACAATTGTATTCATGTAAAGAGGCGATGGATAAACTGTTCCTGTGATATACAAATCAATAATTAAAATTGTTTAGAAATAGTCGCTCAAGGAACATATGTATTAACTAAAGCACGGTATTTTTAGGAAATTATTAAAAATTAAAACCAGCTCATTGAAAGACATGCAAAACAATTGTATTCATGTAAAGAGGCGATGGATAAACTGTTCCTGTGATATACAAATCAATAATTGAAGTTCTTTCGAAATAGTCGCTCAAGGAACATATGTATTAACTAAAGCACGGTATTTTTAGGAAATTATTAAAAATTAAAACCAGCTCATTGAAAGACATATGCAAAACAATTGTATTTATGTAAAGAAGCGATGGATAAATTGTTCCTGTGATATACAAATCAATAATTAAAATTGTTTAGAAATAGTCGCTCAAGGAACATATGTATTAACTAAAGCACGGTATTTTTAGGAAATTATTAAAAATTAAAACCAGCTCATTGAAAGACATATGCAAAACAATTGTATTCATGTAAAGAGGCGATGGATAAACTGTTCCTGTGATATACAAATCAATAATTAAAATTGTTTCGAAATAGTCGCTCAAGGAACATATGTATTAACTAAAGCACGGTATTTTTAGGAAATTATTAAAAATTTAAACCAGCTCATTAAAAGACATATGCAAAACAATTGTATTCATGTAAAGTGGCGATGGATAAACTGTTTCTGTGATATACAAATCAATAATTAAAATTGTTTCGAAATAGTCGCTCAAGGAACATATGTATTAACTAAAGCACGGTATTTTTAGGAAATTATTAAAAATTAAAACCAGCTCATTGAAAGACATATGCAAAACAATTGTATTCGTGTAAAGAGGCGATGGATAAACTGTTTCTGTGATATACAAATCAATAATTGAAATTGTTTCGATTAGTCGCTCAAGGAACATATGTATTAACTAAAGCACGGTATTTTTAGGAAATTATTAAAAATTAAAACCAGCTCATTGAAAGACATATGCAAAACAATTGTATTCATGTAAAGAGGCGATGGATAAACTGTTCCTGTGATATACAAATCAATAATTGAAATTGTTTCGAAATAGTCGCTCAAGGAACATATGTATTAACTAAAGCACGGTATTTTTAGGAAATTATTAAAAATTAAAACCAGCTCATTGAAAGACATATGCAAAACAATTGTATTCATGTAAAGAGGCGATGGATAAACTGTTCCTGTGATATACAAATCAATAATTAAAATTGTTCAGAAATAGTCGCTCAAGGAACATATGTATTAACTGAAGCACGGTATTTTTAGGAAATTATTAAAAATTAAAACCAGCTCATTGAAAGACATATGCAAAACAATTGTATTCATGTAAAGAGGCGATGGATAAACTGTTCCTGTGATATACAAATCAATAATTGAAATTGTTTCGAAATAGTCGCTCAAGGAACATATGTATTAACTAAAGCACGGTATTTTTAGGAAATTATTAAAAATTAAAACCAGCTCATTGAAAGACATATGCAAAACAATTGTATTCATGTAAAGAGGCGATGGATAAACTGTTCCTGTGATATACAAATCTATAATTAAAATTGTTTTGAAATAGTCGCTCAAGGAACATATGTATTAACTAAAGCACGGTATTTTTAGGAAATTATTAAAAATTAAAACCAGCTCATTGAAAGACATATGCAAAACAATTGTATTCATGTAAAGAGGCGATGGATAAACTGTTCCTGTGATATACAAATCAATAATTAAAATTGTTCAGAAATAGTCGCTCAAGGAACATATGTATTAACTAAAGCACGGTATTTTTAGGAAATTATTAAAAATTAAAACCAGCTCATTGAAAGACATATGCAAAACAATTGTATTCATGTAAAGAGGCGATGGATAAACTGTTCCTGTGATATACAAATCAATAATTAAAATTGTTTCGAAATAGTCGCTCAAGGAACACATGTATTAACTAAAGCACGGCATTTTTAAGAAATTATTAAAAATTAAAACCAGCTCATTGAAAGACATATGCAAAACAATTGTATTCATGTAAAGAGGCGATGGATAAACTGTTCCTGTGATATACAAATCAATAATTAAAATTGTTTAGAAATAGTCGCTCAAGGAACATATGTATTAACTAAAGCACGGTATTTTTAGGAAATTATTAAAAATTAAAACCAGCTCATTGAAAGACATGCAAAACAATTGTATTCATGTAAAGAGGCGATGGATAAACTGTTCCTGTGATATACAAATCAATAATTGAAGTTCTTTCGAAATAGTCGCTCAAGGAACATATGTATTAACTAAAGCACGGTATTTTTAGGAAATTATTAAAAATTAAAACCAGCTCATTGAAAGACATATGCAAAACAATTGTATTCATGTAAAGAGGCGATGGATAAACTGTTCCTGTGATATACAAATCAATAATTAAAATTGTTCAGAAATAGTCGCTCAAGGAACATATGTATTAACTAAAGCACGGTATTTTTAGGAAATTATTAAAAATTAAAACCAGCTCATTGAAAGACATATGCAAAACAATTGTATTCATGTAAAGAGGCGATGGATAAACTGTTCCTGTGATATACAAATCAATAATTGAAATTGTTTCGAAATAGTCGCTCAAGGAACATATGTATTAACTAAAGCACGGTATTTTTAGGAAATTATTAAAAATTAAAACCAGCTCATTGAAAGACATATGCAAAACAATTGTATTCATGTAAAGAGGCGATGGATAAACTGTTCCTGTGATATACAAATCAATAATTAAAATTGTTTTGAAATAGTCGCTCAAGGAACATATGTATTAACTAAAGCACGGTATTTTTAGGAAATTATTAAAAATTAAAACCAGCTCATTGAAAGACATATGCAAAACAATTGTATTCATGTAAAGAGGCGATGGATAAACTGTTCCTGTAATATACAAATCAATAATTAAAATTGTTTCGAAATACTCGCTCAAGGAACATATGTATTAACTAAAGCACGGTATTTTTAGGAAATTATTAAAAATTAAAACCAGCTCATTGAAAGACATATGCAAAACAATTGTATTTATGTAAAGAAGCGATGGATAAATTGTTCCTGTGATATACAAATCAATAATTAAAATTGTTTAGAAATAGTCGCTCAAGGAACATATGTATTAACTAAAGCACGGTATTTTTAGGAAATTATTAAAAATTAAAACCAGCTCATTGAAAGACATATGCAAAACAATTGTATTCATGTAAAGAGGCGATGGATAAACTGTTCCTGTGATATACAAATCAATAATTAAAATTGTTTCGATATAGTCGCTCAAGGAACATATGTATTAACTAAAGCACGGTATTTTTAGGAAATTATTAAAAATTTAAACCAGCTCATTAAAAGACATATGCAAAACAATTGTATTCATGTAAAGTGGCGATGGATAAACTGTTTCTGTGATATACAAATCAATAATTAAAATTGTTTCGAAATAGTCGCTCAAGGAACATATGTATTAACTAAAGCACGGTATTTTTAGGAAATTATTAAAAATTAAAACCAGCTCATTGAAAGACATATGCAAAACAATTGTATTCATGTAAAGAGGCGATGGATAAACTGTTTCTGTGATATACAAATCAATAAATGAAATTGTTTCGAAATATTCGCTCAAGGAACATATGTATTAACTAAAGCACGGTATTTTTAGGAAATTATTAAAAATTTAAACCAGCTCATTGAAAGACATATGCAAAACAATTGTATTCATGTAAAGAGGCGATGGATAAACTGTTTCTGTGATATACAAATCAATAATTGAAATTGTTTCGAAATAGTCGCTCAAGGAACATATGTATTAACTAAAGCACGGTATTTTTAGGAAATTATTAAAAATTAAAACCAGCTCATTGAAAGACATATGCAAAACAATTGTATTCATGTAAAGAGGCGATGGATAAACTGTTTCTGTGATATACAAATCAATAATTAAAATTGTTTCGAAATAGTCGCTCAAGGAACATATGTATTAACTAAAGCACGGTATTTTTAGGAAATTATTAAAAATTTAAACCAGCTCATTGAAAGACATATGCAAAACAATTGTATTCATGTAAAGAGGCGATGGATAAACTGTTCCTGTGATATACAAATCAATAAATGAAATTGTTTCGAAATATTCGCTCAAGGAACATATGTAGTAGTAGTAGTAGTAGTCTTTATTTGTTCTGAAAAATCCAAAAAGGCGTAGAACATGTCACAGTAATGATATAAAAAAATACACATATATACGAATATATACAACACAATTATAATTACTTAAAGGAGTTTTTAAAGTAATCGTCATTAAGGTATTCACTAACTCCACTAACTAACTAAAGCACGGTATTTTTAGGAAATTATTAAAAATTAAAACCAGCTCTTTGAAAGACATATGCAAAACAATTGTATTCATGTAAAGAGGCGATGGATAAACTGTTCCTGTGATATACAAATCAATAATTAAAATTGTTTTGAAATAGTCGCTCAAGGAACATATGTATTAACTAAAGCACGGTATTTTTAGGAAATTATTAAAAATTAAAACCAGCTCATTGAAAGACATATGCAAAACAATTGTATTCATGTAAAGAGGCGATGGATAAACTGTTCCTGTAATATACAAATCAATAATTAAAATTGTTTCGAAATAGTCGCTCAAGGAACATATGTATTAACTAAAGCACGGTATTTTTAGGAAATTATTAAAAATTAAAACCAGCTCATTGAAAGACATATGCAAAACAATTGTATTTATGTAAAGAAGCGATGGATAAATTGTTCCTGTGATATACAAATCAATAATTAAAATTGTTTAGAAATAGTCGCTCAAGGAACATATGTATTAACTAAAGCACGGTATTTTTAGGAAATTATTAAAAATTAAAACCAGCTCATTGAAAGACATATGCAAAACAATTGTATTCATGTAAAGAGGCGATGGATAAACTGTTCCTGTGATATACAAATCAATAATTAAAATTGTTTCGAAATAGTCGCTCAAGGAACATATGTATTAACTAAAGCACGGTATTTTTAGGAAATTATTAAAAATTTAAACCAGCTCATTAAAAGACATATGCAAAACAATTGTATTCATGTAAAGTGGCGATGGATAAACTGTTTCTGTGATATACAAATCAATAATTAAAATTGTTTCGAAATAGTCGCTCAAGGAACATATGTATTAACTAAAGCACGGTATTTTTAGGAAATTATTAAAAATTAAAACCAGCTCATTGAAAGACATATGCAAAACAATTGTATTCATGTAAAGAGGCGATGGATAAACTGTTTCTGTGATATACAAATCAATAATTGAAATTGTTTCGATTAGTCGCTCAAGGAACATATGTATTAACTAAAGCACGGTATTTTTAGGAAATTATTAAAAATTAAAACCAGCTCATTGAAAGACATATGCAAAACAATTGTATTCATGTAAAGAGGCGATGGATAAACTGTTCCTGTGATATACAAATCAATAATTAAAATTGTTCAGAAATAGTCGCTCAAGGAACATATGTATTAACTAAAGCACGGTATTTTTAGGAAATTATTAAAAATTAAAACCAGCTCATTGAAAGACATATGCAAAACAATTGTATTCATGTAAAGAGGCGATGGATAAACTGTTCCTGTGATATACAAATCAATAATTGAAATTGTTTCGAAATAGTCGCTCAAGGAACATATGTATTAACTAAAGCACGGTATTTTTAGGAAATTATTAAAAATTAAAACCAGCTCATTGAAAGACATATGCAAAACAATTGTATTCATGTAAAGAGGCGATGGATAAACTGTTCCTGTGATATACAAATCTATAATTAAAATTGTTTTGAAATAGTCGCTCAAGGAACATATGTATTAACTAAAGCACGGTATTTTTAGGAAATTATTAAAAATTAAAACCAGCTCATTGAAAGACATATGCAAAACAATTGTATTCATGTAAAGAGGCGATGGATAAACTGTTCCTGTGATATACAAATCAATAATTAAAATTGTTCAGAAATAGTCGCTCAAGGAACATATGTATTAACTAAAGCACGGTATTTTTAGGAAATTATTAAAAATTAAAACCAGCTCATTGAAAGACATATGCAAAACAATTGTATTCATGTAAAGAGGCGATGGATAAACTGTTCCTGTGATATACAAATCAATAATTAAAATTGTTTCGAAATAGTCGCTCAAGGAACACATGTATTAACTAAAGCACGGCATTTTTAAGAAATTATTAAAAATTAAAACCAGCTCATTGAAAGACATATGCAAAACAATTGTATTCATGTAAAGAGGCGATGGATAAACTGTTCCTGTGATATACAAATCAATAATTAAAATTGTTTAGAAATAGTCGCTCAAGGAACATATGTATTAACTAAAGCACGGTATTTTTAGGAAATTATTAAAAATTAAAACCAGCTCATTGAAAGACATGCAAAACAATTGTATTCATGTAAAGAGGCGATGGATAAACTGTTCCTGTGATATACAAATCAATAATTGAAGTTCTTTCGAAATAGTCGCTCAAGGAACATATGTATTAACTAAAGCACGGTATTTTTAGGAAATTATTAAAAATTAAAACCAGCTCATTGAAAGACATATGCAAAACAATTGTATTTATGTAAAGAAGCGATGGATAAATTGTTCCTGTGATATACAAATCAATAATTAAAATTGTTTAGAAATAGTCGCTCAAGGAACATATGTATTAACTAAAGCACGGTATTTTTAGGAAATTATTAAAAATTAAAACCAGCTCATTGAAAGACATATGCAAAACAATTGTATTCATGTAAAGAGGCGATGGATAAACTGTTCCTGTGATATACAAATCAATAATTAAAATTGTTTCGAAATAGTCGCTCAAGGAACATATGTATTAACTAAAGCACGGTATTTTTAGGAAATTATTAAAAATTTAAACCAGCTCATTAAAAGACATATGCAAAACAATTGTATTCATGTAAAGTGGCGATGGATAAACTGTTTCTGTGATATACAAATCAATAATTAAAATTGTTTCGAAATAGTCGCTCAAGGAACATATGTATTAACTAAAGCACGGTATTTTTAGGAAATTATTAAAAATTAAAACCAGCTCATTGAAAGACATATGCAAAACAATTGTATTCGTGTAAAGAGGCGATGGATAAACTGTTTCTGTGATATACAAATCAATAATTGAAATTGTTTCGATTAGTCGCTCAAGGAACATATGTATTAACTAAAGCACGGTATTTTTAGGAAATTATTAAAAATTAAAACCAGCTCATTGAAAGACATATGCAAAACAATTGTATTCATGTAAAGAGGCGATGGATAAACTGTTCCTGTGATATACAAATCAATAATTGAAATTGTTTCGAAATAGTCGCTCAAGGAACATATGTATTAACTAAAGCACGGTATTTTTAGGAAATTATTAAAAATTAAAACCAGCTCATTGAAAGACATATGCAAAACAATTGTATTCATGTAAAGAGGCGATGGATAAACTGTTCCTGTGATATACAAATCAATAATTAAAATTGTTCAGAAATAGTCGCTCAAGGAACATATGTATTAACTGAAGCACGGTATTTTTAGGAAATTATTAAAAATTAAAACCAGCTCATTGAAAGACATATGCAAAACAATTGTATTCATGTAAAGAGGCGATGGATAAACTGTTCCTGTGATATACAAATCAATAATTGAAATTGTTTCGAAATAGTCGCTCAAGGAACATATGTATTAACTAAAGCACGGTATTTTTAGGAAATTATTAAAAATTAAAACCAGCTCATTGAAAGACATATGCAAAACAATTGTATTCATGTAAAGAGGCGATGGATAAACTGTTCCTGTGATATACAAATCTATAATTAAAATTGTTTTGAAATAGTCGCTCAAGGAACATATGTATTAACTAAAGCACGGTATTTTTAGGAAATTATTAAAAATTAAAACCAGCTCATTGAAAGACATATGCAAAACAATTGTATTCATGTAAAGAGGCGATGGATAAACTGTTCCTGTGATATACAAATCAATAATTAAAATTGTTCAGAAATAGTCGCTCAAGGAACATATGTATTAACTAAAGCACGGTATTTTTAGGAAATTATTAAAAATTAAAACCAGCTCATTGAAAGACATATGCAAAACAATTGTATTCATGTAAAGAGGCGATGGATAAACTGTTCCTGTGATATACAAATCAATAATTAAAATTGTTTCGAAATAGTCGCTCAAGGAACACATGTATTAACTAAAGCACGGCATTTTTAAGAAATTATTAAAAATTAAAACCAGCTCATTGAAAGACATATGCAAAACAATTGTATTCATGTAAAGAGGCGATGGATAAACTGTTCCTGTGATATACAAATCAATAATTAAAATTGTTTAGAAATAGTCGCTCAAGGAACATATGTATTAACTAAAGCACGGTATTTTTAGGAAATTATTAAAAATTAAAACCAGCTCATTGAAAGACATGCAAAACAATTGTATTCATGTAAAGAGGCGATGGATAAACTGTTCCTGTGATATACAAATCAATAATTGAAGTTCTTTCGAAATAGTCGCTCAAGGAACATATGTATTAACTAAAGCACGGTATTTTTAGGAAATTATTAAAAATTAAAACCAGCTCATTGAAAGACATATGCAAAACAATTGTATTCATTTAAAGAGGCGATGGATAAACTGTTCCTGTGATATACAAATCAATAATTAAAATTGTTCAGAAATAGTCGCTCAAGGAACATATGTATTAACTAAAGCACGGTATTTTTAGGAAATTATTAAAAATTAAAACCAGCTCATTGAAAGACATATGCAAAACAATTGTATTCATGTAAAGAGGCGATGGATAAACTGTTCCTGTGATATACAAATCAATAATTGAAATTGTTTCGAAATAGTCGCTCAAGGAACATATGTATTAACTAAAGCACGGTATTTTTAGGAAATTATTAAAAATTAAAACCAGCTCATTGAAAGACATATGCAAAACAATTGTATTCATGTAAAGAGGCGATGGATAAACTGTTCCTGTGATATACAAATCAATAATTAAAATTGTTTTGAAATAGTCGCTCAAGGAACATATGTATTAACTAAAGCACGGTATTTTTAGGAAATTATTAAAAATTAAAACCAGCTCATTGAAAGACATATGCAAAACAATTGTATTCATGTAAAGAGGCGATGGATAAACTGTTCCTGTAATATACAAATCAATAATTAAAATTGTTTCGAAATACTCGCTCAAGGAACATATGTATTAACTAAAGCACGGTATTTTTAGGAAATTATTAAAAATTAAAACCAGCTCATTGAAAGACATATGCAAAACAATTGTATTTATGTAAAGAAGCGATGGATAAATTGTTCCTGTGATATACAAATCAATAATTAAAATTGTTTAGAAATAGTCGCTCAAGGAACATATGTATTAACTAAAGCACGGTATTTTTAGGAAATTATTAAAAATTAAAACCAGCTCATTGAAAGACATATGCAAAACAATTGTATTCATGTAAAGAGGCGATGGATAAACTGTTCCTGTGATATACAAATCAATAATTAAAATTGTTTCGAAATAGTCGCTCAAGGAACATATGTATTAACTAAAGCACGGTATTTTTAGGAAATTATTAAAAATTTAAACCAGCTCATTAAAAGACATATGCAAAACAATTGTATTCATGTAAAGTGGCGATGGATAAACTGTTTCTGTGATATACAAATCAATAATTAAAATTGTTTCGAAATAGTCGCTCAAGGAACATATGTATTAACTAAAGCACGGTATTTTTAGGAAATTATTAAAAATTAAAACCAGCTCATTGAAAGACATATGCAAAACAATTGTATTCATGTAAAGAGGCGATGGATAAACTGTTTCTGTGATATACAAATCAATAAATGAAATTGTTTCGAAATATTCGCTCAAGGAACATATGTATTAACTAAAGCACGGTATTTTTAGGAAATTATTAAAAATTTAAACCAGCTCATTGAAAGACATATGCAAAACAATTGTATTCATGTAAAGAGGCGATGGATAAACTGTTTCTGTGATATACAAATCAATAATTGAAATTGTTTCGAAATAGTCGCTCAAGGAACATATGTATTAACTAAAGCACGGTATTTTTAGGAAATTATTAAAAATTAAAACCAGCTCATTGAAAGACATATGCAAAACAATTGTATTCATGTAAAGAGGCGATGGATAAACTGTTTCTGTGATATACAAATCAATAATTAAAATTGTTTCGAAATAGTCGCTCAAGGAACATATGTATTAACTAAAGCACGGTATTTTTAGGAAATTATTAAAAATTTAAACCAGCTCATTGAAAGACATATGCAAAACAATTGTATTCATGTAAAGAGGCGATGGATAAACTGTTCCTGTGATATACAAATCAATAAATGAAATTGTTTCGAAATATTCGCTCAAGGAACATATGTAGTAGTAGTAGTAGTAGTCTTTATTTGTTCTGAAAAATCCAAAAAGGCGTAGAACATGTCACAGTAATGATATAAAAAAATACACATATATACGAATATATACAACACAATTATAATTACTTAAAGGAGTTTTTAAAGTAATCGTCATTAAGGTATTCACTAACTCCACTAACTAACTAAAGCACGGTATTTTTAGGAAATTATTAAAAATTAAAACCAGCTCTTTGAAAGACATATGCAAAACAATTGTAGTAATGTAAAGAGGCGATGGATAAACTGTTCCTGTGATATACAAATCAATAATTGAAATTGTTTCGAAATATTCGCCCAAGGAACATATGTATTAACTAAAGCACGGTATTTTTAGGAAATTATTAAAAATTAAAACCAGCTCATTGAAAGACATATGCAAAACAATTGTATTCATGTAAAGAGGCGATGGATAAACTGTTCCTGTAATATACAAATCAATAATTAAAATTGTTTCGAAATAGTCGCTCAAGGAACATATGTATTAACTAAAGCACGGTATTTTTAGGAAATTATTAAAAATTAAAACCAGCTCATTGAAAGACATATGCAAAACAATTGTATTTATGTAAAGAAGCGATGGATAAATTGTTCCTGTGATATACAAATCTATAATTAAAATTGTTTAGAAATAGTCGCTCAAGGAACATATGTATTAACTAAAGCACGGTATATTTAGGAAATTATTAAAAATTAAAACCAGCTCATTGAAAGACATATGCAAAACAATTGTATTCATGTAAAGAGGCGATGGATAAACTGTTCCTGTGATATACAAATCAATAATTAAAATTGTTTCGAAATAGTCGCTCAAGGAACATATGTATTAACTAAAGCACGGTATTTTTAGGAAATTATTAAAAATTTAAACCAGCTCATTAAAAGACATATGCAAAACAATTGTATTCATGTAAAGTGGCGATGGATAAACTGTTTCTGTGATATACAAATCAATAATTAAAATTGTTTCGAAATAGTCGCTCAAGGAACATATGTATTAACTAAAGCACGGTATTTTTAGGAAATTATTAAAAATTAAAACCAGCTCATTGAAAGACATATGCAAAACAATTGTATTCATGTAAAGAGGCGATGGATAAACTGTTTCTGTGATATACAAATCAATAAATGAAATTGTTTCGAAATATTCGCTCAAGGAACATATGTATTAACTAAAGCACGGTATTTTTAGGAAATTATTAAAAATTTAAACCAGCTCATTGAAAGACATATGCAAAACAATTGTATTCATGTAAAGAGGCGATGGATAAACTGTTTCTGTGATATACAAATCAATAATTGAAATTGTTTCGAAATAGTCGCTCAAGGAACATATGTATTAACTAAAGCACGGTATTTTTAGGAAATTATTAAAAATTTAAACCAGCTCATTGAAAGACATATGCAAAACAATTGTATTCATGTAAAGAGGCGATGGATAAACTGTTTCTGTGATATACAAATCAATAATTAAAATTGTTTCGAAATAGTCGCTCAAGGAACATATGTATTAACTAAAGCACGGTATTTTTAGGAAATTATTAAAAATTTAAACCAGCTCATTGAAAGACATATGCAAAACAATTGTATTCATGTAAAGAGGCGATGGATAAACTGTTCCTGTGATATACAAATCAATAAATGAAATTGTTTCGAAATATTCGCTCAAGGAACATATGTATTAACTAAAGCACGGTATTTTTAGGAAATTATTAAAAATTAAAACCAGCTCTTTGAAAGACATATGCAAAACAATTGTAGTAATGTAAAGAGGCGATGGATAAACTGTTCCTGTGATATACAAATCAATAATTGAAATTGTTTCGAAATATTCGCTCAAGGAACATATGTATTAACTAAAGCACGGTATTTTTAGGAAATTATTAAAAATTAAAACCAGCTCATTGAAAGACATATGCAAAACAATTGTATTCATGTAAAGAGGCGATGGATAAACTGTTCCTGTGATATACAAATCAATAATTAAAATTGTTCAGAAATAGTCGCTCAAGGAACATATGTATTAACTAAAGCACGGTATTTTTAGGAAATTATTAAAAATTAAAACCAGCTCATTGAAAGACATATGCAAAACAATTGTATTCATGTAAAGAGGCGATGGATAAACTGTTCCTGTGATATACAAATCAATAATTAAAATTGTTTCGAAATAGTCGCTCAAGGAACATATGTAGTAACTAAAGCACGGTATTTTTAGGAAATTATTAAAAATTAAAACCAGCTCATTGAAAGACATATGCAAAACAATTGTATTCATGTAAAGAGGCGATGGATAAACTGTTCCTGTGATATACAAATCAATAATTAAAATTGTTTAGAAATAGTCGCTCAAGGAACATATGTATTAACTAAAGCACGGTATTTTTAGGAAATTATTAAAAATTAAAACCAGCTCATTGAAAGACATATGCAAAACAATTGTATTCATGTAAAGAGGCGATGGATAAACTGTTCCTGTGATATACAAATCAATAATTAAAATTGTTCAGAAATAGTCGCTCAAGGAACATATGTATTAACTAAAGCACGGTATTTTTAGGAAATTATTAAAAATTAAAACCAGCTCATTGAAAGACATATGCAAAACAATTGTATTCATGTAAAGAGGCGATGGATAAACTGTTTCTGTGATATACAAATCAATAATTGAAATTGTTTCGAAATAGTCGCTCAAGGAACATATGTATTAACTAAAGCACGGTATTTTTAGGAAATTATTAAAAATTAAAACCAGCTCATTGAAAGACATATGCAAAACAATTGTATTCATGTAAAGAGGCGATGGATAAACTGTTCCTGTGATATACAAATCAATAATTAAAATTGTTTTGAAATAGTCGCTCAAGGAACATATGTATTAACTAAAGCACGGTATTTTTAGGAAATTATTAAAAATTAAAACCAGCTCATTGAAAGACATATGCAAAACAATTGTATTCATGTAAAGAGGCGATGGATAAACTGTTCCTGTGATATACAAATCAATAATTAAAATTGTTTCGAAATAGTCGCTCAAGGAACATATGTATTAACTAAAGCACGGTATTTTTAGGAAATTATTAAAAATTAAAACCAGCACATTGAAAGACATATGCAAAACAATTGTATTTATGTAAAGAAGCGATGGATAAATTGTTCCTGTGATATACAAATCAATAATTAAAATTGTTTAGAAATAGTCGCTCAAGGAACATATGTATTAACTAAAGCACGGTATTTTTAGGAAATTATTAAAAATTAAAACCAGCTCATTGAAAGACATATGCAAAACAATTGTATTCATGTAAAGAGGCGATAGATAAACTGTTCCTGTGATATACAAATCAATAATTAAAATTGTTTCGAATTAGTCGCTCAAGGAACATATGTATTAACTAAAGCACGGTATTTTTAGGAAATTATTAAAAATTAAAACCAGCTCATTGAAAGACATATGCAAAACAATTGTATTCATGTAAAGAGGCGATGGATAAATTGTTCCTGTGATATACAAATCAATAATTAAAATTGTTTAGAAATAGTCGCTCAAGGAACATATGTATTAACTAAAGCACGGTATTTTTAGGAAATTATTAAAAATTAAAACCAGCTCATTGAAAGACATATGCAAAACAATTGTATTCATGTAAAGAGGCGATGGATAAACTGTTTCTGTGATATACAAATCAATAATTGAAATTGTTTCGATTAGTCGCTCAAGGAACATATGTATTAACTAAAGCACGGTATTTTTAGGAAATTATTAAAATCTAAAACCAGCTCATTGAAAGACATATGCAAAACAATTGTATTCATGTAAAGAGGCGATGGATAAACTGTTTCTGTGATATACAAATCAATAATTAAAATTGTTTCGAAATAGTCGCTCAAGGAACATATGTATTAACTAAAGCACGGTATTTTTAGGAAATTATTAAAAATTAAAACCAGCTCATTGAAAGACATATGCAAAACAATTGTATTCATGTAAAGAGGCGATGGATAAACTGTTCCTGTGATATACAAATCAATAAATGAAATTGTTTCGAAATATTCGCTCAAGGAACATATGTATTAACTAAAGCACGGTATTTTTAGGAAATTATTAAAAATTAAAAACCAGCTCTTTGAAAGACATATGCAAAACAATTGTAGTAATGTAAAGAGGCGATGGATAAACTGTTCCTGTGATATACAAATCAATAATTGAAATTGTTTCGAAATATTCGCTCAAGGAACATATGTATTAACTAAAGCACGGTATTTTTAGGAAATTATTAAAAATTAAAACCAGCTCATTGAAAGACATATGCAAAACAATTGTATTCATGTAAAGAGGCGATGGATAAACTGTTCCTGTGATATACAAATCAATAATTAAAATTGTTTAGAAATAGTTGCTCAAGGAACATATGTATTAACTAAAGCACGGTATTTTTAGGAAATTATTAAAAATTAAAACCAGCTCATTGAAAGACATGCAAAACAATTGTATTCATGTAAAGAAGCGATGGATAAATTGTTCCTGTGATATACAAATCAATAATTAAAATTGTTTAGAAATAGTCGCTCAAGGAACATATGTATTAACTAAAGCACGGTATTTTTAGGAAATTATTAAAAATTAAAACCAGCTCATTGAAAGACATATGCAAAACAATTGTATTCATGTAAAGAG
>CANTFG010000054.1:0-38757 GCA_947652605.1 Elmis aenea | reverse complement strand
GCCAATTTTAATAATTTTACAAAGAATGTTGATTATTTACGTAAAACAAACTATAATTACATGAAATTCAAAAAAAAAAAACGCTTTTAACTTAGTAGAAAATTACATAAACAGTACTAAAATTATGGCTTACACAAATCCACTCCTAATCTCACACACTTGTCAAGAGATCGGAAAAAACTTTAAATTATGCGACTGCCAACTTTACCTAAATAACAATTTAAAGCGTCTAAATGGTTCCTAAAAGGATCGTTAGGGAATTGGACGAAAATAATTTTAATTGAGGATACGGAAGTGTGCCTAATACCGCACCCATTTTGAAAAATTGAATTGTACAAGTGCCAATCTTTGAAAAAATTAAAACAATAATGGTTTTGAATTGTTAAAACAATGTCCTTAGAGGTGGCTAGATTGTTTTTTTATTAGTATTTACGAAATCACTTTTTTTCTAAAATTAAAAAAAAGTAGGGTGTGCGATATTAGGACAACTAGTAAGCCTAATACCGTACACCTCCTTTTTTACTTATAAATGTTCCAAAAGGGGTATTTATAAGCGATATTTACGTGAAATCCATCAGTAACTAGAAAACAGCTTTAAATTCATAAACACATTTTAAAGAGACGAAATAAAAAAACTTTTTTAATTTTTTTTTTGTTAAGATAATAAAAATCTACAAAAAAGAAAGTCTGCTACCCTTCTAAACAAAAAGCACAAATAAAATGTTTGTAGTCTTTTGCACCGGCACACTCTTCATGACACCAACTACGACACTTTAAGCAAATACACCATTTTTCTCCTCTTTTATTGGTAGAAAACAGCTCCTTGCAATAAGGACATTCTGCATCGGTGTCTATCTTCACTGGAGTCGGAAGATATCTCTGCTCGCCTCTTTTGCTGTTTTTTTTTGCTACGTGTCTTTACAACACCTTTATTATTTTTGGTCACCTGTTTATTTGTAGAACACCCGGTTTTCTTATTTTGACCAAGCTCAGTTAACTTTTTTTTATAGGGTGAACTTGTCAAAAGAGCGGCAGTACCACTTGGACGCCCTTTTCCTTTGGAATTTTCATCAGCTTTTTTGTAGAAATTTGGAATTGGACTTATGTCTACTGGCATAACAAGTGACTGTTTCTGTGGTGTGGTGGGTGATATCTGTACTGCTGGTCTTGCTCCAGCTATGTGATCTTGAACATAATTGGTGCTCTGCTCTGCCGTCACAAACTCATACTCTTCAAAAATTCTTCGATTGCAGGGAAACAATCCGGTCTTTTTGAAACCGTAGCTGCTACTGCAACAGTAGCTGCCTTGTTAAAAGCTTCACCAAGCAATCTCGCTACTTGGTAGTGAGTCACAACTCTATTTTGATTTTGTTTGAGCCAACATTCTATTGCTTGGGCGTAGTATGTTTTTAAAGGGAGCATAAATGCTACGTCTAGCGGCTGCATTCTGTGAGTGCAATGTGGTGGTAAACACACCACATGCACACCATTCTCACGAGCAAGTTTTTAGAACTGAATATTCCGAGTATGAGAATAGTGGCCATCCAAAACAAGAATTACAGGATCTTCTTTGGTGGGTTTCACACTATTCAGAAATAGCTGGAACCACTGCGTAAACTTTCATTCTGAATCCAACCAGATTTGTGACAAACTGCTACTGTACCGTTTGGCGCCCCATCTAAAAGTTCTGCTTTCATGTTAACTCTTGGAAAAACTAGCATGGGTGGAATGTAATGGCCTGTGGCACTCATACAGGTTACGGCGGTCACCAGTGATCCCCTCTCAGCAGATGATACACATCCAACTTGACGTTTACCTTTCAAAGATATCACCTTACTAACTTTGTGTTGCACGACAGACAACCCTGTTTCATCACAGTTGAACAGCTTGTTTGGGGCGAGCTTGATAATATCCATCAATGGCTCGAAGATATCAAAAAACTTTTTAACATTTTCAGGACTGAAACCTCTCACTCTTGCAATTGATGTTGCTTGTGGTTTTCGAAGGCTCAGCTGAGGATGTCTTTTCAGGAACTTATAGAGCCATTTCCATCCTGCTGATTCATCATTCGTAGAAAATGGATTCGGAAGACCATTCATAGATGCCAACTGAAAGGCCATTCTTTTCATATCTTTAGCAGTTAAGCCGTAGAAATGTGACTCCATCTTTAGACAATAGCTAACAAGCGCATCTTCTATGTCATTCGGAAGTACAGGTTTTCTACCTAGCCTACAACTCACTAATTTTTGAAGATCTGTCTCTACACTATTCACTTTGCCTTTTAATGTTGATTTGGGAACATTGAACTGGTTGGAAGCTCGCTAAAGTCCCATTTCTTTGTTCCGAACAGCCCTAATTGCATTCTTCATGTCGTTCTCACTCCACTGCTTACGTCTTTTTGGCGACATTTTCTAAGACTAGAACACTAGAACGCAATGAACACTAAATTTTACACTTCAAATGACGACTGCTCACTTTGCTAAGCAAATTATAAATAAATTTACTTTACAAATTAGCTAACTCGATTGACTGGGGTAACAGGTTCACCCCCTAAATAATAAAACTTACCTGTTGGCCTACCAGTTTAGAACAAAGAGCTGAAGGTTTGTCTAATTAATTCTTAGAACATCGTATTATTAAGCAAAAGTTAAACTATTTACAGTTACATGTATAAAATGAAAAAAATTCCCTGAATTTTGAAAGGTTTACGAACATCCAAGAAAAGTTTCAAGTTGAACTAGACAGAATATCGAATTAGAAATAAAATATTATTGTTGCCCTAATATCGCACAGTGCGATATTAGGATAATGCAATAGGGTTTTAAAAGTGTGGTACTTTTTGGTACCGTCCGTCAACAAAGGGTTAAATATGTTGTTGGACTTACCGAATTTCATTAAACTTTTTCGAGATATTATTGCGTTTACAGACAACAATATTTAGGTTTTAGTTACACAATTTTAATTCTGATATTACACGGTTGTATATCAACATAGGAACTTCTAAATGGCGTAGTACATTAGGTACGCGATCTAATATCTATTGGTAAGTGCACGTACATAAAGATTTGTGTTTAACTATAGTGTATTAAGAATGTCCCATCCAAGGACTGTCCCATTCCTGGGTATTTTCCCCTACCTTTTTGCCTTCGATTCGTTTCAAAATAGGTAACATCAAGGATATAAAGTTTATACTAGAAAACAATCTTCGAAACTATTGCCGTCGAACCATCCGCTTTTTGTTTGGTTGTACTTACATTATCTGCACCTCCTTCTGTCCAAGTGTCCCACATTTTTTCGGCTTTATAATTTACGTAGAGTGGACACAGTTTACCAGCAACACTTTCAGACATCATGAGAGACACTACAGCCTTGGAAGAATTTTTAATTGTTTCTGGATATTTGCAACCTCGTTTTATTAAAGCACTCTTCTTCCCGGGATCGTCTACCAAGTTTGTTTCATCATAATTCCAAATTGCTTCTTCTGGAACACCAGTTAACACTGTTTCAAGATTATCAAAATAGGAGTTTATAATATCGTCATTTATAGCAGCAAGACTTATGTTGCTACAAAATCGTTTTGACAAGGAGCTCTTGTTACGGACGAACCAAAAACGATTCAACTCAAGGCTTTCCTAGAAAATTATTTGAAAATTTAGGTTTTTTTTTTCCAGCGCTGTCCAAATACATTTTAGTTATACTTCGCAAATCAAATGTCAATGGAAACCCAAAATGACACGTTGTTATACAGTGGTGCACGAACGTTTTCTCTTCATTTACGACCCGGCAAGAAAACATAATTATTTCTTATCGCACAGAGTTTTAGAATAATCGAACTACGAGGAATTTTAGAATGCTCGGACGCTTGCGTTTGAGTTAATTTGTGGGTACTTATGTCTTCTAAGCATCTTTTCATTGTCTCAACTGAATACTGAGCATAAGATCGCCCACCAACCTTTCGTCTCCCAATTTTTGTTGTAGGCATTTTATCTTTAAAGGAAAAATAAACAATAATAAAGATCGTTAATTAGTTTCATTCTTAACTATTATATTTTCCAATCAAGTGTTTAAACGAAACTGAAAAAACAAGAACGGGTGTACATCAATAGTCCATGGTAAGATATGGACTATTTATTGTTGTATCTCGGATTTTACACATTTACCTTAGAAAATATATGTAGTTAACAAATAAATGTTAAAAGTCGATAGCCGTAATAGTTTGTTAAATATATTGACATTCATTAACAGCAGTTCATAATTTGATACAACTTACCTTATATGCGCAACGTAGGAAAGTATGCAACTTTTTGAAATCAGACAAAATGTCGTCGTTCACAGACTGTTCACTAAAACTAAAACGCGGGAAATACAGGAGTTCTTGACTATTTTACTAGATGACAGTATCTATTCGCTTGATTTCTATTCAGTGTGCAGTTATAGGAATCATAAGTATGCAGATAAAATACATAATACATACAATAGGTGGCGCACACCTGGACCAGTGTTGTGCAATAGGAGTATCATTATAGGAATTTACGGTACTACCTTTGACAACTTAACCGAAAATTAATTAATGGTACAGATTCATTTTTTTTTAAAGAGCAGTGTCGCATGAAAGTTTGATTAAATTATCAACTTCTTGTTCATTCTTCTTCTTCTTCTATTAGCCCGTCACCCTTTCGGGTGCAAGGCCTCGCCTATCTACCCTCACGGGTGTAAGGCATTGGGTGGAGTTGAGTTTTTTTATTTGTTTCCCATGTCCTTTTTCTTTGATTGTGTCATTTCTGACATCTGCTTGTTATCTTTTCATATTTATTATTTTTACATTTATTTTCTTTCTAATGTCCCTTTTCTTTGCCTGGGTCTTTGTCCTAGTATTTCGGTTATTCTCTGTCAGTTTTTTTGAAGGTTATTGGTTTGTTGTTGTTTTATTTATTTTCAGCTTTTTCTGCTCCCTGTCCCATCTCCATTCTTTTCCATCTACTGTGATTTTTTGATATCCTATTTTCGTTGTTCTCTCTTTCTGTCTCTCTTCTTCCGCTATTTGTTTTAACTTCTTTTGAATTTCCAGTTCCTCCTTAGTCATTTCGTTGTTTATATTAATTTTTTCTTGAAGTTGTTTTAACAGTAGGGGCCGGGTCTGAATCGTAAAATATTAAAAACTTTCGTAACAATAACATTTAATATCATATAACGTACATAAACTCTTCATACTAAACTAACAACTGGGCGCGACAGATGTGCACACACATAACTAACTCTGCGCAACCTACGTGCATATATCGAACTAACTAAAGAGACTCCTCACTCCATCCAAGGCGGCAAATTCAAATTTTCATAATATGCACTACAGTTCGGCCTACCTGACACGTGATCGCCTCTGATCACACCATGCAGGTCCAACTGCAATACAACTTATAAATGCACTATAAAATAGAGCGGTCTAAACATAAAACATAAATGTGGCTCATTACACTTAATTCAGCATACATAAAAGTTCTAAACATAATACATAAATTTGGTTTACCATAATTAAACCAACAATGCATAATCATAACATAATACTCCAACATAAACATGACCTACCATAATTAAGCCATAGTACATAAGGAAACATAACAATGCATAAAAATGAAATAATTCAACATAAGGCTTTACATAACACCACAACAAGGTATAAACATAAGGCAATACATAAGGCATCATAAAAGATACATAAACATACTTCGATAATGTACTCACAACATAATTGAGTAACCTAAATTCATAACATAAAATCGTAAAGTTTCGTCAAGTCAGGTTCACTAATGGTCATTAAATTAATTAGGATAGGGTTTCATACGGGAGGGGTGTGCAGTACCCTGGTAAGGTCTACTCGTTAGCTGGAATTCCTCCATGTCTTTAACTATATACCTATCATTTGGTATCACTTCATGAATCTGGTATGGTCCCTTAAATTTAGGAATAAGTTTTTTATTCACTCCAGGTGTAACATCATTATTCTTGATCATTACCAGTTCACCTACTTCATAAACATGTGGTTTATTATGTTTTTTATTGAAATACTCTTCATTGGCAGCTTGAGTTTGTATCTGCTGCCTACTTGCTTCATCTCTAATGGTTTCTAAATTTCTTTCTGTTTCAATTTCTATCGCTTGTCGCAAACTATCAATAACTTTGCCATTTTGGTCGATACTAAAAAGAAGACGACTAGGTGTTTGTTTTGTTGATCTATTTCTAGTATTGTTCATAGCAAATTCAGCATCACTTAATGATTGATCCCATTTTTCAGGACTCACTGTTATCTTAGAAAGCACAGAATAAATCACTGAATTCATTCTTTCTACCTGGCCATTAGCTCGTGGCATACCAGTCGCTATTGATATGTGTTGAATATCGTACTCGTTCACAAACTGCTTAAACTCGGATGATGTAAACGCTGTTCCCTGATCGGATACTTACTGTAATTACTAATAAAATTCTTAAGGCGTTTCACAACTTCAGAAGTATTTGTGGTTTTGGTGGCATACAGCTTAACAAACTTTGTAAAGCCATCTGTAACTGCTAAGATAAAACGGTTTCTTTGTTTGGTTCTTTCGAACGGGCCATAATGATCTACATGTAAAGTGTTAAATGGAACATTTCCCTTCGGTTTGCTATGAAAATAACCTTCTTGTTTACCAGTCAAAGGTGCAAAAGCTACACAACGCAAACAATTGGAAATGTAATTCTTCACTTTATTCTTCATATTTGGAAACCAGTAAGAACGTAATATTAATTCTACCACTTTATTAACACCCATTGACCCACTTCATCATGATAGGTTCTAATAATTACATTTTGCATTGCGTCCGGTACATAAAATAATAATGAATTATTTTCCTTCCGGTACACTAATCCTCCTTTTAGTTCATACAATGAAAGTTCTCTTTCCTCCAACATTTTCTTGATTTGTAAAATTTGTGGATCGCCACTTTGTTTCACAGCTAATGTTTGTTCTAATGTGTTTGCTTCTAAAATCAAAATATTTTGACACCGACTAAGTGCGTCAACATGCCTCATTCTAGTGTTTGATCGGTGTTCAATTACATAGTCATGATTTTGTAAAAATAATGGCCATCTTGCAATACGAGGGTTAATGTCTTTCTTAGCTAATGTCATTCTTAAACTATCACAATCTGTTACTATTTTTAATCGAATACCGTGTACATAAACATGAAAACGTTTTAACTCATATACAGGGTTAATCACGACGGACGCCACGGAGTTTTATGGCCAAACGGTATGTAATTTCAAACTTTTGTCGCTGTTAGATTATGTAAGTCAATAAGGGCTACATTTTAAGAATATTTTCAAACATACAGGGTGCTCCAAAAAAGAGTGGCATATCAAAGTTATACTTTTTCTTATGGAACACCCTGTATATTTTTATATTTTTTGATTCCTATTTAAATTTACTTCAAAAAATGTATAAGGTTATATGGGTCTAAAGTCGACCGTTTTCGTGAAAATTTCATTTTCATGAAAATACAGTACTTTCAAAAAATTTCAACATTTAAAAACTTTGAGAAGTCTGAAGAAATTCGCTTGGAGATAAGATTCAGAATAGATTATGTAACATTATGCTTGGTCAAGCTTGCGAAACTTTAAACATCGATAACTCTTTTTTTTTAAATACAACACCCTATATTTTTTTACACTTTTAACTTTGATGTGCCACTCTTTTTTGGAGCACCCTGTATGTTTGAAAATATTTTTAAAATGTAGTCCTTATTGACTTACATAATCCAACAGCGACAAAAGTTTGAAATTACATACCGTTTGGCCATAAAACTCCGTGGCGTCCGTCGTGACTCACCCTGTATAATTGATAAAGTTTCCAACTCAAAACTGTGATAACGGGATTCACAATCACTCGTTCGTTTACTGAAAAAGAACACTGGGTGCATAAAACCATCAGATTGTTTTTGCAACAATATTGCACCAAATCCTATTGAACTTGCATCACAATGTAATTCCGTCTCGGCAGTTGGATTATAATGTGCTAAAACAGGCTCTTCAGTAATCAGTTTCTTCAATTTGTCAAACACTTGTATTCGTTTCTCATCGAATTGAAAATCAGCATTTTTTCTTATTAGCTCAAACAATGGTTTTGATATAATTGAAAAGTTTCTAATAAAACGTCTAAAATAACTTATGAGACCAAGAAAACTATGCAATTCTTTCATGTTCTTCGGTATAGGAAATTTACTTATAGCTTGAATATTTCCTCACCCCGGTTGTATTCCACTGGCACTTATCGAATAACCCAAATAGGTTATTTTCGTGTATAAAAAACTATATTTATCTATACTCAAATAAAGTAAATTATCTACCAATAACTGGAAAACATTTTTAAGTATCTAAGTTTTCAGTTACGGTGTTTGTCGCTATTAATAGATCATCTAAGTACAATAAAATATTTCCCTTATTAACAAGGTCCCTAAATATTTTATAAACAAATCTTGAAAATACTGCAGGTTTATTACAGTACCCAAATGGTGCTCTAAGGTATTCATACTGTCCTTGAGGTGTAACGAATGAAACATACTTTGTCGATTCTTCAGTTAACTTAACGTGATGGAATGCATCCTTTAGGTACAACTTCGTAAAATATTTCTTTCCTGCTAATTGATCTAACAAATCGTCTATTACTGGTAAAGGATGTCTGTCTCGTACAGCAATCTTATTTAACTCCCTAAAGTCCACACACATGCGTAGTCCTCCTGTCTTCTTAAGCGGTCCCTACATGATCAATATTATTGCGGCAATATATTGCAAAATATTTTTTCTTGATACTCCAAACAGTGCAATATTATTGTCCAATTTTTAGTTGAAGTTTGAATTTTGTGCAGTTAACATGTTGAGGGATACCAACGCTAGTTGTGTGGCTATTGCACTGGCTGTTTGCTTAAGAAAAAAAAAATCGAGGAAAAGACGCAGATGGACGAAGCAATGGTTTTAGTAAAGAAAGCAGTACACTCATGAAAATTTATTAAACGAACTAAGATTAAGTGAACCAAGTGATTTTCGAAACTTTTTGCGATTAGACGGTTCCTCATATTGTTCATTTTTTAAAAATTCTATTGCTGTAATCCTTGCACTTAACATCCTACAGAGCTGGTAAACTATGATAAACTTCAATACACTAAAATAAATTTTCTCTCCTCTTCCTTTAACTTGGACATTTTTCACGATGTTTGCTCTACAAAGTTTTGGTTAAAACTGAATCAATATTGAGCAATGTTGCACACAAACGATGCAATATATTTCATATTGCGCAAAAAATATCTAAAAATTTTGAATTCACTCAATATATTGTGCAACCTTTCAATACGATCCACAAACGGCCAATATTATTGTGCAAAGAGCAATATTGCACAATAATATTGATGGTGTAGGGGCCGCTTTACGCACAAGAACAATTGGTGATGCATAAGGTGATTCACTTTCTCTAATTATTTTCCTATTCAACAAGTCTTCAATTATAATGTTGACTTCTTTCTTTTCTGCATAAGACAATCTTCTCGGGTGGAAAGCAAACGGGGCATGATCAGGTTTAAGTTGAACGTTCATAGAGAATTCAATTATTGGTTGTTCTTTTCTAACAGGATTAACATAAAAATCATTAAAAGTGCTCTTAAGTGCTAACTTATCGGTATTGTCTAAATTAGGATCTACATTTAACTTGATTTCTTTACCTTCATCTACATTTTCAATAAACATAATATCTAACATATTCTCATCATTATCAATAGCTTTATTAAAAATAATCTTATCATTACTAAATGTGATATCAACGTTCGAATTCGATATAAAATCCCTGCCTAACAAACATTTTTCATTCATTGTTTCTGAAGGAACAACATAAAATAATAAACCTAATCTAATGTCACCAACTTTTATAAAACACTCGGAAGGTTCTCAAAATTATCAATTTAGACTTATTGACACCCATTAATTGCATTGACCCATCATATTTTTTATAAACCGAATCAGAAATAACATCTTTTGTAATAATTGATACAGGACTACCTGTGTCCACTATTGCCGCAATACCTGCATCCGACACTCCGTTCAGTTCCAAATGTACCGTTAACATATAAGCTGGGGTGACAGTACGGTTGACTTCCATCAAATGAGTTGTGCTGTCTGGCGTAGCCCTATTGGATTTTGGCACACGACCCTTGGGACAGTCCCTCTGCTGGTGATCCTTGGAACCACACTTGTAACATGATCCTCTTTCCCTCACTGGCTCCTTACAGCTTGATGCATTATGCCCAACCAAATTGCAATTGTAACATCTTATCAACGGTGTACCTTTGGATTCAGCACTACTTTTTTGACTTGTCGGCACTGGCACATTACTAGATGGTTTCTTTGCTGGGTTAACAACTCCCCTTTTAACTTGAGTAATTTCGTTCATAATCACCAACATTTCATTTAAACTGCTAAATCTCTTCATCTTCGCCTGGCTCTGTAACACCGGGTTGTCAAAACCTTCAATTAGATAACCAATCAAATCATCATCACGAAGACCCATTTTATTTCCCATTATTACTTTATCTTGAAAGTAAGTACTAAATTTTTAATTTTTTGCACCTGCGCAATTCAAATTTCTTCATTTGAGTGATTAAATCTTCTTTAACACTAAACATTGACTTCATTTTGTATTCTAATTCACATAAGGACAAGGCCGCATTTTCCGGTCTTGAATTGAACCACTTTAACGCATAATCTGAAAGTTTCCCTACAATAACTAGAAGCATGGTAATTTCATCCACCTGGTAAGTATTTTTCACTGTTGCTATGCGAGTAATGGCCGGTATTATAGGTTCACTTTAAACCACAGTTTAGTTAACTTTAATCTAGAGTTTAATCTTTGGATTAAATAAACAAGTATTACAAGCAATTTGAATATCCAGTTTAACTAAACCGTAATGTTTTTGAATGCATCCTAAAGGTTGCATTTAAATTATATATTAATTTAAATAATGTGATTAGCACGATCATGTTTAATTTTTTTAATAGCGTATTAGTAGGCTGCCTTGTGTTTTATAGTACTATCAACAAAGTTTAACGTACACATTTACCACATATTTACTATGAGCGAACTTGAAAAGCGAACTGCAAATTTTTCGAGTGCTGAAATTAATTGCATACTGATGCTAGTAAAAAAATATAAAAGCATATTAGAATGCAAAAAAAAACGGATGCAGTCATGTGGAAGGATAAACAAGAAACTTGGAAAACAATATCTGAGGAATTTAATATTTTAAATGGTGATTTCCCAAGAACAGCAAAATCCATCCGATGTAAATATGAAAATTAAAAAAAAAGGCAAAAAAAATGTTGCCATCGAAAAACGAGAGGTTTATAAAACAGGTGGAGGTAGTAGCTGTATTCCAGTTGTAATAACAGAAACAGACCTTGTTATAAAAGACATTATTAATGATGTAGCTGTGGACGGTTTGACAAATGTTTTTGATAGTGATGCGGTTGACGATATAGTTGTTGAGCCAGACCAACCAGCACCAACACCAAGTCCAACAGTACAATATTTCCAAAGTATAAATGGAAATTTCTTGTAAGTAGCATATTAATATTAATGACTGTCAATTTCATAGAAAGAACATCAACAACACCAAAAGGAAAGAGGACTGACTTAACCACAGACTAGAATAAAAATAAACGCTTTATCGGAAGCTAAATTAGAATTAATTAATCTGCAGAAAAGTGCCCTACAAGAGGAAATGATGTTTAAAAAATTAAAACATGAACAAAAAGCGCGTCACAATGAAATAGAACATGAGTTAAGAGTAAAACCTGCAAAACTAGAAATTGATCTCATGGAGAAGCAATTACATCAATGCTTATGTTAAATAATGTTTCCTAATAATTATGTAATTCAATGTTTCCTTAACACGTATAACGCCATTTGTTTTATAAACCTCTCGTTTTTCGATGGCAAAATTTTTTTTGCTTTTTTTTTAAATTTTCATATTTACATCGAATGGATTTTGCTGTTCTTGGGAAATCACCATTTAAGATATTAAATTCCTCAAATATTGTTTTCCAAGTTTCTTGTTTATCCTTTCACGTGACTGCATTCGTTTTTTTGCATTCTATTATGCTTTTATATTTTTTTACTAGCGTCAGTATGCAATTAATTTCAGCACTCGAAAAACCTATTTTTTTTTTACATGGTGGCGCTTAACGTGTTAAAGTATAAATTTAAATTAGTTATTTCACAAATATAACCAATTTTTTAATGAAAAAGTTATGTTCTGCATGTAAAATAAGAGTAATATCAAAAGAGAGCCTTGTGTAATTTTATCAAAAAGACAGTTTACAAATGAGCAAAATAATTATTTATTAAATTATTCCTGACTGAAGCACCATTGCCTTCAAGTTGAGGATCTGCTATTTCAACTTCCAATTCATTATCTTCTTCATTAATTACATCAGGCATATCGTCAGTATTTTCAAGTGCTATGTTATGAAGAACAGCAGTTGCAACAACTACTGCTTGGGCTGTTTTCACATTTAATCTAATTTCTATTTTTAACACTGGAAAACTTCGTTTCCATACACCGTGCTGCCTTTCAACTACATTTCGTGTTTGCATTTGAGACCCGTTATATAAGTTTTCTGCAGGTGTACGTGGATTTTGTAACGGAGTCATTAAATATTCTGTCAAAGCATATCCCGAGTCTCCCAATAAAAGACAATTCCTAAATATACCCTGCTCAAATTGAGCCTTAATTTTGCTGTTGTCGAATATGGTGCTGTCATGTGAGACACCTGGCCAACGTGCTACTATGTTCATAATTTTTAGGCGAGCAATAGAAATAGTTTGTACATTTAGCGAAAAAAATCCTTTTCTATTTCTGAAATTTTCTGCATTTTCTCTTCCTAAAAATATTGTTTTATCAAAAACTTCATGTATACGAGTTTAATATAAAAGCAACCAATTGGTTATCAACTGTACCAGGTGACTGCAGTCGAACGTGTGTGCAATCTATTGCTCCAATTACTTTAGGAAATTTTGCTATTCTTGAAAATTTATATTTGGTGTGTTCTACTTCTTCGTTCGTTTCTGGCATTTTTATTTATCGTGGTGCTAAAGCAGCTATTGTTTTTGTAACATCACGAATTACTCTTGAAGCTGTTGATTTATGTACACCACCAAAATCTCCGACTGCGATAAGTAGACTTCCCGTCGCATAAAATCTTAATGTCATTAATATTTGCATTTCAGGACTTAGTGTATGATTCCTACAACAGTAATAGCTACTTAAAATTTAAGTAAAATTATACGTTTATTCTCACTGATTACGTAATAAATGCCCAATTTTTTGAAGTTAAGATTCAACAGATCGTTTTGATAATCTGAATCTATCTAAAAACTCTTGATCATTCCAAATATTAATGTGTTCAGGTCTTGATCTGAATGTTCGTGGCCTCCTAGGTGCCCCAACTATATTAATTATTTCCCCATCATCATCACTTAGAATATCTTCAAATAAATATTTCCCATATATCTTCCATTATACGTTTGGATAAATTATAAACGTCAAATTGACACAAACCATACCAACACTAACTTAAACTGCAGTTTAATCTGACGTATCTACCGATTAAAGTTTAAACTGTAGATTAGCAGTAAACTGCAGGTTACTATGGCTATTTTTATTAATCTTAAGTTTAAACGACAAGCAGTTTAAACTGAAGCTATAATACCGGCCATAAACCACATATCCACATCCGAATCCGGACTTCCATCAAAATTCGGTATGAAAGCCGCCACTTCTTTTGATTTCACTCTTGAGTTTTCACTAGCTGTCATGGCCCTTATTGCATAAGCTATATTATGTCGTTAACCGACATGCTAATGCTTTCATGTTCATCTTGTTCATTCATTTTTTGCAAACACGTGGCAAAACCTCAAAAATTGTGTCCCACGCCAACAGTACGAACGCCACAAATACCACAAAATAATCTGTCAATTTTAAAAGTTAGCGCCAAATTCATATAGCCTCGAACCGAAGCGAATTAAAACATGCACTCGCCAAACAAATGTCCACCAGAAATTAATGTAACCTATAAATAAATTCATAAACGTACTAAATCAAATACTGCACTCTGTCGTACCCCACACCTGAACTGTAGGGGCCGGGTCTGAATCGTAAAATATTAAAAACTGTCGTAACAATAACATTTAATATCATATAACGTACATAAACTCGTCATACTACACACATAACTAACTCTGCGCAACCTACTTGCATATATCGAACTAACTAGAGACTCCTTACTCCATCCAAGGCGGTAAATTAAAATTTTCATAATATGCACTACATAACTTATACTTGTTTTTCATAACCTTTTCTTTTTCTAGTGGTTTGTATAGTTCTAGCTTACATGATTTTGTTCCTATCTGTATGGCGTTTTTAATCTGAACTTTTTGTTCATTAAGTTTTAATATTTCTTCATTTTCTGCTTCGATGCAGAAAGGGTCTCTAATCCACATTTTGTCGACTGGAATATCCGGAATATATTCCTTAAAATTCTTTATAAGCTCCGAAAGATGTTCTTGAATGAATGCTGAAAGTGTTGCAAGTTGTAAATCTTCTCCAGAATGGTTTTGTATTGTTACGCTAATGTTTTATCTAAATAATAATAATTTAAATTGATGCAAGAAAGTTTGATGAACCCCGTTCAAAAGTATTATGTTTCAGACTGCAAACTTAACAGTATTCGCACATCGTCTGTTGTAATCGCACAATAAGCGAATTCTGTTAAGTTCATTATGTACCATGCATTTACTGTTCAAATGTCAAGTTGCTAAGCCAGGGTATTTGGTAAGAATCGTTTTGAACAATTGGAAGATAGTCATCGTTTGATTCACAATTGGGATGGCCGCGATACCTTGGTTCAGTGATGTTCAATTAAAATTAATGTAAGATTCTTTAAGTGGTTTAGATGTCATTATGGTTTCTTTTAATAAATTTGCTTCTCAAGTGATTTGATTATTATTTTAGTAAATTCTACGACACCCTCAAAGAGCACGATGGCTTTAAGATTAAGCTCTTAAAAGTAACGTGACAGTATACATTTATAAGTACAATGTTTCAAATGATTTAAAATTTCGTTTTGAAACTCGTTTCCACAAATCACCTCCCGAATTGTTTCGCAATATTTAAGAAACACCCTGTTGGTAGGTCGTTGGGCATATAACATATTACTTATTCAAAAAAGTATGATAATTTACAAAACATTTCTTGAGGTATGACTAGGTGTACAATGTTGTCATATCTGGCACCCATATTTTCATTGGCGCTGGACCTCTTGTTAAATGTTGGCTTTTTTCCTTTGATTGGATTGTAATAAATTCAATGCAATATGTCTTCGAAAAGGTAAATGATCAAAGTTATTATTTTCTAATTTGAATAACTGCCTTGCATCGTGGACTGCTAAATATATTGCGTTGAAATTAGGAGAAAATACAACTTTTTACCCCGGATTGACGTTCTAAAGACTAACGTTTTGGTCAAATCGATCAACACCTCCCTTGTGTTGATTATACATGTTTACTGTGTGTGGTTGTTCCACCCGAATGTTTCGAGTTTCTCTGTAAGAATACCTTTTTACTAAATGGATTGGTGCCATCTCAATATAATTAGAGCACATAGTAACAACAATATTGTTATCGTTCCATTGGACTGCAACAATATTAACGTCGACTATTTTTTTTTTTGCTTTATATGTACGTTGTGGGCTTTTTTAAAGTCTTGTTTCCTCGGTAAATGGATTTCTTAAAAGCCCATAGTTGTGAACAGTGCCAGTTCCCCTAAGATTTTTTTCTTTTAACATTTTCAGAAATGCGATGGAGGAAAAAATCGTAGAAAAGATGAAATTCATGTAACGGCCACTTAAGTTGCAACATATTAGCATAGTTAAGTACCACACCAGCACCAACACCATATTCTTTGTGTCAGATACATGTGTACTAAGACACCATAGACTCGTCAACACTGTGATTCTCCTGTAATGGTGACATTTCTACAAACTTTTTATTTAGGTGTCGGAAAAAGGGCCTAACTTTTGCAAACGAAAATGTTTACGGTACAATCCGGTACAAACGCGGTACAAACGATTGGCACAAAAAAAAGTGAAATATCTTGATTGGGGGGGGGGGGCTGTCGTGAAGTTAGCCCCCACTAATTAAATTGGCCATAATTAATTAACGGAAACGGTACAAACGAAAATTTTTACGGTACAAACGCGGTACAAACGATTGGCACAAAAAAAGTGAAATATCTTGATTAGGGGGGGCTGTCGTGAAGTTAGCCCACACTAATTAAATTGGCTATAACTATTTAACGGAAACGGTACAAACGAAAATTTTTACGGTACAATCCGGTACAAACGCGGTACAAACGTATGGTTATGTTTTCATTTTAAATTTATACAAAGGTGGGCTAACTTCACGGACCTCGTATTCACCGCTACTTTTATCTACTTAGAGGCGCCTTTAACACGTTGACTGCCGTGAGAAGCACAACGTGATGCTCGATGAATTCACCGCAATAGCCGCGAGTATCAACCATTGATTCTCAGACACTGCGAGTTTTAATAGCCAGGAGAAGTAGTTCTCGCTTCTCAGATCAATGTAACTTTAATGTAGCATTAAATACACGGCTTTAAGTGATAGAAAAAAATTTTGGCCGGTACCTAAGTGATTCGACTGTTGATTCTCAAGGCCCGAAATGTTCGTAGTGTCATACTACTACCATTTAATATTTGAACAGATGGATTTACGTCTATCTCTCCCGATATTGATTGTACCAAAGTGGGAGATATTGTATTTTCCTATAATATGCATCAAATAATTACATTAATAAATATTATTTATTTTATAGAAGTCGCCTTAAAGATGATTAGAAATCAGGTTAAACTAATTTATTAACTTACATTAATGTGTATTGGTGTCTCTCCAGAATCGTACGGTATAATGGGAGATAATTGTTTTAGCTCTGATAAACACATTCATTAGATTTAGTTTCATTGGTAGTTAGGGATTCTTCAGATTCGAAACCATCATTTAGCCATTGATGAAGCAATTAATTTTATTTTTTTTAACATACCTACTAAAATAAATACTAGCAATTCTTTACCATTATACGTTCCCGTTTATTACACTTAACATCGCCATACACGTCAAAGTCGGGATCGCGAATGTCGTCATCGTTATCAGAAATGTGAGTCGATGAAAGAATAGATTTTTCTAAAAATTGAAAATGAATCATAAAGGGCCTAGCAGGATAAGATAGGCCATCGGCCCTTGAAACCAAATTTTAAATTAGTTATTTTGCTATATAGGTATCATAAAATAAAAAATATTTACAATAAATGTAGCACCCCCTTTGCCCCCCTTCTCCTAGTAATCGAAAAAAGCTGTTTTTTCGTTTTTATTTTTTTTCTTTGCACTGAATCATCGAAAAATTTTGAAAAAATTCATGAATGAGCATAATAACATACCTTATTTGAAAAAATTTTTATTTTTAAGTTTGACGAAAAATTCGAATTTTTGAAAAAAAATTAAGATTTTAAATGCGTTTTTCAATTGTTTTTTTTTATAGGTAAGAGTGCGGCACTTACATATATATTGTATTTAGTCATAATTAATATTTCCTGAAAAATTCAGGAAAATTGATGTGGTGCGCCGTGTTCAAAAATTGAAAAAACTGCTTATTTTTGCGCTTTTGTCCGTTTTGATTACTATTATGATAGTGACCAATTATTAACAGTTAAATAGAGGACGATATAAACAGTATATCGTCTTACCCGCTAAAGTGGACATTCTGAAATTGTTCTTTGGGGACCAGGAACACAATAATTGCAGATAACCAAAGGAATGTGACGTCACATTAATATCGTTTCGCAGCGCGTTGCATACCGTGCTGCGCAAAAATATGGAAATAGGCAAATATCTGGAATACTATTTAAGCTATTACAATGCAATTTGGTATCTGACCATTATCTTATGTTTCGGATTCAATGCTAGTATTTACGTTGCATCACGACTTCCGGTTCAATCGGAAACGAGCCTAAACTTTGAAATTTTAAATAGAACACCCTGTAAATTTTTATATTTTATTAAAAAAAAAGATATAAAATGCGCTTTTTAATTGTTTTTTTATAGGTAACAGTACGGCGGTTACATACATGTTGTATTTTGTCATCATTAATATATCCTCAAAAATTCTGGTCAGTTAAAGTGGTGCGCCGTGTTCAAAAAGTGAAAAAACTGTTTTTTTTTGCGCGTTTGTCGTCTGTTTTGTTTCTAAACGATATTTGGCACTGGCATTTTAAGGCTTAGTAAATATTGTTATTAAAAATCTGTTTTATTGTTTCTATTTATCTTTGTTTAAACAATATTTTTTAAACAAAATTCGTGTCTTAACATTTATATATTTAAAATATAATTTATTATTTTTGCGGTCTGTTATGGTGACGGGTATTTATTATCAAAAAATATAATGATTTATTATAAATGATAAACTATGGGGTTTTACTTAAATTAACAAATATAATACATTAACACCTGGTTTCTACAAATAACAACTCACTACAATTTAATAAGTCAATTCTTACAAAATACAGAAGAATTACCTGTAGGTACATCAAATTTTAATAGTAAAAAAAACAGCGGTCTGGGCAAAGTAGAGTAGAGATAAATGCCAGATCTTGGCTTAAACGGTTGCTACCAGCGGATATATTCTCCTTTTTCCTGATAAAAGAAACGGAACATGCACAGATTGAAGGAACTTAAAAATACATAAGGTAACTTGCAATATTTGTAAAAATACTGATTCTGACAATATTTTTAATAGGTAATATATACTTTTAAAAAAATACATATTTAATCATCTTCATCACTGTCTTCGTTAATGACAACTTCCACAGCTTCTGTATCAAAAATCTTCGTAAGAATTTCTGCTGGTCTGATAATTTTTGATAAATATCTGGCATGAGATAAATAATATATAATTGTGGCTACATGTGCACAACATCCAATTGTTCGGAGACCATTAGCACATTCACAGGAATAGCGTTTGATACCAGAATAACCAATAGAATTCGGTGCATACTGAATGTAACATTTGTAAGTTTTACTGTTGATGTGTCGCGAACGAATTTCAAACTTAACAATTTCTGAATTTTCTTTTAAATACTGCAATTGAATATTGTCATGCTCATCCATAATTTCTGCCAGATATGAAATCGTTTGTGAAAGCTGATACGTGCCCGTAAAAAAAATTTGTAGGTCTTTTTCAGTGATTTCTGGAAAATCTAATAGATCTGATGAATTTAATTTTATGAATGGTTTTTTTCTTCTGCTCCATTTACTCTGCTGTGCTTCAGTGGCAAGTGAATTATCATCATTGTTTCTAGACAGTATTTGTTGAGATATTTCTTCAATTAAGTCAGTATCACAATTTAACCGCTTTCCATATTTATTTTGCAAATAGCAAGCAATCTTACAGTAAGCAGCAACTTTTTCTAACAGTTTGTTGTCTAACTGATGATGTAGCAGTTTGTATTTTTGTCCTATAATACCGTGAACTGCTTCAATGACCCATCGTAATTTAGTGACCATTCGTGACTCATTTGATTCTTTAGCGGTTAACTGTGATTTTTGGCCTTTTAAAGCAGGCATCAGGACGCGAAAACCTTGTTCAGTAAGAAAAGATACAACATCTCTAAAACCTCTATCCAGTATAAATACGTCACCTTTTTTTAATATTTTTTGAATGCCATTAGCATCAGATAAAACAATTTTTAAAATTTCAGCGTCGTTTTGTTTTGCATAAAAAGGTCCTGGCACGTCAACGATCAATCCATTAGTAGTACAAATCGTAAAAGGTTTACAAAGTGGTAATTTTTTTTGCGCTGAATAAGATTTTCGTTGATACACATTATTGCTACTTTTTTGATGTCGTATATAAGTACCATCACAAATTAATACGACTTTGTTTGTAATTCCATACAGTTTTTCCACGTAAGGTGACGTATTTTTAATAATATCTTCTCTACACAAGGAGTTTACACCAAATTTATTTTCTAAAATGTCATTTTCAAAAGATTTTATCACAGAATCGCAAATGTGTGACACAGATTGTTCATGTTTTAAATTTAAAATTGCAGCGATCATATTATTTGAACAGCCACTTCTTAATTTAAGTAAAAAAATAACTAAAGCTTGCAGCACTGACCGATTTTCTGATGACCGCATAGAACACAATGATTCTGATAACTCTTGCACTTGTTCTAGCGTTAATCCTGTAAACACTTTAATTCGTTCTGCAGAGAGTGTATAATCACCTATTTGGTCATGAATACTTTGTTTACTTATAATCACCAACTGATCTAAGAAAAGAGACAGTTCAGACGTTTCCATGTAGCAATAATTAGAATATATGCGCAAGTTTTGCGCAACATCGTTGTATAATTTTTTGTTAATCATGTGCTCAGAACAACATCGATTTCCTTTTGGAATGAAAATACGATGGTTAGCAAAAATATTAATTCTCGATTTCAAATCCATAACAATAAGCCTAGCTTTTGCTGCACCACATACAAAACAGTATGCATGCGTTGTTACTACTCGTTTGAAAGGCATTTCTATATACTCCTTAATTTCTGTCTCTACATAAACATACTCTGATCCACTTGAATTTGTCACTGTAGATGCTTGTGATGACGACACAGTTTGTGACAATGGTCGGGAGCAACTCGGGATATCGGTTTCCGTAATATGGGCTGCATTATCTTGAACCACGTTTTGAACTTTATTTTTCCCTTCACAATTCAATTTTGCTATAATAATATTACAGTTGCAGCATAATGTATCCCCTACATTGACTCTTCCTCTAATTAAAGTTGTCAACTCGGCAGCTTTACATGCGGTATCAATTACTTTTCTAGGACCTCTGATTTTTCTAAGATATTTTAGGCACTTAAAGCATTTTTCCTCACAAGTCTTTTTAGTGTTAATGTTTTCTACTGATGCCATTGTCTATTAGGAAACGGAATAGAACTTTTTATTACTACTTGCAATAAAAACCTGTATTTTATAAATGCACTTTATAGCGGAATGCACAATTTTATAGCTTAAACACAACTATATATTTGTCACTTTCTTACGTTTACACAATAACATACCAAAAAAATGAACGTACAATTCCTTTTTGAGTTCAGCACAAAAAAACTGACAAAAACAAATAATACACTACACCCGGCAAAAGTTTAACGTTGTTTATAAGTCTAACGTGAATGCGCGCCAAATTCAAATTTAAATCTAGTACAACTTTTAATTACATTATATCTCGTGCATGTGCTTATATGTAACACGCTGCGATTCGGTATTTATGTTATCGATATTTAAAGTTTTACAAGTTTGACCTACAATAAATAACGCCGTGTAAAATATTTTAAATATTTAGCTATTGCAAAGTGTTACGTAATCTATTGTCAAGTATTAAACGAATTTTAACTGGATTTTCGATGTTTTATGAAAATGTAAATTTCACAAAAACGGTTAGCATAGGGCCCATATAACTTTTACATTTTATGAAGGAAATTTAGAGAGGAATCCAAAAATATAAAAATTTACAGGGTGTTCTATTTAAAATTTCAAAGTTTAGGCTCGTTTCCGATTGAACCGGAAGTCGTGATGCAACGTAAATACTAGCATTGAATCCGAAACATAAGATAATGGTCAGATACCAAATTGCATTGTAATAGCTTAAATAGTATTCCAGATATTTGCCTATTTCCATATTTTTGCGCAGCACGGTATGCAACGCGCTGCGAAACGATATTAATGTGACGTCACATTCCTTTGGTTATCTGCAATTATTGTGTTCCTGGTCCCCAAAGAACAATTTCAGAATGTCCACTTTAGCGGGTAAGACGATATACTGTTTATATCGTCCTCTATTTAACTGTTAATAATTGGTCACTATCATAATAGTAATCAAAACGGACAAAAGCGCAAAAATAAGCAGTTTTTTCAATTTTTGAACACGGCGCACCACATCAATTTTCCTGAATTTTTCAGGAAATATTAATTATGACTAAATACAATATATATGTAAGTGCCGCACTCTTACCTATAAAAAAAAACAATTGAAAAACGCATTTAAAATCTTAATTTTTTTTCAAAAATTCGAATTTTTCGTCAAACTTAAAAATAAAAATTTTTTCAAATAAGGTATGTTATTATGCTCATTCATGAATTTTTTCAAAATTTTTCGATGATTCAGTGCAAAGAAAAAAAATAAAAACGAAAAAACAGCTTTTTTCGATTACTAGGAGAAGGGGGGCAAAGGGGGTGCTACATTTATTGTAAATATTTTTTATTTTATGATACCTATATAGCAAAATAACTAATTTAAAATTTGGTTTCAAGGGCCGATGGCCTATCTTATCCTGCTAGGCCCTTTTTAGGAAAATTAAATGAGATATTAAAAACACCGTACCAGATCCATCACCCCGCTTTTCGTCGATCTTATTTTTATTACTTAATGTTGGCAGGGGTTCTAAAAATAATAATATAGTAATAAAAAATTAATTGGGTAAACCTCAAAAACCTACATACCCACTTTACTCATTGTTTGCTTAAGAACTAGGTTAAGCATCCTTTTTCCTCTTTCCATGTTTACACGCCCTATCGGAATAAATTACATTAAAGAGCAATATCATCTTAAATTTTATCTTAACTCTTAACCGTCACCCCGTAGGGCACCATACCAACAATATTAGTTCAAAATTGTGGTTTATGTGTAGGTACATTTTATTAATATGGTTTCAAATAAATGACTGGAATTTTGCAAAAATTATTAGTTATTTACGTGCCGAGGGAATAAAATTTTGAAATCAAGAGGTAATTTCAAAAAAGTTTTAGCCAAAGGCCTCTCCAGTCGATCTGATTTGGTCAAACAGTCAGATGTAAATACTTATCGTCGGAAGGTTTGTCGTCCGACAATTTATTGTTGGATGCAAATTAGATTTCACATTTACAAAAACTTTCAAAATTTTTAATGTAACATTCGCTGAAGGCTTAACAATTTAAGTTTGTAACCCGCTGAGTAAGTTTACCATACATGCTAAAAAGTTTTCACAAATATTGTATGTTATAAAGCCAATACGCTGTGATAAAAAAAAATTGTGATCCAATCTGTCGTTTATTAGAATATCAACTTTTCTCGACAATTTCAATTGTTATGAATGTATGAAACATGACATTTTTATGTCCTGTTGCACACCAAATTTTAATTTTAAGGATTGCTTAGTTAAGCATTCCGTATTCAATCTAGGCAACAACTACGTATATGCACAAACAGATTGTTTATTGTAGTTACTGACCGTGGTTTAGTGTAAATGTTGCTTACTGATATACATAACTTAAAATTAAAGAACTGCTGTTGCAACTGGCCATTAAAAATTTATATTATGCAGTGTAACCCGATAATATGCGCCATAATGTTGAGACATGACTATGTACAAAATGTAACAGCATTAGTTCATCTGAAGAGAAATCGAAAAGACAATATTAAAAAAATTAAAATCATCAAAATTAATTATTTGTTGACTCATAATGAAATTATTTGATATTTTACACATGCAATAAGTGTAATATACCTTACAAGGTAAGATACAAATGAATCCCCAATTTTTTACATAGCGGTTACCTATATTGCAAACTTAAATTTTGAAACAATGAATTGATCCGTAAAATAAAATTTCCAACAAACTGTTTTTCATTTAATGGTCAAAAGAGTCGTAAAGCCATTTTCATGAAAAAAGGGCAAAAAATTTGGTAAAACAAATTTTACTTTAAAACTTGTTATCTCCGTATCTCTTAATGGAAAAGTTTCCAGAAAGATCTGCTGTGGCCACCACAGGACTGACCGGGACTAAATTGACACGAGTAAATTTCCACTTCCGGTAGTCCTATTTTTACCAGAAATAGATCAAATGAAGCGATTGATGGCAGAAGCTCAAATGTAACATTTCATTACATAAAACTGTTCAGCTATTACGAAAATATTCACAAAAAACTTAAAAACTACACAAATAAACCTCCACTTACGGCTGACGGATATTTACCAAAAGTAGATTAACTCATGCTGTTAATGTCAGAAGCTTAAATATGAATTTTAATAAAAGTACGTGCAGCCGTTACAAAAATATACGCAAAAAAAAATTAAAAACGATATAAGCCAATTGTCATTTCCGGTTGACCGATTTTCACCAAACGTTGATCAAGTCATACCATTGATGTCAAAAGCCTAAATATGAAGTTTCATAACAACGTTCCGCCGTTTTCTCTCTATACGTGTCCGCAGACACAGACCGACCGACATCAAGCTAAAAACAGTTGATATATGTTACAAATAGTCTACTTCGTGCTCTGTCAAAATCTCGAAAAAAGAACAACTTGTGCTGTCAGAAGCTAAAATATGAATTTTCAGTGAACATATATCCGTACTGTTATTATTGTAGTACTAAATGTGAATATGTGTTGATTATTATCTTATTGCTGCATGCTGTTGATATTTTAATAACACTTTTAAATAATACTTTTATTGTTAACAAATACAAGACACACAGTTTTTAACATAAATCGGAGACAGCTCACATTATATTATTCACAAGTAGTATATCTATAGGCATTCTAGTTCAAATTTGGCCAAAAAGGCACTAAGGAAGCTGCGTACGTGATGTATGCCACGTGTTTTGAGTCCGCAAGGAGGCCCCCGAGGGTATGCGTCAATGCATGCGGGCCCCTGCGTGGGTGCATCGAGGGTACGAAGTCCAAGGTATGCGTACCACATGCTCAAGGGCACTAGTCATGCATGAGTAATTGCGGTGCTGCATGCGGGCCCCTGCGTGGGTGCATCGAGGGTACGAAGTCCAAGGTATGCGTACCACATGCTCAAGGGCACTAGTCATGCATGAGTAATTGCGGTGCTTGGGAAAGTTCCAGGGCACACATGCCTCGAGGGTATGAGTAATTGCGGAGGTATGCGTAACGCATGCTCAAGGGCACTAGTCGTGCATCTGAGGATACAAAGTCCGCTGCGAAGTCCAGCGGCGTAACACATGCTCAAGGGCACTAGTCATGCGATTGGTATGCGTAACACCTGCTCAATGTCGAAGTCTAAGGTATGCGAGTGAGTGTTCGCTGGATACAAAGTCCACTGGATACAAAGTTCGTTGGTGTCTTTTGAACGGGCTGCAGCAACACAGTCATTGTCTATACAACTACACCATGTAATTTTTTTAAAAATATGTATTTGAAATAGTTTTTCAGTGACCATTTATTTGTACACACTCTGTGTAATATCAGAATGTATCCATTTACAATTGAGTCTGAGCTGTCCATCCGTTCGACCAAAAAACGTGCTAATCCGACTGTCGGTTTAGCCGCAACAGACACCAAACTCATAATTTTAAATGGAACACCCTGTATATTTTTACGTGTACTACAACAGAGTCACTATCTACACAACCATACCATGTAATTTTTTACAAAAATACATTTTGAAAATAGATTTTGAGTGACCATTTCTTTGTACACACTCTGTATAATATCAGAATTCATCCATTTACAATTGAGTCTGAGCTGTCCATCCGTTCGACCAAAAAACGTGCCAATCCGACTGTCGGTTTAGCCGCAACAGACGCCAACTTCATAATTTTAAATGGAACACCCTGTATTTTTGTATGTTATAATAGAAAAAGACTTCTTTTATACAACCACATTTTTATTTTTTTCGTTTTAGCCACTTTTTTTGTTAAAAAAGTAGTTAGTTTTTGTTCACACCTCGTATATGAAAGTTTGTGTATTATTACGCTGGTCCGTCTGTTAGAAATTTACCCATGAGTGAGCCTGGGAATCCCGGTAACTTGTCGTAACATACTGTCGTGCTATTAAAATAATCACGGCTCAGTCATTAGACGTCCTAGAAAGATGAATTTTGCACTGATGGAAAGTAGCTTTTTGTAGATCGATTAGTTAAGGTATTAAAAGCAATTACTTGTTAACTTTAATAGTATTAGTCTTATAATTGATGCAAATAATATTCTTTAGAAATTCACACGCTAAAAATAGTTAGTTGTCGGAAAGATGTCACACGTGAGTGTGTAACCTGGGTTCTGATCGGTCATGCTTGGTTTACTCATTGTCTCAGGAATGTTGTTTATAGTGGAATTGTTGTGATGACACATCAATGTGATGCAATGTTCTTGGAATTTGCATCGTCTTTCAAGAATGTACTGCAGTTAATCACCTGTGTGGAATGTTGTAATGTATTACACGTTAACAACAGTTAGTCAGGACTTTACTGCAGTTAATCACCTGTCTGGAATGTTGTTATGTCTATAAATACTCATCGCACCCCCTACAGCAGTTAGTCAGTGAAAATGAATACTATTAAACAGTTGAATGTATTGGGGCTTGCAGAAAGTCTAAAGCCACTGTTGCATGTAAAGAATATGGAACAAAACAAGTTGTATCCAATAATCAATATAAAATCGTTTAATAAACAGTTTGGCAAGTCTGTTCTTGTTGAAACTGATTCAAATGTGATTTTTCTACCCAAACGTATTGGCGGTGCATTGGATGAAGCCCAAATTGAAGAGCTGAAAAATATGAAGCTAGCCCTTATTTTTCGTGGTTTTAAGGATACTGGAAAGCCAAACCCTGCCAATTTAGTCGAATTTCTGAACATTTAAAACATCTGTGTTGTTTTTATTAAACTTAGTGAGGTGTTGGTTTAGAAAATGGAAGGTACTACGTTTAATAATATGTATCTACTTTTAAAAGAAGCTTGTAAGACGTTACAAGATGGTAAAGCTGACAAGCAAGTGATAAAAACTTGGATTAACCACAGTAATCGATCAATTATTTTAATTCTAAGAACTCTTCGACTAGAGACTTTAAGTGTTGGTGAAAAAAGACATTTAGAGAGTGTCTTAGGTCTTATTAAACGTTGTAAATTAATTTTAAACAATTTGTTAACCAGTAAGCAAGGTCGTGGACTTAAGGAATCTCGAAGTCGGCGAGTTACTTGGGAGGATTACAAAAGTTGCTTTAAATCGAGAATTCGTTCAGGAATCACTTTTAACCGTAAGCATAAATTATTAAATTCCTTTTTTGATGACTGTTATCATTTGTTTGCGAGTCGTTTGAGAAATGAATACAAAAAATACCAGTGCCCTTTCAAAATAAATTTCATATTTTGTGCTGAGTTTGTAAAGCAAGCTGGCGATAAAAACACTTTTGATGAGAAATTTTTTACTACAAAAAACATCCTAATTAACGCAAGTCAATTAACGAAAGATGACTTCAAATTATGGTTCGATAGTAATGTCAGTGAATTTTTTATGGCAAAACTAGACGACTTTCAGGAAAGCGGATCTGGATGGGCTTTAACAAATATAATCTCACTAGGCGTTAATATGAATAATTGTGAAGAATTATTTCATGCTGGCTCCTCCTATATAAAATTACCAAAATGTATTGCAGACAAAAAAAGTGTAATTAATGTGAAAAATCAAGATCTGGCATGCTTCGCGCATGCCATTGTGTCAGCTATCTATCCAACGACAAGTAACCCAACACGTCCTACATCGTACCCGTACTACAGACACGTTTTAAATCTACAAAATATTACTTTTCCCATGACCATTAATCAAGTTGCAATATTCGAGAAACATAACAATATATCTGTGAACGTTTACGTTCTAAAATTAAATAAATCAGAGTTCCTTGTTAGTCCTGTGTATCTAACGTCTAATAAAAAAGATATCCACGTTAATTTGTTAATGATACAAGATAAGTACACAAACTGTGACGATAATGTTCGGTATCACTTTTGTTGGATCAAAAACTTAAGTAGGCTGGTACGGTCACAGCTAACCAAAGCTCACTCAAAAGTATTTATATGCGATATTTGTTTACAATATTTCTATAGTGAATCAAAATTAAATACACATATCACCGATTGCAACCAAATTAACAAGTGTAGAATTGTTCTTCCAAATAAAGAAGAATCCACGTTACGATTTAAAAATTATTGCCACAAGGAATATGTTCCCTTCGTAATTTATAGTGATTTTGAGTGTATATTAAAACCACTTTCGGAAAACGACCCACCACAATCTACAACCAAATATCAACAGCACGAACCGTTCAGCGTTGCGTATTATGTACACTGTAGATTTGATCCCGAATTATCAGTTTTTAATTCTTACAGGGGGCCGGATTGCCGTGCTTGGTTCGCGAAAGAATTGGACAAAATTTTAAGCCGTTTAAAAGACTATTTATACGCAAACGTACCGATGGATCCGTTGACACCTGCTCAAGAAAAAGAGCTTCACGACCCGGCAACTGTTTGTCATATTTGTAAAAAACCTAACGAAACTTATGTCAGGGATCATACCCATTTACCTATAAAGTCGCATAACTTTCGGGGTAAAGCTTGTAATAGTTGCAATCTGAATTATGATAACGCTAAATATACTGTTCCAGTCGTATTTCACAACTTTACCGGTTATGATTCTCATTTTGTTCTGAAAGACCTAGCTAATGCATTCCCGGGGGAAATTTCATTATTACCGTTAAATAAAGAAAAATACATCTCTTTTACGAAACGTTATCGTGATACAAAATTGAAATTAAGATTTATAGATTCCTACAGATTTTTAAGCGCTTCGCTTGACAAACTCGTGTCGTATTTAACGAGAGATCAATTTAAGATATTGGACGCACTAAATCCCAACTTGACCGAAACTCAGAAATGTTTGTTAACAAAAAAGGGGGTTTTTCCCTACGACTATGTAGACAGCTGGCAAAAGTTAGACGAAACTCGGCTTCCCGACAAAGAACACTTTTACAGTAAACTCAAAAACAGTCATATATCAGATGACGATTATTTACACGCACAAACTATTTGGGACATGTTTAACATAACAAACTTGGGAGCGTATAGTGATTTATATTTAAAAACAGACGTGCTGTTGTTGGCAGACATTTTCGAAAATTTCCGAACTGGCTGTAAGGACACCTATGACCTTGACCCCGCTAATTATTTTACGACCCCTGGATTTACATGGGACGCTATGCTGAAGTATACTGGTATCGAGTTGGAACTTTTAACCGACATAGATATGTTACTTTTCGTTGAACGTGGAATCAGAGGAGGAGTGAGTCAGGTTTCGACAAGACACGCTGTGGCCAATAATAAATTTATGAGCAATTACCATCCAGCATTAGCATCGAACTATCTAATGTATTTTGACGTAAATAATCTTTACGGTTGGGCTATGGCTCAGTATTTACCCTATGGTGGTTTTCAGTGGTTAACACAAAACGAAATTGATGTTTTGAACGTACTCGAAATAAATGATGACTCATCAGTAGGTTACATCCTTGAGGTGGATATTGAATATCCTGAACACCTCCACGATTTACATAAATATTTACCTTTTGCACCGGAACATCGCATTCCACCGAACAGTAAACATTCGAAATTACTAACAACTTTATATAAAAAAGAAAGATATGTAATACACTATCGAAACTTAAAGCAATGCTTGCAGGCACATTTGACCGTAACAAAAACACACAGAGTGCTTAAGTTCAATCAGAAACCATTTTTGAAAAGTTACATCGACTTAAATACAAGTAAACGTCAGTCAGCAAAAAATGACTTTGACAAGCACTTCTATAAGCTCATGAATAATGCAGTGTATGGTAAATTTATGCAGAACGTGCGAAAGCACAAACTAATTAAACTGGTAAATAGGTGGGAGGGACGTTACGGTGCAAAATATTATATCAATCAACCCAATTTTCATAGTTGTGCAATTTTTGATGATAATCTTGTAGCTATAGAATTAAATAAGCTTATACTTCAATTGAATAAACCTGTTTATGTAGGTATGTGTATATTAGATTTATCGAAATTGTGTTTGTACGATTTTCATTACAATTATATGTTAACTAAGTTTCCTATTGACAATTGTAAATTATTGTACACGGATACAGATAGTTTGCTATATTTGATAAATTGTAATAATTTTTATGATGTCATGAAACGTGACATTGACCATTTTGACACCAGTGATTACGACCCAGACAACGAATATGGAATGCCATTAGTCAATAAGAAGATACCAGGTTTGATGAAAGATGAAAATAACGGGCGACGTATGACAGACTTTGTCGGCTTAAGGTCAAAAATGTATGGCTTTAAACTAAATGGAACGGACGTAGTAAAAAAAGCTAAAGGTGTTAGCGCGAACGTAGTTAAAAAAGTCATAAGTTTCGAGGACTACCTGAAGTGTCTGAAAACAAACATCGAAATCAGCGCTTCGCAACGTTTTATAAAATCTTCAGCACACAACGTATTCAGCGTGAAACAAACAAAAATTGCCCTGAGCGCACACGATGATAAACGCTACATATTACCCAACGGTGTGGACATGTTGCCTTGGGGTCATTACGCAGTGGGGGAAACGTATTTAAGCGCTCAAACATCGTCAATCGACAGTCAGTGATCATGAGTGTGCCCAATATTAACGATATTATAAGTGACGACTGCATCACGGAGGATGACATCGATCCAACACAGATAGAAGAAATTCTTCTACCTGCACACTCCCACTGTGTGAACGTCGCCGATGAATTTTTGTGGAATACGCATTATCACAACAAACTGCTGGATGCCCTTTATTCCCACGAACAAGAGTGTTACATGTTTTATTCATTAAATTCGTTTACACACAAACAAATCAATTTCGTTTGCAGTCGTTGTGTAGACGTGGCTAAATTTGTTTGGTTTAACTCACTGCCAAATGCGTTTGTTAAACGTCATCATTGTCATATGCGTTTTGTAATTTTTTGTGATAAATGTAAGCAGCTTTGTAATAACCAACCAAATGAAAATTGTACTTATTTTGGTTTTGATAATAATATAGAGACGGAAAATGTTTCGGCAAACAATTACGTTGCCGTTCCGTATCTTAATAAATAGTTTTAAGGAAAAAAAAATTATAAAATATAGAAATAAGACAAAAAAATGTATTTTATTAATCTTTATTTTGTAGTTGTAATACAATAAAATATATAAAAATAATTGTTGTAGTTGGAGTAGTACAATAAAAGGTATAAAAATATTTTTTTGTTTTATTAATAGATAATATCCTCTTCACGCAATTCTTCGACGATAGACTGAATTTCATTGTTGTGATTACTATTGCCAGCCATCTTGGAAGCCCATAATAAACGTAAACGAGTAACGAGTTCGGCGGGATGATTCCAGTAAACGTATTCGAGAGGTTTTTCGCTATAGGACATTCCCTCTCCAGCCCAAGACTTAATTCGCCGTGGTCGTTTAGTTGCACTGCTGCTGCTGCTTGTCGGAGAACCTTCGATTATCGGTTTAATGATATGCAAATACTTATAACCTTTGTTGCTCTTAACTCTGCCTTGCGGGTCAAAACGGTGTTTGTACAAATTGGTTTGTTCCAGTATTTTTTTATATGTTGACGAGTCTTCGCGATTGTATCCCGTTGGTATTTTCATAAAAATCAGTTCATATAATCCAGGTGTACCCTTGTATCTCACATTATTTATAACGATATCGGAGCCGACAATTTGAATAGGTGTATTACCCAATGACCAAGAATCCTTTGTTTGATCGTAATACATCCCAAACGTATAATCGATTTCTCTGTCGTCATCCTCAATTAATTTTTTGACGTATTGACGTGGAAGTGGTTCATACTGCTCAAGAAAGTCTTGTAAGACCGTCTCATCAACATTGGGTACACTATCTCTGAGACTTTGAAGGCTAGGTATTTCATCTTCGTCAATAAAGGGAGTCGATTCAGCTACAGCTTCGGTTGTAAGAAAACTAGGCTGTGGTTTTTGTGGTGGTTTAGGTGTTGTCACAGCTTCGTTTTTTTCTATTTTTATTTCTTGTTTGATAGGTTTTTTCGATTGTCGTACGATTTCTTTTAGTGGCTCTATTATTGGTTTAAACGTTTCTTCACGTCGTACATTTTCCTCTGCCTGGCCCAATTTCAAGACTCTGTACTTTCTTTTAACAGCTTTACTGGTGATAATTAGTTCTCTTTTTAGTTTTTCGTCTTTTTTGTTCATGATCACTGTATGGTCCAAGACCAACTGAAGACGATTATACTAAATGCACATATAACAATCAAAACCTTTACGATAGCGACCATTTTTTAGTTCACTATCTTTGTCTATCACCAACACACCGTATTTGTTATCCTTCCAACACAGGTTACAGACGTTCTTGAACTGTTGATACGACATGTCGGTGTTGACGTGATCACCGTAGACGTGTTGCAGATTTAAATCATCTTGCTTGAATAACACTATTAAATTTGCGTTATCTCTAATCAGTTGTTTCGGAATTTTCGAATAAGTTTGACAGAGGTAAAAGCAGTCAATGTTTTTGTGTCTACCCATACTAAAGTACTCACGCATATTGTTTTGTTTGTCGCATGACACATCATCGAAAACGAAAATCGAATTAGGTTTGGCGTCCGTCGTGGTGCATATATCTTCGTTATCGGTGTATGTATAATAGCCGATTTCTTTTACACGTTCAAAGACATGCTTCAGAAATTGGTATTTTGGCTGATGTAAAGATTTCGAGTAGACATATACGTTCTCGAACCTTAGACCGTTCGAATCGGTGAGCAAACTTATCATTATATTGGTTTTGCCAGAACTTGATGGACCGCAAATTAAACACCGGATCGACGAAGGCAACAACACACCATGTTTACGTTTACAGTTGACGATTTCGATTTTGCTATCTAGATTATTTATCGGTAATGTCACCGGTTGTTTGACTAATCTCATGATCCTCACTCTACAAACCCAAATGAGTTTCTAACTTTTTTAATCTCGCTTCTACAGTTTTAAATTTTAGATCTGTTGAATTTACAACACCTACAACAAACTGCATGTTCACTGCATCGAGATTATCGTTAGGTGTTCCTACGTTAGCAAGACGTTTCATGTTACAATTAAACACGTTATTTTTTAAAACTAAACACTTTCTTTCGAGCTGGGATAATGGGACCTTAACACGGTTCGGAATAGTTTTTTCCACGTATCTCTTCGTACATGCGTCATGATCGTCCAGCGGATCGGCGACGTTGCACAATCTTTTATATTCGAGGTTAAAATTACCCGCTTCCGTTAGCTTAAAGCCTTGTCCCGGAATTCCACGTAAAAGTTTCGTGGAAGCGGCTTTGGCGCTATGTCTACCGAATTTGTCCACATTCATGTTGACAATAACAATGTCATTACTGGCATGCTACTTTTATAGCACTATGTTTGTTTTATCTATCCACGACCGTTCATCGAGTCCGAGCCATTTTACGTACAACTTATTACCTTTACGTCGCAATATCTTTTCGACGAGATATACGTCGGGATTATGCGTTTTTTGCAATTCGTGCTCACAAAATCCCCCTTTAATAGGCCTTCCGTTCATATCTTCAAGTATATACGTCACTGGATTGGTTATCTGCACTTTGACGATTTTAAAAAGCTCGGTGGACCAGGACGGTGTATACCCCTTTTCAAATATGCTTTTGTATTTGCTAATCCTAACCACGTGACCGACTCTGTAACGACTCCCACGGAACACTTTGATGTGATCGTACACGTTTAATTTCGTATGCGGGCCTACCTCGATCGGTTTCATATTAATCGTGCGGTGTTTGCGATGGTTGTAAGTTTTAATTACCTCATCCAATATGTCTATCCATTTATATTTACCTTTAAGACTAAACCGTTTGTACAAGTCATTTTTGATCGTACGTATGGCTCGTTCCGCAATAGCACTTTTTTTTACACTAAATGTTGAATAATGATTTATACTATAGTTTTGCATTAGCGTCTGGAAGGATTTATTGTAAAATTCGGTACCGTTATCAGTCTGTAAATTTTTCGGTGTTCCACCACTTTTTAAAATACTCTCGAATGCATCTGCTACATGGTTCGCAGACTTAGATTTTAACGGCCTAGTCCAAATATATTTCGAAAAACAATCTATTACTAAAAGGATATACTTATGACCTCTGTTTTCTTTCGCGTATGCTTGAAAATCAGCCAGATCGGATTGCCATAGATCACGCAAATGTTTAATGATTGTTCGACGTCTCGGAAAGTTTTTGCGCGCCTGCTTATGTATTTCATTGACTACTTGCTGTTTGGACATATTTTTGTGAACTAATAAAACCACCAGTAAAAGTATAATATATTTATTTAGCAAGGGTGCAAAATATAATCATAGATTAATTTAACGTTTTTCACAGCGCAGACACCACTTTCATGATAAAAACAGTGTGCGTTTGCCTTCGCTGCTGGAACAAAACGTCGAATGTTTTCCAAGTCGACGATGTCACTCTTAATATATTTTTTTAAATAATTACTTTTCATTCTACCTTTGCAATATACCACACTAACACGCCCTTGTATATCGTTCAATATATGTGGTATTCGTGATACATCAACATCACCATCAGTCCAACGTAATTTATGATAATGTTGAGTTAACCACTGTGCCTGACGTTGTAATGGCTTCGATAAATACTTGAACGGGAACGGTTCCTTAAACACGTAGTGGGCTACGTTCACCGTCCCATATAGCCATTTCCTTAGGAACAAAGTCAGGTGTTCGGAAACCTTGTAAGTCGATTACAACAAAATTCATAGTTTACGAACGTCGCCGTCCAGTGGTCTGTACTGTACAACACAATCGTGTAGAATGAGAGCATATGCCGTAGTATCAGCTGTAAAAAGACGCGAAGCTTCAAATTCTAAGCGAACGTCTACGGTGGATGATTTGAGAGACTCTTTTTGTTTCGAGCAGTCGACCACGTACACAGCCAATCCCGGAAATTGTTTATACGACAGCAAAGGTTGATTTGAGTGATTGTAATAACTCTTTTGGAAATTAGCGTAGCTCTGATATGCCAAGGCGTATTGTTTATTTTCCATATCCAGATTCCATTGTTCGTAAGGATACACATCATGCAAATGCAACTTGACATCAGTCAAAAAACTATGATCGAAAACACTCGAATCGACCAAGAAATTATTTTTACGACCTTGCTGAAACCCTACTATTACATATCGTGGCTTTTCTAGATGTCGAGAAGTTTTCACAGGCCAAACGTCTGCTTTAGCGACGCGCATCGACGGTAACTCGTACAAGTCCCATTTACGAAACGCTATACTGATCGGTGCATTTTTATTTAGCTGTTTCAGCATATCTAATTTCGCTTCTTCGTTTAATCTAACATGCGGTACCTTCCATTGAATTTTACTCAGTTCTATTTTCGCTTCTTCTTGACTTTTATAGCAATTGTTATCGGTCTTAGATCGGATCAGTATAAGTTCCAAACTCGTGTTAATGAACACTTTTTGATAATCCTCAGCAGAACCTAACAAATGTTTTAAAGGTACGCATGCGTTAAACCGAATGTTGTCTAACGCACTATCATCCAAATACCATCCAGCCGCTTGAAGAGCCTCGCTTTCAAATTTGTTGTAGGATACCAAGCCTTTCAATGTACTCGTAATACCGGGTTGCTTTGTGGCATCAATCTCTTGTCCATTTAATTCCAGTCTAATTTCATCGAAAAGGAACGCCATTGCATTATTGGTGAACGTGAACGGTTTTGCCACATCTTTGCGTTTCACTTCACCCTCGATGTACAGAAAACTATCGCAAATAGCTGTCAGCAAATCTTGACGTTGGATGCGTATTCGGATTTCATCGGTGTTTGCGAACTTTGACGAACCATATGGTTGGTAGGTATGTAGCTCTTCGCTCGAAATTAATTCCTCGAATACCACACCATCGAAAACGTTCAGTTTTTCGACCATAGATGTTTTTTCACCTTCAGTCCAATCGATTGCAAAAAAAGTAAATCGTCACGTGTTAACGGTACCGCTGCTGGTGATCTAATAAGTTTGTTTCGATAAGTAAATTGCCTTTTATTACTTGTGGTGCAAAAATCTATCCCCATTTCAGTCAGTCAATTGCTTAAGTTCCAATCTAATCGAGATATTTTCACCACCAAAATCCACAAAATCACCGTCTTGATCCACTATAGCCAACGTAATATTATCTATGCTATTTTTTATAACTGGTAAATATATTATGTTTGTGGGTTCTTTAGTCAATCTATAGCCGGGTTCGACGTTCACGTCGAATTCAAAAATCGTATGAGACAAGTCGTCGTTGTAATATGCTCCACTGGTTATGTTACACTCAATTCTAATGTTAATGACCTTGACAATTTCTACCGGACGATCTGATGAATGTACAATATTCGGTGGTAAGATTTTCGAGAAACCCAATATTGATCCAACGGAATCGGTCTTGGTAAAATCTAAGGCAAATTTACTTTTAATTTCACACTTCAAAGTGTTATTATTCGGTCGAAGCAACACGTTGTCACTACCCAATTTATCCTGAAGGTAGTTGTTTATCTCAGTAACTTCGTAAGCTCCCGGTGGTATTATAATCACTTTCTGCTGACCGTCTGAATAATAAAACTTGTTGTTGCCCGCGTGGACGTTTGGAATAGAATTATAGCTATAGAATCCTACTAAACCCAGTCCGTACGAGTAATTGGGATTTAATTCTATCGGTGGGTAGTACGTACTAGTAAGGATATTACTTGTGCCCGTCAACGTGAACGTTCGAGACATCACTAAAATTTTAATTGTTTACTCCTACATTTTATATCCAACGATTTAAATTCACGAATCAACCTCCTCATTTGTTCATAATCTTTAATTAACTGTTTTATAGTTTTTATATTCTTCAATAGTCTATTAAGTTTCCACTTAAACTGTGCACGTTTCATATCTTCCAAATAAATTTCAAACACAAGTGACCACAATTTACAGCGTTGTAATTTTGTTGTATTTCAATATTATATTTAATTTCACTACCTCGGAAATAATTCACAAGTTCTCTTGGTGGTCGTAGATTACCGAAGCTATCAAAATATTCGACTATAGTACCTCTTTTTCGATAAGCAACCCAATGAGTGCCTGGACCACTACTGTTGTCTAAATTCACGATTCCACTTTCATTATTCCATGGCGTAGGTGGGAGCAAATCTTTCATGAAGACTCCTCGAAAATGTGGTGCGTGTTTACCGTATTTTAATAAATCGGAATCCGTGAGAGGGCGCTGAGGTAGTTTCTTTATTAGTTTTTTGATTTCTTTTTTCTACGTAAACCTGAACCCTTTTTGGAAGGTTTTAAATAAAGACCACTACCCTTTGCCTCCATCGCCTTATTGTGCCGTTGAGACTCTGCAAGCTGTTGTTGAGCTTCCTTGGCTTCGTTGACGGCCTTGATAATTCCCGCAGTACCTCCTGCAAGTCCTCCCAGTGCCGACAATCCGGCAAATATAGCAGGTAATAGCGGTAAAAATCCACCAGTTTTCGGTATAGGAAGAACACGTGGTTTTTTCACCTTTGTTTTACTTTTTATTTTACGTATAAATGTAAATTTTTTTTTAGCGAGTTACTTTTTTTACTCCTTTTCTTCAACCCTATTTCTAATTTACGTTTGACCTTCATGGTGTTCGTTACTATCCAAGCAGCAGTTTTTTCTCCGAACGAGGCGTCTGAAGCTTTGACTCTTCGCCAAGCCCGTTCTTGTAGAATACGATCGGCTTCGTGTCTTTTCGCTATGTCTTTATTCGTTGAGTAAGCTATATCGTGCTCTCTACAAGCTGCGTCTAAGGGATTAACACCTTTCTCACCTCTAGCTAAACGTTCATGCAACTTAGTTCCCGGCCCACAAAACTGATACCCTGGTGAATGTACTTCGAACGGTAAACGATTGATAGTTTCGTTAACGATACCGTCACCACGATATCTGGATGACATTTATACTAAGTTTTCATTACCCCAAGTTTATATACCCGCAGCCTCGTTCACAAGACACCTTTGTAACCAACGAACAACATACAAAAATATACAGGGTGTTCCATTTAAAATTATGAAGTTGGTGTCTGTTGCGGCTAAACCGACAGTCGGATTAGCACGTTTTTTTGGTCGAACGGATGGACAGCTCAGACTCAATTGTAAATGGATGAATTCTGATATTACACAGAGTGTGTACAAAGAAATGGTCACTGAAAAACTATTTCAAATACATATTTTTAAAAAAATTACATGGTGTAGTTGTATAGACAATGACTGTGTTGCTGCAGCCCCGTTCAAAAGACACCTTTGTAACCAACGAACTTTCTATCCAGCGAACTTTGTATCCAGTGAACGTTGTATCCAGCGGACTTTGTATCCGGCGAACACTCACTCGCATACCTTGGACTTTGACATTGAGCAGATGTTACGCATACCAATTACTCATACCCTCGAGGTGCCCTTGAGCATGTGTTACGCCGCATACCTTGGACTTCGCACTGACAGCGGACTCTCAGATGCACGACTAGTGCCCTTGAGCATGCGTTACGCATACCTCCGCAATTACTCATACCCTCGAGGCATGTGTGCCCTGGAACTTTCCCAAGCACCGCAATTACTCATGCATGACTAGTGCCC
>CANTFG010000053.1:0-27436 GCA_947652605.1 Elmis aenea | reverse complement strand
GTAGTTATTGGCCCTGCGTGTACCAGTTATTGGCATTCACAATAATTGTTACTTCTTTTCAAAATTTCTCACAAAATAATAACAATATTTATTGTTTTCTTGTAACTGTGCATTTAAAAATACCAGAGAAAATAATTCCTAATAAATAAATAGGGTTTGGGTACACAAAATTTTATTTTAACTAAAAGTAAATTCTATTATAAACTTGTCTTTTACATAAAGGCTAATAGGGTAACTAAAAATATCATATTTGAACACGGTAAAAATAAATTCTTTTTTCTATTTCAAAGTTTCAGTCTTACACTTTTCTTTTTGTTTCTTATTTACACAGTCTTTGATTGACATGTTCTACATGTGAATACTTTATCCGAAATTTTTTTGTATTTTAATATAGGTACATCTCAGGTGATAATTTCTGCAACATGTGTTACATGTTATTCCAAAATTGTTGCTATTAATATTAAAGCAACAAGTAAAACATATACCAAAGACAACTTTGTTATTTAAAAATTCGTTTTGAATATTGTTTTCACTAGGTTGTTCCTCAATCTCTTGGTCAATATCAAAATTTTTAAATAAATCTTTGACATGAACTTCTCTCTTCTTTTCTTTGATTACTTTAATATTTTTACTATTATCACTCAATTTAGTTATTGGCAATTTTAAATTATCACTTATTAGCACATTTGATACTATTTGAACTTTGTTTGATTTTTGTTTAAGTAATTTTAGTTTTTTTATTCTTTTCTTATCTTATTGCTATGGGCGGATGCCGCGACAAGAATGACTTAAACCATCCTTTTCCAGGTGTATTGGTTTTGAACAAGGTTTCTCTTTTAGAATCCTCTAGAAACTTTTTAACGGATAGCTTAATATCGTCAAATCGTTTGGAAAAACCTTTTTTTTTTTTGCTTTCTTCTAGCCAGGCCACAATTATAGCTTCTTTGGAATGAGTCAGTACTGAAGAAGGACCATGGCGTTCTTTAACAATTTTTTCGCAAAGGCGGAACTGCGATGTGGCCCTAGGAACATTATACATCTTCGAAGCTTCTCGTTTAGATATTCCATTTTTACAGCCTCTAATGGTCTAATGCTTATTCAATATCGTTCTTATTGTATTTTTTTTTATAAAAACAACTTCGTTTTACTTTTGGCATTTTCAGGAAATTTACAATTTAAATTTGCCGGTAAATTTTACACTGTGTATAGTTATTGGCATACAATACTTTAGTTATTGGCCACGGTTAATAACTGAACCTAGGCAGAATTCAGGTGTACTAGTTATTGGCCGCCTATGCCAATAACTATAGTTTTTCAGATTTTTATGATCCAATTGTTAGCCGCCCTTTAAATAAATCGATTATTGCAACTGTAGCCACAGAATTATGTATTTTTGTCACTTTATAGTGCAATATGGTTATAGAGTTTGTAATATTATTTTGCCAACCAATAATTGATAATAAAATAAGCTATTCAATATTGACACTCACCTTAAGGTGTTCACGTTCACCGCGCCCTTTCTTACTTGTGACTGCAACGTGCTCTAGATAAATATGATTTTTTATTTTTGTTACCAACACTATTACAAAATAAGTTACTAGTTTTAAACAAAAATGATTAAAGTTTGCAAACCAATAAACAGAATCTCCTAAATTTATTTAGAATTCTTATTATATGCGATTAAATGCAGACTATGCCAATAACTACACTAAGGCCAATAACTGTAGCAGTTACCCTACATATGTTCCTTGAGCGACTATTTCGAAACAATTTTAATTATTGATTTGTATATCACAGGAACAGTTTATCCATCGCCTCTTTACATGAATACAATTGTTTTGCATATGTCTTTCAATGAGCTGGTTTTAATTTTTAATAATTTCCTAAAAATACCGTGCTTTAGTTAATACATATGTTCCTTGAGCGACTATTTCTAAACAATTTTAATTATTGATTTGTATATCACAGGAACAGTTTATCCATCGCCTCTTTACATGAATACAATTGTTTTGCATATGTCTTTTAATGAGCTGGTTTTAATTTTTAATAATTTCCTAAAAATACCGTGCTTTAGTTAATACATATGTTCCTTGTGCGACTATTTCGAAACAATTTTAATTATTGATTTGTATATCACAGGAACAGTTTATCCATCGCCTCTTTACATGAATACAATTGTTTTGCATATGTCTTTCAATGAGCTGGTTTTAATTTTTAATAATTTCCTAAAAATACCGTGCTTTAGTTAATACATATGTTCCTTGAGCGACTATTTCTAAACAATTTTAATTATTGATTTGTATATCACAGAAACAGTTTATCCATCGCCTCTTTACATGAATACAATTGTTTTGCATATGTCTTAAAGAGCTGGTTTTAATTTTTACTAATTTCCTAAAAATACCGTGCTTTAGTTAATACATATGTTCCTTGTGCGACTATTTCGAAACAATTTCAATTATTGATTTGTATATCACAGGAACAGTTTATCCATCGCCTCTTTACATGAATACAATTGTTTTGCATATGTCTTTCAATGAGCTGGTTTTACTTTTTAATAATTTCCTAAAAATACCGTGCTTTAGTTAATACATATGTTCCTTGAGCGACTATTTTGAAACAATTTTAATTATTGATTTGTATATCACAGGAACAGTTTATCCATCGCCTCTTTACATGAATACAATTGTTTTGCATATGTCTTTCAATGAGCTGGTATTAATTTTTAATAATTTCCTAAAAATACCGTGCTTTAGTTAGTACATATGTTCCTTGAGCGACTATTTCTGAACAATTTAATTTATTGATTTGTATATCACAGGAACAGTTTATCCATCGCCTCTTTACATGAATACAATTGTTTTGCATATGTCTTTCAATGAGCTGGTTTTAATTTTTAATAATTTCCTAAAAATACCGTGCTTTAGTTAATACATATGTTCCTTGAGCGACTATTTCTAAACAATTTTAATTATTGATTTGTATATCACAGAAACAGTTTATCCATCGCCTCTTTACATGAATACAATTGTTTTGCATATGTCTTTTAAAGAGCTGGTTTTAATTTTTAATAATTTCCTAAAAATACCGTGCTTTAGTTAATACATATGTTCCTTGTGCGACTATTTCGAAACAATTTCAATTATTGATTTGTATATCACAGGAACAGTTTATCCATCGCCTCTTTACATGAATACAATTGTTTTGCATATGTCTTTCAATGAGCTGGTTTTAATTTTTAATAATTTCCTAAAAATACCGTGCTTTAGTTAATACATATGTTCCTTGAGCGACTATTTCGAAACAATTTTAATTATTGATTTGTATGTCACAGGAACAGTTTATCCATCGCCTCTTTACATGAATACAATTGTTTTGCATATGTCTTTCAATGAGCTGGTATTAATTTTTAATAATTTCCTAAAAATACCGTGCTTTAGTTAGTACATATGTTCCTTGAGCGACTATTTCTGAACAATTTTAATTATTGATTTGTATATCACAGGAACAGTTTATCCATCGCCTCTTTACATGAATACAATTGTTTTGCATATGTCTTTCAATGAGCTGGTTTTAATTTTTAATAATTTCCTAAAAATACCGTGCTTTAGTTAATACATATGTTCCTTGAGCGACTATTTCTAAACAATTTTAATTATTGATTTGTATATCACAGGAAAAGTTTATCCATCGCTTCTTTACATGAATACAATTGTTTTGCATATGTCTTTCAATGAGCTGGTTTTAATTTTTAATAATTTCCTAAAAATACCGTGCTTTAGTTAATACATATGTTCCTTGAGCGACTATTTCTAAAAAATTTTAATTATTGATTTGTATATCACAGGAACAGTTTATCCATCGCCTCTTTACATGAATACAATTGTTTTGCATATGTCTTTCAATAAGCTGGTTTTAATTCTTAATAATTTCCTAAAAATACCGTGCTTTAGTTAATACATATGTTCCTTGAGCGACTATTTCTAAACAATTTTAATTATTGATTTGTATATGACAGGAACAGTTTATCCATCGCCTCTTTACATGAATACAATTGTTTTGCATATGTCTTTCAATGAGCTGGTTTTAATTTTTACTAATTTCCTAAAAATACCGTGCTTTAGTTAATACATATGTTCCTTGAGCGACTATTTCGAAACAATTTTAATTATTGATTTGTATATCACAGGAACAGTTTATCCATCGCCTCTTTACATGAATACAATTGTTTTGCATATGTCTTTCAATAAGCTGGTTTTAATTCTTAATAATTTCCTAAAAATACCGTGCTTTAGTTAATACATATGTTCCTTGAGCGACTATTTCGAAACAATTTTAATTATTGATTTGTATATCACAGGAAAAGTTTATCCATCGCTTCTTTACATGAATACAATTGTTTTGCATATGTCTTTCAATGAGCTGGTTTTAATTTTTAATAATTTCCTAAAAATACCGTGCTTTAGTTAATACATATGTTCCTTGAGCGACTATTTCTAAAAAATTTTAATTATTGATTTGTATATCACAGGAACAGTTTATCCATCGCCTCTTTACATGAATACAATTGTTTTGCATATGTCTTTCAATGAGCTGGTTTTAATTCTTAATAATTTCCTAAAAATACCGTGCTTTAGTTAATACATATGTTCCTTGAGCGACTATTTCTAAACAATTTTAATTATTGATTTGTATATGACAGGAACAGTTTATCCATCGCCTCTTTACATGAATACAATTGTTTTGCATATGTCTTTCAATGAGCTGGTTTTAATTTTTAATAATTTCCTAAAAATACCGTGCTTTAGTTAATACATATGTTCCTTGAGCGACTATTTCGAAACAATTTTAATTATTGATTTGTATATCACAGGAACAGTTTATCCATCGCCTCTTTACATGAATACAATTGTTTTGCATATGTCTTTCAATGAGCTGGTTTTAATTTTTAATAATTTCCTAAAAATACCGTGCTTTAGTTAATACATATGTTCCTTGAGCGACTATTTCGAAACAATTTTAATTATTGATTTGTATATCACAGGAACAGTTTATCCATCGCCTCTTTACATGAATACAATTGTTTTGCATATGTCTTTCAATGAGCTGGTTTTAATTTTTAATAATTTCCTAAAAATACCGTGCTTTAGTTAATACATATGTTCCTTGAGCGACTATTTCGAAACAATTTTAATTATTGATTTGTATATCACAGGAACAGTTTATCCATCGCCTCTTTACATGAATACAATTGTTTTGCATATGTCTTTCAATGAGCTGGTTTTAATTTTTAATAATTTCCTAAAAATACCGTGCTTTAGTTAATACATATGTTCCTTGAGCGACTATTTCTAAACAATTTTAATTATTGATTTGTATATGACAGGAACAGTTTATCTATCGCCTCTTTACATGAATACAATTGTTTTGCATATGTCTTTCAATGAGCTGGTTTTAATTTTTAATAATTTCCTAAAAATACCGTGCTTTAGTTAATACATATGTTCCTTGAGCGACTATTTCTGAACAATTTTAATTATTGATTTGTATATCACAGAAACAGTTTATCCATCGCCTCTTTACAGGAATACAATTGTTTTGCATATGTCTTTCAATGAGCTGGTTTTAGTTTTTAATAATTTCCTAAAAATACCGTGCTTTAGTTAATACATATGTTCCTTGAGCGACTATTTCTAAACAATTTTAATTATTGATTTGTATATCACAGGAACAGTTTATCCATCGCCTCTTTACATGAATAAAATTGTTTTGCATATGTCTTTCAATGAGCTGGTTTTAATTTTTAATAATTTCCTAAAAATACCGTGCTTTAGTTAATACATATGTTCCTTGAGCGACTATTTCTAAACAATTTTAATTATTGATTTGTATATGACAGGAACAGTTTATCCATCGCCTCTTTACATGAATACAATTGTTTTGCATATGTCTTTCAATGAGCTGGTTTTAATTTTTAATAATTTCCTAAAAATACCGTGCTTTAGTTAATACATATGTTCCTTGAGCGACTATTTCGAAACAATTTTAATTATTGATTTGTATATCACAGGAACAGTTTATCCATCGCCTCTTTACATGAATAAAATTGTTTTGCATATGTCTTTCAATAAGCTGGTTTTAATTTTTAATAATTTCCTAAAAATACCGTGCTTTAGTTAATACATATGTTCCTTGTGCGACTATTTCGAAACAATTTTAATTATTGATTTGTATATGACAGGAACAGTTTATCCATCGCCTCTTTACATGAATAAAATTGTTTTGCATATGTCTTTCAATAAGCTGGTTTTAATTTTTAATAATTTCCTAAAAATACCGTGCTTTAGTTAATACATATGTTCCTTGTGCGACTATTTCGAAACAATTTTAATTATTGATTTGTATATGACAGGAACAGTTTATCCATCGCCTCTTTACATGAATAAAATTGTTTTGCATATGTCTTTCAATAAGCTGGTTTTAATTTTTAATAATTTCCTAAAAATACCGTGCTTTAGTTAATACATATGTTCCTTGTGCGACTATTTCTGAACAATTTTAATTATTGATTTGTATATCACAGGAACAGTTTATCCATCGCCTCTTTACATGAATACAATTGTTTTGCATATGTCTTTCAATGAGCTGGTTTTAATTTTTAATAATTTCCTAAGAATACCGTGCTTTAGTTAATACATATGTTCCTTGAGCGACTATTTCTAAACAATTTTAATTATTGATTTGTATATGACAGGAACAGTTTATCCATCGCCTCTTTACATGAATACAATTGTTTTGCATATGTCTTTCAATGAGCTGGTTTTAATTTTTAATAATTTCCTAAAAATACCGTGCTTTAGTTAATACATATGTTCCTTGAGCGACTATTTCGAAACAATTTTAATTATTGATTTGTATATCACAGGAACAGTTTATCCATCGCCTCTTTACATGAATACAATTGTTTTGCATATGTCTTTCAATGAGCTGGTTTTAATTTTTAATAATTTCCTAAAAATACCGTGCTTTAGTTAATACATATGTTCCTTGAGCGACTATTTCGAAACAATTTTAATTATTGATTTGTATATCACAGGAACAGTTTATCCATCGCCTCTTTACATGAATACAATTGTTTTGCATATGTCTTTCAATGAGCTGGTTTTAATTTTTAATAATTTCCTAAAAATACCGTGCTTTAGTTAATACATATGTTCCTTGAGCGACTATTTCTAAACAATTTTAATTATTGATTTGTATATCACAGGAACAGTTTATCCATCGCCTCTTTACATGAATAAAATTGTTTTGCATATGTCTTTCAATGAGCTGGTTTTAATTTTTAATAATTTCCTAAAAATACCGTGCTTTAGTTAATACATATGTTCCTTGAGCGACTATTTCTAAACAATTTTAATTATTGATTTGTATATGACAGGAACAGTTTATCCATCGCCTCTTTACATGAATACAATTGTTTTGCATATGTCTTTCAATGAGCTGGTTTTAATTTTTAATAATTTCCTAAAAATACCGTGCTTTAGTTAATACATATGTTCCTTGAGCGACTATTTCGAAACAATTTTAATTATTGATTTGTATATCACAGGAACAGTTTATCCATCGCCTCTTTACATGAATACAATTGTTTTGCATATGTCTTTCAATGAGCTGGTTTTAAGTTTTAATAATTTCCTAAAAATACCGTGCTTTAGTTAATACATATGTTCCTTGAGCGACTATTTCTAAACAATTTTAATTATTGATTTGTATATCACAGGAACAGTTTATCCATCGCCTCTTTACATGAATACAATTGTTTTGCATATGTCTTTCAATGAGCTGGTTTTAATTTTTAATAATTTCCTAAAAATACCGTGCTTTAGTTAATACATATGTTCCTTGAGCGACTATTTCTAAACAATTTTAATTATTGATTTGTATATCACAGGAACAGTTTATCCATCGCCTCTTTACATGAATAAAATTGTTTTGCGTATGTCTTTCAATAAGCTGGTTTTAATTTTTAATAATTTCCTAAAAATACCGTGCTTTAGTTAATACATATGTTCCTTGTGCGACTATTTCGAAACAATTTTAATTATTGATTTGTATATGACAGGAACAGTTTATTCATCGCCTCTTTACATGAATACAATTGTTTTGCATATGTCTTTCAATGAGCTGGTTTTAATTTTTACTAATTTCCTAAAAATACCGTGCTTTAGTTAATACATATGTTCCTTGAGCGACTATTTCTAAACAATTTTAATTATTGATTTGTATATCACAGGAACAGTTTATCCATCGCCTCTTTACATGAATACAATTGTTTTGCATATGTCTTTCAATGAGCTGGTTTTAATTTTTACTAATTTCCTAAAAATACCGTGCTTTAGTTAATACATATGTTCCTTGAGCGACTATTTCGAAACAATTTTAATTATTGATTTGTATATGACAGGAACAGTTTATTCATCGCCTCTTTACATGAATACAATTGTTTTGCATATGTCTTTCAATGAGCTGGTTTTAATTTTTACTAATTTCCTAAAAATACCGTGCTTTAGTTAATACATATGTTCCTTGAGCGACTATTTCTAAACAATTTTAATTATTGATTTGTATATGACAGGAACAGTTTATTCATCGCCTCTTTACATGAATACAATTGTTTTGCATATGTCTTTCAATGAGCTGGTTTTAATTTTTAATAATTTCCTAAAAATACCGTGCTTTAGTTAATACATATGATCCTTGAGCGACTATTTCTAAACAATTTTAATTATTGATTTGTATATCACAGGAACAGTTTATCCATCGCCTCTTTACATGAATAAAATTGTTTTGCATATGTCTTTCAATAAGCTGGTTTTAATTTTTAATAATTTCCTAAAAATACCGTGCTTTAGTTAATACATTTGTTCCTTGTGCGACTATTTCGAAACAATTTTAATTATTGATTTGTATATGACAGGAACAGTTTATCCATCGCCTCTTTACATGAATAAAATTGTTTTGCATATGTCTTTCAATAAGCTGGTTTTAATTTTTAATAATTTCCTAAAAATACCGTGCTTTAGTTAATACATATGTTCCTTGTGCGACTATTTCGAAACAATTTTAATTATTGATTTGTATATGACAGGAACAGTTTATCCATCGCCTCTTTACATGAATAAAATTGTTTTGCATATGTCTTTCAATAAGCTGGTTTTAATTTTTAATAATTTCCTAAAAATACCGTGCTTTAGTTAATACATATGTTCCTTGTGCGACTATTTCTGAACAATTTTAATTATTGATTTGTATATCACAGGAACAGTTTATCCATCGCCTCTTTACATGAATACAATTGTTTTGCATATGTCTTTCAATGAGCTGGTTTTAATTTTTAATAATTTCCTAAGAATACCGTGCTTTAGTTAATACATATGTTCCTTGAGCGACTATTTCTAAACAATTTTAATTATTGATTTGTATATGACAGGAACAGTTTATCCATCGCCTCTTTACATGAATACAATTGTTTTGCATGTCTTTCAATGAGCTGGTTTTAATTTTTAATAATTTCCTAAAAATACCGTGCTTTAGTTAATACATATGTTCCTTGAGCGACTATTTCGAAACAATTTTAATTATTGATTTGTATATCACAGGAACAGTTTATCCATCGCCTCTTTACATGAATACAATTGTTTTGCATATGTCTTTCAATGAGCTGGTTTTAATTTTTAATAATTTCCTAAAAATACCGTGCTTTAGTTAATACATATGTTCCTTGAGCGACTATTTCGAAACAATTTTAATTATTGATTTGTATATCACAGGAACAGTTTATCCATCGCCTCTTTACATGAATACAATTGTTTTGCATATGTCTTTCAATGAGCTGGTTTTAATTTTTAATAATTTCCTAAAAATACCGTGCTTTAGTTAATACATATGTTCCTTGAGCGACTATTTCTAAACAATTTTAATTATTGATTTGTATATCACAGGAACAGTTTATCCATCGCCTCTTTACATGAATAAAATTGTTTTGCATATGTCTTTCAATGAGCTGGTTTTAATTTTTAATAATTTCCTAAAAATACCGTGCTTTAGTTAATACATATGTTCCTTGAGCGACTATTTCTAAACAATTTTAATTATTGATTTGTATATGACAGGAACAGTTTATCCATCGCCTCTTTACATGAATACAATTGTTTTGCATATGTCTTTCAATGAGCTGGTTTTAATTTTTAATAATTTCCTAAAAATACCGTGCTTTAGTTAATACATATGTTCCTTGAGCGACTATTTCGAAACAATTTTAATTATTGATTTGTATATCACAGGAACAGTTTATCCATCGCCTCTTTACATGAATACAATTGTTTTGCATATGTCTTTCAATGAGCTGGTTTTAATTTTTAATAATTTCCTAAAAATACCGTGCTTTAGTTAATACATATGTTCCTTGAGCGACTATTTCTAAACAATTTTAATTATTGATTTGTATATCACAGGAACAGTTTATCCATCGCCTCTTTACATGAATACAATTGTTTTGCATATGTCTTTCAATGAGCTGGTTTTAATTTTTAATAATTTCCTAAAAATACCGTGCTTTAGTTAATACATATGTTCCTTGAGCGACTATTTCTAAACAATTTTAATTATTGATTTGTATATCACAGGAACAGTTTATCCATCGCCTCTTTACATGAATAAAATTGTTTTGCATATGTCTTTCAATAAGCTGGTTTTAATTTTTAATAATTTCCTAAAAATACCGTGCTTTAGTTAATACATATGTTCCTTGTGCGACTATTTCGAAACAATTTTAATTATTGATTTGTATATGACAGGAACAGTTTATTCATCGCCTCTTTACATGAATACAATTGTTTTGCATATGTCTTTCAATGAGCTGGTTTTAATTTTTACTAATTTCCTAAAAATACCGTGCTTTAGTTAATACATATGTTCCTTGAGCGACTATTTCTAAACAATTTTAATTATTGATTTGTATATCACAGGAACAGTTTATCCATCGCCTCTTTACATGAATACAATTGTTTTGCATATGTCTTTCAATGAGCTGGTTTTAATTTTTAATAATTTCCTAAAAATACCGTGCTTTAGTTAATACATATGTTCCTTGAGCGACTATTTCGAAACAATTTTAATTATTGATTTGTATATCACAGGAACAGTTTATCCATCGCCTCTTTACATGAATACAATTGTTTTGCATATGTCTTTCAATGAGCTGGTTTTAATTTTTAATAATTTCCTAAAAATACCGTGCTTTAGTTAATACATATGTTCCTTGTGCGACTATTTCGAAACAATTTTAATTATTGATTTGTATATGACAGGAACAGTTTATTCATCGCCTCTTTACATGAATACAATTGTTTTGCATATGTCTTTCAATGAGCTGGTTTTAATTTTTACTAATTTCCTAAAAATACCGTGCTTTAGTTAATACATATGTTCCTTGAGCGACTATTTCGAAACAATTTTAATTATTGATTTGTATATCACAGGAACAGTTTATCTATCGCCTCTTTACATGAATACAATTGTTTTGCATATGTCTTTCAATGAGCTGGTTTTAATTTTTAATAATTTCCTAAAAATACCGTGCTTTAGTTAATACATATATGCCTTGAGCGACTATTTCGAAACAATTTTAATTATTGATTTGTATATCACAGGAACAGTTTATCCATCGCCTCTTTACATGAATACAATTGTTTTGCATATGTCTTTCAATGAGCTGGTTTTAATTTTTAATAATTTCCTAAAAATACCGTGCTTTAGTTAATACATATGTTCCTTGAGCGACTATTTCTAAACAATTTTAATTATTGATTTGTATATGACAGGAACAGTTTATCCATCGCCTCTTTACATGAATACAATTGTTTTGCATATTTTTTTCAATGAGCTGGTTTTAATTTTTAATAATTTCCTAAAAATACCGTGCTTTAGTTAATACATATGTTCCTTGAGCGACTATTTCTAAACAATTTTAATTATTGATTTGTATATCACAGGAACAGTTTATCCATCGCCTCTTTACATGAATAAAATTGTTTTGCATATGTCTTTCAATGAGCTGGTTTTAATTTTTAATAATTTCCTAAAAATACCGTGCTTTAGTTAATACATATGTTCCTTGAGCGACTATTTCCAAACAATTTTAATTATTGATTTGTATATGACAGGAACAGTTTATCCATCGCCTCTTTACATGAATACAATTGTTTTGCATATGTCTTTCAATGAGCTGGTTTTAATTTTTAATAATTTCCTAAAAATACCGTGCTTTAGTTAATACATATGTTCCTTGAGCGACTATTTCTAAACAATTTTAATTATTGATTTGTATATCACAAAAACAGTTTATCCATCGCCTCTTTACATGAATACAATTGTTTTGCATATGTCTTAAAGAGCTGGTTTTAATTTTTACTAATTTCCTAAAAATACCGTGCTTTAGTTAATACATATGTTCCTTGTGCGACTATTTCTGAACAATTTAATTTATTGATTTGTATATCACAGGAACAGTTTATCCATCGCCTCTTTACATGAATACAATTGTTTTGCATATGTCTTTCAATGAGCTGGTTTTACTTTTTAATAATTTCCTAAAAATACCGTGCTTTAGTTAATACATATGTTCCTTGAGCGACTATTTCGAAACAATTTTAATTATTGATTTGTATATCACAGGAACAGTTTATCCATCGCCTCTTTACATGAATACAATTGTTTTGCATATGTCTTTCAATAAGCTGGTATTAATTTTTAATAATTTCCTAAAAATACCGTGCTTTAGTTAGTACATATGTTCCTTGAGCGACTATTTCTGAACAATTTAATTTATTGATTTGTATATCACAGGAACAGTTTATCCATCGCCTCTTTACATGAATACAATTGTTTTGCATATGTCTTTCAATGAGCTGGTTTTAATTTTTAATAATTTCCTAAAAATACCGTGCTTTAGTTAATACATATGTTCCTTGAGCGACTATTTCTAAACAATTTTAATTATTGATTTGTATATCACAGAAACAGTTTATCCATCGCCTCTTTACATGAATACAATTGTTTTGCATATGTCTTTTAAAGAGCTGGTTTTAATTTTTAATAATTTCCTAAAAATACCGTGCTTTAGTTAATACATATGTTCCTTGTGCGACTATTTCGAAACAATTTCAATTATTGATTTGTTTATCACAGGAACAGTTTATCCATCGCCTCTTTACATGAATACAATTGTTTTGCATATGTCTTTCAATGAGCTGGTTTTAATTTTTAATAATTTCCTAAAAATACCGTGCTTTAGTTAATACATATGTTCCTTGAGCGACTATTTCGAAACAATTTTAATTATTGATTTGTATGTCACAGGAACAGTTTATCCATCGCCTCTTTACATGAATACAATTGTTTTGCATATGTCTTTCAATGAGCTGGTATTAATTTTTAATAATTTCCTAAAAATACCGTGCTTTAGTTAGTACATATGTTCCTTGAGCGACTATTTCTGAACAATTTTATTTATTGATTTGTATATCACAGGAACAGTTTATCCATCGCCTCTTTACATGAATACAATTGTTTTGCATATGTCTTTCAATAAGCTGGTTTTAATTTTTAATAATTTCCTAAAAATACCGTGCTTTAGTTAATACATATGTTCCTTGAGCGACTATTTCTAAACAATTTTAATTATTGATTTGTATATCACAGGAAAAGTTTATCCATCGCTTCTTTACATGAATACAATTGTTTTGCATATGTCTTTCAATGAGCTGGTTTTAATTTTTAATAATTTCCTAAAAATACCGTGCTTTAGTTAATACATATGTTCCTTGAGCGACTATTTCTAAAAAATTTTAATTATTGATTTGTATATCACAGGAACAGTTTATCCATCGCCTCTTTACATGAATACAATTGTTTTGCATATGTCTTTCAATAAGCTGGTTTTAATTTTTAATAATTTCCTAAAAATACCGTGCTTTAGTTAATACATATGTTCCTTGAGCGACTATTTCTAAACAATTTTAATTATTGATTTGTATATGACAGGAACAGTTTATCCATCGCCTCTTTACATGAATACAATTGTTTTGCATATGTCTTTCAATGAGCTGGTTTTAATTTTTACTAATTTCCTAAAAATACCGTGCTTTAGTTAATACATATGTTCCTTGAGCGACTATTTCGAAACAATTTTAATTATTGATTTGTATATCACAGGAACAGTTTATCCATCGCCTCTTTACATGAATACAATTGTTTTGCATATGTCTTTCAATAAGCTGGTTTTAATTCTTAATAATTTCCTAAAAATACCGTGCTTTAGTTAATACATATGTTCCTTGAGCGACTATTTCTAAACAATTTTAATTATTGATTTGTATATCACAGGAACAGTTTATCCATCGCCTCTTTACATGAATAAAATTGTTTTGCATATGTCTTTTAATGAGCTGGTTTTAATTTTTAATAATTTCCTAAAAATACCGTGCTTTAGTTAATACATATTATGTTCCTTGTGCGACTATTTCGAAACAATTTTAATTATTGATTTGTATATAACAGGAACAGTTTATTCATCGCCTCTTTACATGAATACAATTGTTTTGCATATGTCTTTCAATGAGCTGGTTTTAATTTTTACTAATTTCCTAAAAATACCGTGCTTTAGTTAATACATATGTTCCTTGAGCGACTATTTCTAAACAATTTTAATTATTGATTTGTATATCACAGGAACAGTTTATCCATCGCCTCTTTACATGAATACAATTGTTTTGCATATGTCTTTCAATGAGCTGGTTTTAATTTTTAATAATTTCCTAAAAATACCGTGCTTTAGTTAATACATATGTTCCTTGAGCGACTATTTCTAAACAATTTTAATTATTGATTTGTATATGACAGAAACAGTTTATCCATCGCCTCTTTACATGAATACAATTGTTTTGCATATTTTTTTCAATGAGCTGGTTTTAATTTTTAATAATTTCCTAAAAATACCGTGCTTTAGTTAATACATATGTTCCTTGAGCGACTATTTCTAAACAATTTTAATTATTGATTTGTATATCACAGGAACAGTTTATCCATCGCCTCTTTACATGAATAAAATTGTTTTGCATATGTCTTTCAATGAGCTGGTTTTAATTTTTAATAATTTCCTAAAAATACCGTGCTTTAGTTAATACATATGTTCCTTGAGCGACTATTTCCAAACAATTTTAATTATTGATTTGTATATGACAGGAACAGTTTATCCATCGCCTCTTTACATGAATACAATTGTTTTGCATATGTCTTTCAATGAGCTGGTTTTAATTTTTAATAATTTCCTAAAAATACCGTGCTTTAGTTAATACATATGTTCCTTGAGCGACTATTTCTAAACAATTTTAATTATTGATTTGTATATCACAGAAACAGTTTATCCATCGCCTCTTTACATGAATACAATTGTTTTGCATATGTCTTAAAGAGCTGGTTTTAATTTTTACTAATTTCCTAAAAATACCGTGCTTTAGTTAATACATATGTTCCTTGTGCGACTATTTCGAAACAATTTCAATTATTGATTTGTATATCACAGGAACAGTTTATCCATCGCCTCTTTACATGAATACAATTGTTTTGCATATGTCTTTCAATGAGCTGGTTTTACTTTTTAATAATTTCCTAAAAATACCGTGCTTTAGTTAATACATATGTTCCTTGAGCGACTATTTCGAAACAATTTTAATTATTGATTTGTATATCACAGGAACAGTTTATCCATCGCCTCTTTACATGAATACAATTGTTTTGCATATGTCTTTCAATGAGCTGGTATTAATTTTTAATAATTTCCTAAAAATACCGTGCTTTAGTTAGTACATATGTTCCTTGAGCGACTATTTCTGAACAATTTAATTTATTGATTTGTATATCACAGGAACAGTTTATCCATCGCCTCTTTACATGAATACAATTGTTTTGCATATGTCTTTCAATGAGCTGGTTTTAATTTTTAATAATTTCCTAAAAATACCGTGCTTTAGTTAATACATATGTTCCTTGAGCGACTATTTCTAAACAATTTTAATTATTGATTTGTATATCACAGAAACAGTTTATCCATCGCCTCTTTACATGAATACAATTGTTTTGCATATGTCTTTTAAAGAGCTGGTTTTAATTTTTAATAATTTCCTAAAAATACCGTGCTTTAGTTAATACATATGTTCCTTGTGCGACTATTTCGAAACAATTTCAATTATTGATTTGTATATCACAGGAACAGTTTATCCATCGCCTCTTTACATGAATACAATTGTTTTGCATATGTCTTTCAATGAGCTGGTTTTAATTTTTAATAATTTCCTAAAAATACCGTGCTTTAGTTAATACATATGTTCCTTGAGCGACTATTTCGAAACAATTTTAATTATTGATTTGTATGTCACAGGAACAGTTTATCCATCGCCTCTTTACATGAATACAATTGTTTTGCATATGTCTTTCAATGAGCTGGTATTAATTTTTAATAATTTCCTAAAAATACCGTGCTTTAGTTAGTACATATGTTCCTTGAGCGACTATTTCTAAACAATTTTAATTATTGATTTGTATATCACAGGAACAGTTTATCCATCGCCTCTTTACATGAATACAATTGTTTTGCATATGTCTTTCAATGAGCTGGTTTTAATTTTTAATAATTTCCTAAAAATACCGTGCTTTAGTTAATACATATGTTCCTTGAGCGACTATTTCTAAACAATTTTAATTATTGATTTGTATATCACAGGAAAAGTTTATCCATCGCTTCTTTACATGAATACAATTGTTTTGCATATGTCTTTCAATGAGCTGGTTTTAATTTTTAATAATTTCCTAAAAATACCGTGCTTTAGTTAATACATATGTTCCTTGAGCGACTATTTCTAAAAAATTTTAATTATTGATTTGTATATCACAGGAACAGTTTATCCATCGCCTCTTTACATGAATACAATTGTTTTGCATATGTCTTTCAATGAGCTGGTTTTAATTCTTAATAATTTCCTAAAAATACCGTGCTTTAGTTAATACATATGTTCCTTGAGCGACTATTTCTAAACAATTTTAATTATTGATTTGTATATGACAGGAACAGTTTATCCATCGCCTCTTTACATGAATACAATTGTTTTGCATATGTCTTTCAATGAGCTGGTTTTAATTTTTAATAATTTCCTAAAAATACCGTGCTTTAGTTAATACATATGTTCCTTGAGCGACTATTTCGAAACAATTTTAATTATTGATTTGTATATCACAGGAACAGTTTATCCATCGCCTCTTTACATGAATACAATTGTTTTGCATATGTCTTTCAATGAGCTGGTTTTAATTTTTAATAATTTCCTAAAAATACCGTGCTTTAGTTAATACATATGTTCCTTGAGCGACTATTTCGAAACAATTTTAATTATTGATTTGTATATCACAGGAACAGTTTATCCATCGCCTCTTTACATGAATACAATTGTTTTGCATATGTCTTTCAATGAGCTGGTTTTAATTTTTAATAATTTCCTAAAAATACCGTGCTTTAGTTAATACATATGTTCCTTGAGCGACTATTTCGAAACAATTTTAATTATTGATTTGTATATTACAGGAACAGTTTATCCATCGCCTCTTTACATGAATACAATTGTTTTGCATATGTCTTTCAATGAGCTGGTTTTAATTTTTAATAATTTCCTAAAAATACCGTGCTTTAGTTAATACATATGTTCCTTGAGCGACTATTTCTAAACAATTTTAATTATTGATTTGTATATGACAGGAACAGTTTATCTATCGCCTCTTTACATGAATACAATTGTTTTGCATATGTCTTTCAATGAGCTGGTTTTAATTTTTAATAATTTCCTAAAAATACCGTGCTTTAGTTAATACATATGTTCCTTGAGCGACTATTTCTGAACAATTTTATTTATTGATTTGTATATCACAGAAACAGTTTATCCATCGCCTCTTTACAGGAATACAATTGTTTTGCATATGTCTTTCAATGAGCTGGTTTTAATTTTTAATAATTTCCTAAAAATACCGTGCTTTAGTTAATACATATGTTCCTTGAGCGACTATTTCTAAACAATTTTAATTATTGATTTGTATATCACAGGAACCGTTTATCCATCGCCTCTTTACATGAATAAAATTGTTTTGCATATGTCTTTCAATGAGCTGGTTTTAATTTTTAATAATTTCCTAAAAATACCGTGCTTTAGTTAATACATATGTTCCTTGAGCGACTATTTCTAAACAATTTTAATTATTGATTTGTATATGACAGGAACAGTTTATCCATCGCCTCTTTACATGAATACAATTGTTTTGCATATGTCTTTCAATGAGCTGGTTTTAATTTTTAATAATTTCCTAAAAATACCGTGCTTTAGTTAATACATATGTTCCTTGAGCGACTATTTCTAAACAATTTTAATTATTGATTTGTATATCACAGGAACAGTTTATCCATCGCCTCTTTACATGAATAAAATTGTTTTGCATATGTCTTTTAATGAGCTGGTTTTAATTTTTAATAATTTCCTAAAAATACCGTGCTTTAGTTAATACATATTATGTTCCTTGTGCGACTATTTCGAAACAATTTTAATTATTGATTTGTATATAACAGGAACAGTTTATTCATCGCCTCTTTACATGAATACAATTGTTTTGCATATGTCTTTCAATGAGCTGGTTTTAATTTTTACTAATTTCCTAAAAATACCGTGCTTTAGTTAATACATATGTTCCTTGAGCGACTATTTCTAAACAATTTTAATTATTGATTTGTATATCACAGGAACAGTTTATCCATCGCCTCTTTACATGAATACAATTGTTTTGCATATGTCTTTCAATGAGCTGGTTTTAATTTTTAATAATTTCCTAAAAATACCGTGCTTTAGTTAATACATATGTTCCTTGAGCGACTATTTCTAAACAATTTTAATTATTGATTTGTATATGACAGAAACAGTTTATCCATCGCCTCTTTACATGAATACAATTGTTTTGCATATTTTTTTCAATGAGCTGGTTTTAATTTTTAATAATTTCCTAAAAATACCGTGCTTTAGTTAATACATATGTTCCTTGAGCGACTATTTCTAAACAATTTTAATTATTGATTTGTATATCACAGGAACAGTTTATCCATCGCCTCTTTACATGAATAAAATTGTTTTGCATATGTCTTTCAATGAGCTGGTTTTAATTTTTAATAATTTCCTAAAAATACCGTGCTTTAGTTAATACATATGTTCCTTGAGCGACTATTTCCAAACAATTTTAATTATTGATTTGTATATGACAGGAACAGTTTATCCATCGCCTCTTTACATGAATACAATTGTTTTGCATATGTCTTTCAATGAGCTGGTTTTAATTTTTAATAATTTCCTAAAAATACCGTGCTTTAGTTAATACATATGTTCCTTGAGCGACTATTTCTAAACAATTTTAATTATTAATTTGTATATCACAGAAACAGTTTATCCATCGCCTCTTTACATGAATACAATTGTTTTGCATATGTCTTAAAGAGCTGGTTTTAATTTTTACTAATTTCCTAAAAATACCGTGCTTTAGTTAATACATATGTTCCTTGTGCGACTATTTCGAAACAATTTCAATTATTGATTTGTATATCACAGGAACAGTTTATCCATCGCCTCTTTACATGAATACAATTGTTTTGCATATGTCTTTCAATGAGCTGGTTTTACTTTTTAATAATTTCCTAAAAATACCGTGCTTTAGTTAATACATATGTTCCTTGAGCGACTATTTCGAAACAATTTTAATTATTGATTTGTATATCACAGGAACAGTTTATCCATCGCCTCTTTACATGAATACAATTGTTTTGCATATGTCTTTCAATGAGCTGGTATTAATTTTTAATAATTTCCTAAAAATACCGTGCTTTAGTTAGTACATATGTTCCTTGAGCGACTATTTCTGAACAATTTAATTTATTGATTTGTATATCACAGGAACAGTTTATCCATCGCCTCTTTACATGAATACAATTGTTTTGCATATGTCTTTCAATGAGCTGGTTTTAATTTTTAATAATTTCCTAAAAATACCGTGCTTTAGTTAATACATATGTTCCTTGAGCGACTATTTCTAAACAATTTTAATTATTGATTTGTATATCACAGAAACAGTTTATCCATCGCCTCTTTACATGAATACAATTGTTTTGCATATGTCTTTTAAAGAGCTGGTTTTAATTTTTAATAATTTCCTAAAAATACCGTGCTTTAGTTAATACATATGTTCCTTGTGCGACTATTTCGAAACAATTTCAATTATTGATTTGTATATCACAGGAACAGTTTATCCATCGCCTCTTTACATGAATACAATTGTTTTGCATATGTCTTTCAATGAGCTGGTTTTAATTTTTAATAATTTCCTAAAAATACCGTGCTTTAGTTAATACATATGTTCCTTGAGCGACTATTTCGAAACAATTTTAATTATTGATTTGTATGTCACAGGAACAGTTTATCCATCGCCTCTTTACATGAATACAATTGTTTTGCATATGTCTTTCAATGAGCTGGTATTACATTTTAATAATTTCCTAAAAATACCGTGCTTTAGTTAGTACATATGTTCCTTGAGCGACTATTTCTAAACAATTTTAATTATTGATTTGTATATCACAGGAACAGTTTATCCATCGCCTCTTTACATGAATACAATTGTTTTGCATATGTCTTTCAATGAGCTGGTTTTAATTTTTAATAATTTCCTAAAAATACCGTGCTTTAGTTAATACATATGTTCCTTGAGCGACTATTTCTAAACAATTTTAATTATTGATTTGTATATCACAGGAAAAGTTTATCCATCGCTTCTTTACATGAATACAATTGTTTTGCATATGTCTTTCAATGAGCTGGTTTTAATTTTTAATAATTTCCTAAAAATACCGTGCTTTAGTTAATACATATGTTCCTTGAGCGACTATTTCTAAAAAATTTTAATTATTGATTTGTATATCACAGGAACAGTTTATCCATCGCCTCTTTACATGAATACAATTGTTTTGCATATGTCTTTCAATGAGCTGGTTTTAATTCTTAATAATTTCCTAAAAATACCGTGCTTTAGTTAATACATATGTTCCTTGAGCGACTATTTCTAAACAATTTTAATTATTGATTTGTATATGACAGGAACAGTTTATCCATCGCCTCTTTACATGAATACAATTGTTTTGCATATGTCTTTCAATAAGCTGGTTTTAATTTTTAATAATTTCCTAAAAATACCGTGCTTTAGTTAATACATATGTTCCTTGAGCGACTATTTCGAAACAATTTTAATTATTGATTTGTATGTCACAGGAACAGTTTATCCATCGCCTCTTTACATGAATACAATTGTTTTGCATATGTCTTTCAATGAGCTGGTTTTAATTTTTAATAATTTCCTAAAAATACCGTGCTTTAGTTAATACATATGTTCCTTGAGCGACTATTTCGAAACAATTTTAATTATTGATTTGTATATCACAGGAACAGTTTATCCATCGCCTCTTTACATGAATACAATTGTTTTGCATATGTCTTTCAATGAGCTGGTTTTAATTTTTAATAATTTCCTAAAAATACCGTGCTTTAGTTAATACATATGTTCCTTGAGCGACTATTTCGAAACAATTTTAATTATTGATTTGTATATCACAGGAACAGTTTATCCATCGCCTCTTTACATGAATACAATTGTTTTGCATATGTCTTTCAATGAGCTGGTTTTAATTTTTAATAATTTCCTAAAAATACCGTGCTTTAGTTAATACATATGTTCCTTGAGCGACTATTTCTAAACAATTTTAATTATTGATTTGTATATGACAGGAACAGTTTATCTATCGCCTCTTTACATGAATACAATTGTTTTGCATATGTCTTTCAATGAGCTGGTTTTAATTTTTAATAATTTCCTAAAAATACCGTGCTTTAGTTAATACATATGTTCCTTGAGCGACTATTTCTGAACAATTTTATTTATTGATTTGTATATCACAGAAACAGTTTATCCATCGCCTCTTTACAGGAATACAATTGTTTTGCATATGTCTTTCAATGAGCTGGTTTTAATTTTTAATAATTTCCTAAAAATACCGTGCTTTAGTTAATACATATGTTCCTTGAGCGACTATTTCTAAACAATTTTAATTATTGATTTGTATATCACAGGAACCGTTTATCCATCGCCTCTTTACATGAATAAAATTGTTTTGCATATGTCTTTCAATGAGCTGGTTTTAATTTTTAATAATTTCCTAAAAATACCGTGCTTTAGTTAATACATATGTTCCTTGAGCGACTATTTCTAAACAATTTTAATTATTGATTTGTATATGACAGGAACAGTTTATCCATCGCCTCTTTACATGAATACAATTGTTTTGCATATGTCTTTCAATGAGCTGGTTTTAATTTTTAATAATTTCCTAAAAATACCGTGCTTTAGTTAATACATATGTTCCTTGAGCGACTATTTCTAAATAATTTTAATTATTGATTTGTATATCACAGGAACAGTTTATCCATCGCCTCTTTACATGAATAAAATTGTTTTGCATATGTCTTTCAATAAGCTGGTTTTAATTTTTAATAATTTCCTAAAAATACCGTGCTTTAGTTAATACATATGTTCCTTGTGCGACTATTTCGAAACAATTTTAATTATTGATTTGTATATGACAGGAACAGTTTATCCATCGCCTCTTTACATGAATAAAATTGTTTTGCATATGTCTTTCAATAAGCTGGTTTTAATTTTTAATAATTTCCTAAAAATACCGTGCTTTAGTTAATACATATGTTCCTTGTGCGACTATTTCGAAACAATTTTAATTATTGATTTGTATATGACAGGAACAGTTTATCCATCGCCTCTTTACATGAATAAAATTGTTTTGCATATGTCTTTCAATAAGCTGGTTTTAATTTTTAATAATTTCCTAAAAATACCGTGCTTTAGTTAATACATATGTTCCTTGTGCGACTATTTCTGAACAATTTTAATTATTGATTTGTATATCACAGGAACAGTTTATCCATCGCCTCTTTACATGAATACAATTGTTTTGCATATGTCTTTCAATGAGCTGGTTTTAATTTTTAATAATTTCCTAAGAATACCGTGCTTTAGTTAATACATATGTTCCTTGAGCGACTATTTCTAAACAATTTTAATTATTGATTTGTATATGACAGGAACAGTTTATCCATCGCCTCTTTACATGAATACAATTGTTTTGCATATGTCTTTCAATGAGCTGGTATTAATTTTTAATAATTTCCTAAAAATACCGTGCTTTAGTTAATACATATGTTCCTTGTTTGACTATTTCGAAACAATTTCAATTATTGATTTGTATATGACAGGAACAGTTTATCCATCGCCTCTTTACATGAATACAATTGTTTTGCATATGTCTTTCAATGAGCTGGTTTTAATTTTTAATAATTTCCTAAAAATACCGTGCTTTAGTTAATACATATGTTCCTTGAGCGACTATTTCGAAACAATTTTAATTATTGATTTGTATATCACAGGAACAGTTTATCCATCGCCTCTTTACATGAATACAATTGTTTTGCATATGTCTTTCAATGAGCTGGTTTTAATTTTTAATAATTTCCTAAAAATACCGTGCTTTAGTTAATACATATGTTCCTTGAGCGACTATTTCTAAACAATTTTAATTATTGATTTGTATATGACAGGAACAGTTTATCTATCGCCTCTTTACATGAATACAATTGTTTTGCATATGTCTTTCAATGAGCTGGTTTTAATTTTTAATAATTTCCTAAAAATACCGTGCTTTAGTTAATACATATGTTCCTTGAGCGACTATTTCTGAACAATTTTATTTATTGATTTGTATATCACAGAAACAGTTTATCCATCGCCTCTTTACAGGAATACAATTGTTTTGCATATGTCTTTCAATGAGCTGGTTTTAATTTTTAATAATTTCCTAAAAATACCGTGCTTTAGTTAATACATATGTTCCTTGAGCGACTATTTCTAAACAATTTTAATTATTGATTTGTATATCACAGGAACCGTTTATCCATCGCCTCTTTACATGAATAAAATTGTTTTGCATATGTCTTTCAATGAGCTGGTTTTAATTTTTAATAATTTCCTAAAAATACCGTGCTTTAGTTAATACATATGTTCCTTGAGCGACTATTTCTAAACAATTTTAATTATTGATTTGTATATGACAGGAACAGTTTATCCATCGCCTCTTTACATGAATACAATTGTTTTGCATATGTCTTTCAATGAGCTGGTTTTAATTTTTAATAATTTCCTAAAAATACCGTGCTTTAGTTAATACATATGTTCCTTGAGCGACTATTTCTAAATAATTTTAATTATTGATTTGTATATCACAGGAACAGTTTATCCATCGCCTCTTTACATGAATAAAATTGTTTTGCATATGTCTTTCAATAAGCTGGTTTTAATTTTTAATAATTTCCTAAAAATACCGTGCTTTAGTTAATACATATGTTCCTTGTGCGACTATTTCGAAACAATTTTAATTATTGATTTGTATATGACAGGAACAGTTTATCCATCGCCTCTTTACATGAATAAAATTGTTTTGCATATGTCTTTCAATAAGCTGGTTTTAATTTTTAATAATTTCCTAAAAATACCGTGCTTTAGTTAATACATATGTTCCTTGTGCGACTATTTCGAAACAATTTTAATTATTGATTTGTATATGACAGGAACAGTTTATCCATCGCCTCTTTACATGAATAAAATTGTTTTGCATATGTCTTTCAATAAGCTGGTTTTAATTTTTAATAATTTCCTAAAAATACCGTGCTTTAGTTAATACATATGTTCCTTGTGCGACTATTTCTGAACAATTTTAATTATTGATTTGTATATCACAGGAACAGTTTATCCATCGCCTCTTTACATGAATACAATTGTTTTGCATATGTCTTTCAATGAGCTGGTTTTAATTTTTAATAATTTCCTAAGAATACCGTGCTTTAGTTAATACATATGTTCCTTGAGCGACTATTTCTAAACAATTTTAATTATTGATTTGTATATGACAGGAACAGTTTATCCATCGCCTCTTTACATGAATACAATTGTTTTGCATATGTCTTTCAATGAGCTGGTTTTAATTTTTAATAATTTCCTAAAAATACCGTGCTTTAGTTAATACATATGTTCCTTGAGCGACTATTTCGAAACAATTTTAATTATTGATTTGTATATCACAGGAACAGTTTATCCATCGCCTCTTTACATGAATACAATTGTTTTGCATATGTCTTTCAATGAGCTGGTTTTAATTTTTAATAATTTCCTAAAAATACCGTGCTTTAGTTAATACATATGTTCCTTGAGCGACTATTTCGAAACAATTTTAATTATTGATTTGTATATCACAGGAACAGTTTATCCATCGCCTCTTTACATGAATACAATTGTTTTGCATATGTCTTTCAATGAGCTGGTTTTAATTTTTAATAATTTCCTAAAAATACCGTGCTTTAGTTAATACATATGTTCCTTGAGCGACTATTTCTAAACAATTTTAATTATTGATTTGTATATCACAGGAACAGTTTATCCATTGCCTCTTTACATGAATAAAATTGTTTTGCATATGTCTTTCAATGAGCTGGTTTTAATTTTTAATAATTTCCTAAAAATACCGTGCTTTAGTTAATACATATGTTCCTTGAGCGACTATTTCTAAACAATTTTAATTATTGATTTGTATATGACAGGAACAGTTTATCCATCGCCTCTTTACATGAATACAATTGTTTTGCATATGTCTTTCAATGAGCTGGTTTTAATTTTTAATAATTTCCTAAAAATACCGTGCTTTAGTTAATACATATGTTCCTTGAGCGACTATTTCGAAACAATTTTAATTATTGATTTGTATATCACAGGAACAGTTTATCCATCGCCTCTTTACATGAATACAATTGTTTTGCATATGTCTTTCAATGAGCTGGTTTTAATTTTTAATAATTTCCTAAAAATACCGTGCTTTAGTTAATACATATGTTCCTTGAGCGACTATTTCTAAACAATTTTAATTATTGATTTGTATATGACAGGAACAGTTTATCCATCGCCTCTTTACATGAATACAATTGTTTTGCATATGTCTTTCAATGAGCTGGTTTTAATTTTTAATAATTTCCTAAAAATACCGTGCTTTAGTTAATACATATGTTCCTTGAGCGACTATTTCTAAACAATTTTAATTATTGATTTGTATATCACAGGAAAAGTTTATCCATCGCCTCTTTACATGAATAAAATTGTTTTGCATATGTCTTTCAATGAGCTGGTTTTAATTTTTAATAATTTCCTAAAAATACCGTGCTTTAGTTAATACATATGTTCCTTGTGCGACTATTTCGAAACAATTTTAATTATTGATTTGTATATGACAGGAACAGTTTATTTATCGCCTCTTTACATGAATACAATTGTTTTGCATATGTCTTTCAATGAGCTGGTTTTAATTTTTACTAATTTCCTAAAAATACCGTGCTTTAGTTAATACATATGTTCCTTGAGCGACTATTTCTAAACAATTTTAATTATTGATTTGTATATCACAGGAACAGTTTATCCATCGCCTCTTTACATGAATACAATTGTTTTGCATATGTCTTTCAATGAGCTGGTTTTAATTTTTACTAATTTCCTAAAAATACCGTGCTTTAGTTAATACATATGTTCCTTGAGCGACTATTTCGAAACAATTTTAATTATTGATTTGTATATCACAGGAACAGTTTATCCATCGCCTCTTTACATGAATACAATTGTTTTGCATATGTCTTTCAATGAGCTGGTTTTAATTTTTAATAATTTCCTAAAAATACCGTGCTTTAGTTAATACATATGTTCCTTGTGCGACTATTTCGAAACAATTTTAATTATTGATTTGTATATGACAGGAACAGTTTATTCATCGCCTCTTTACATGAATACAATTGTTTTGCATATGTCTTTCAATGAGCTGGTTTTAATTTTTACTAATTTCCTAAAAATACCGTGCTTTAGTTAATACATATGTTCCTTGAGCGACTATTTCGAAACAATTTTAATTATTGATTTGTATATCACAGGAACAGTTTATCTATCGCCTCTTTACATGAATACAATTGTTTTGCTTATGTCTTTCAATGAGCTGGTTTTAATTTTTAATAATTTCCTAAAAATACCGTGCTTTAGTTAATACATATATGCCTTGAGCGACTATTTCGAAACAATTTTAATTATTGATTTGTAT
>CANTFG010000052.1:0-44463 GCA_947652605.1 Elmis aenea | reverse complement strand
AACATAAATATATCAATGAACAACAAAGTAAACAACTTAAAACCTACAATAGCTATTTACCAAAAATGTATGCACTTATAAAATTACACAAAACCAACAAACCCTTAAGGCCCATTATTAGTTGCATTAACTCACCCACCTATAAAATTTCAAAATTCTTAGTTCAAATATTAAAAAATATTACACACAATAATAATTTCTATGTTAAAAATTCTTTCGAATTTGTTGAATTCATTAAAACAATAACCTTACCACCAAATTATATCCTTGTTAGTTTCGACGTAATAAACTTATTTACTAATATTCCCACAGATTTAGCTTTAACTATCATTTAAAAAAATGGGATAGTATATCTGTTCATACAAAAATTGACAAAAATTTATTTATGGATATTGTTAATTTCATTTTTAATTCATGTTTTTTACTGTCAATAATATTATTTACAAACAAACCTTTGGACTTCCCATGGGACAACCTATTTCACCTATAATTGCAGAAATTGTATTGGATGATCTTTTAGAAACCGTAGTACCTAAAATACGTTCAATATTCCCTTCATTAAAAAATATGTTGATGATTTAATCCTGATGTTACCGGAAAATGAAATTGATAATACATTATTTGCTTTTAATAACTACCATCCAAAAATACAATTTACATGTGAAAAAGAAATGAACAATTCTATAAATTATTTAGAAGTTACATTACATAGAGACGATATCAATAGTACAATTCATACCAATTGGTATAGAAAAAACAGTAAATCTACTAGATTATTAAATTTCAACTCCCATCATCCCATCCATCAGAAATTAAATATTGTAAAAAATATCAAAAGAAGAATATTAACATTGTCAGATAATAGATTTCATGAAGAAAATTTTAAAAAAGCTAAAACTTTCCTGTTACAAAATAATTACCCACTTAGCATTATTAACAAATACTTATTAAACAATAATAATAAAAAAACAATACCAAACAATACTGGTACATCAGTTGAACTTTTAAAATACTATAAAATTCCTTATATTAAGTCACTTTCAGAAAATTTATCAACCATTTTAAAAAAACGTCATAACATCCAATTAGCCTTTAAAAATCAATTTATTTTACAATCAGTTTACACTCGATTAAAGATCCTACACCCACAATTCTAAAAAATAATTTAATATACAGTTGTTCCTGTAATCAATGTGATACCATTTACATAGGACAAACTACACAAACATTACGCAACAGAATGTATGGTCACAAAAGTGACATAAGAAAGTAAATGACGGCTCAACAAAAATAGTAATAAAAATTTCATAGCAACCACAAGTTTAACAGAACATATTGTCAATACAGGTCATGATTTCAATTTAACAAAGGTAAATATTGTTTACCATGAGAAAACTTATTCAAAAGACTTATCGCAGAAAGCATTTTTATCAACGTTAACAACAATGCATGTAATGATAGATCTGACATTGACAATATTTTTCAAAAGACTTACAAATTACTATTTAATGAAATTCATCAAAAAACTTTAACTATTAAAAACCAACATTAACTTATTTCTTTCTTGTTCTAAATTTGGATTTTTTATTGTCAAAATATGTAGTTAGGATTGTTTTTATAAAATATCATGAATTTACACAAACATTTAAACTTTCAAATTAATATGTAAAATAGCGACATCTACCAGTTTTAATATTAAAAAACAAATTATAGTTATAGGTTTCTTTTTACCTTACTTCGTACCAGTATTGTCAAATGTAGTTCATTGTATGTTACAATTTTTAACGTGTTGTGTATGTTTTAATATAATTTTTTAATCTTAATATTTTAATGGGAAGGTAGTAAATCTCAGTACAAAAAGTTAAAAACTGATACAGTAGGACATGTTCTATACAGTACGAATGTTATTTCAAGTTTTCCTATAAGTGGGGCCAGGCCACGTTTGGTGTTGATTCGTAAATTTTGATAAAAAAATTTGTTAAATTCAAAAAATTTTAAACTTTTAATCTAGTCATCTGTTTAATCAATCATCAAGTTCCATAAATTATATCAAGCTCGATACGCAACTTTTCAACATGTATTTTTATTGTTCATAACCACGCCTCAATGTAAGTATTTTAAATAATTTACATATGATTATATTCAAATTTAGACTATAATTTTTGTTAAAATAATATTGTTGATGATTACCATTGTATATTGATTAGTAATGTAGTTTTTTCAAGTTTTAATATCTGTTAGTTTCAATTCTTTTTATAAAAAAATAATTTTAAATATTAAGATTAAGAATGACTTGTAAATTAATTGTGTGTTTTTATAAAATATTATAGCCCTGAAGATGCTCCTAAAAATAAGGAGCGAAACGTAGGATTAGTAGACGTTGAATAAAATATACCGTCCAGTAATACCAGATTTTTATTTCTTCGCCTTACAAGTAAGAAAGGATGTTAGTTATGTTTTAAAATACCTTTGAATATGGTGCCGATTAATAAAGAAAGATTGTGCTTGAAACAGTAATGCAAAATAAAAGCAAAAAGTTTATTATTGTTGTAACGACGATGAAACTGTAAAACTAGTCACAAAAAGAACATGAGTGATAATGAATGGTAAATGTCATTAAAATTCAAAGCCTGGTAAATAAGTTGCCAAATAAATGAAATAAAAAACACACAAAATCATGGTAGTAACTCGAAAAACAGAAGATCGTAAAAGTAGAGAAAAAAAAAATCTTATTTACCGGTTTACTATTCAAAGAAGTAGCAGCCTATAAATCTTAAGAAAGAGTTTTCAGCCATGATATAAACAAAATAAAAGTCACGGGTATGTATTTTCAACGAAACAAGTCAATAATGTGGCGTAAAGAACTAGAAAAGAATAGTATTATATGACAATTCTTTCAAAACACGAACTAAAATAAAATGTAGAAGAACAGAAATAATAATTCTCGAAGTAGGCAAGTACAAAAGGATCAGGAGAGGGCTTCCAAGAAAATACACAAGTAAAATTGTTTAGTCACATACAAAGAATGAACCGTGAACTACACCAAACAAGTAGTTGAGGCAAAAAAATATTGTAAAAACATTGACATGGAAAAAAAATCGAAGACAGGATCAACGAAGTAGAGAAAGGAAACATTGAAAGAAACGGAACACCTAGCATATAATCATAGTGTTGAGTAATTTTGCAGCTAAACAGCGAAGGAATACCGTAAATTTTTTTGTTTTGTTGTAAGATAATGCTTGATGGTTTACCTTCAGAGAAAAACGTTAACAACTTATTTGCGGTTTAATAATATTTACCACTAAATGTGGATGTTTATTTAACATTGCAGTAGCTATTACGGTTTCTCGTTCGACGTCAGATGTCTAGTTATAGCGTAGAGATATTTCTAATTTGTCTCGAACTTTAACAAACCGTGCCGACACGTTAAGAAAAATTATTAGAGGTTAGAGATACATTCCATTCCTTTTCTGGCTTTGGCGTAAAGGCCTGCTGTAAATACTTAATTAAAATTTTGGTATCAAGGCTATGTTTTTAATTCTTTATGTGACAGAATCCAAATAAGAAGATGTAGGGGAGCATCCTGCTGTAATTACCATCGGCAAATTGGAAAACAAATAATTTAGGGCTAGACACGGTCACTAATTTATATATCAAAGTGAAACTCCGGCGTAGTTAGTTGTTTGTATATACAACAAGAAATAAATTTACGGAAAATGCACACGACCGTTATATTCTGTTAGTTGAACATAAATACACTACCAAATTGGATATACGGTTTTTCCAAAAACAAATTAAGAACTTTAAATAAAACTTTTGAACTATTGGGCTGTAAACAATTACATGCAAATTATCCTTAAAGTGCAGATTGTAATTTGCGTTTGAAATTTCTAGATACCTAAGGAACTATTTCATATTGTTTCGTTGCATACTAAACTTAATTTTTAGGGTAACCTTAGAGGTAAAAAAAAAGTGTTGCCTCTTATCATTTAAAATGCATTTTTTCTTGTTTACATGCCAACATTTACTTTGCAATAAATGTATTCAATTAAAATGAAGTTAATAAATGTAGAACTTACTAACAATCAAACAGTGTATACATGTTTTTGGATAACAGGACAATTACCCCCAGGACAATAACTCCCGGAAAATAACCACCGGACAATAACCCCACGGACAATAACCCCCCGTACCAATAACCCCCGGACAGAAAACACCCGTGTAAAAAACCATCGATCAAAAAACCCCAATGCAAAAAAAAACTAACGACTAACTTGAAATATCGGTAGATTATAATTGCCGCAATGTAAAGTAATAAAGTTGAAAAAAAAAATAATAAAGGTCCACACACACCGGCGCGATCTCGACGCGCCCGCGACCGCGTCGAGATCGCGCCGGTGTGAGTTGACCCTAAAGTCTGTTTTATACTACACTATTTTTTCGTTTAAGAAAATCGTATACGATTTTCTAGTACGGTGTCAATCAGAAATTACAAATCTTGAACCAAAAATTCGTATGAAATTACTGCATGCTCTAAATGTGTACTATTTTAGAATGGGCGTGTTCTTTGGCATGGGCGCATGCGTATTCTACTGCAACTGTATCTGACCGCATGTCATTTGTGGGTTAAGTTAACTGAAACAATCAAACGATGTTAAATACTACTTACTTATTACCGTTATCCCTCACAATTTATTTTGTAGGAATAAATATGTAGAATGGAACAAGCGTTAAATATACGTTAAATTTGAAAATAATTCGCTTTCTGTTGTGATCAAATTGAACATTTGACATGGTTACTCAAGGTGCCAACAAAATATGATAAAAGTTACTAAAAAGTAACCAAAATATATTGGGGTTTTCGTACCAAAAAATAGTACAGTGTAAGAGGTTCATATTTTCCATGCTAAATTCTTGAACGAAATTTTTGTATCAAAAATCGTATACGATTTTCTTAAACGAAAAAATAGTATAGTATAAAACAGTCTTAAGGCAGAATAACAATTTAATCTTCTTCGGGTACTGTCTTTCAACGCTCAATTTTTCACTGTTATGGCCATCATGCAGCGATTTAGAGTTATCATAGGATTAGGATTAAAATAATAAGTAAACTTGTAAACATTATGGTAAAGTATTTGAATTTAAATAAGTTAAGATTATATTGTTATTCTGCCTTAAATTTTTTTTTAATTGCAACTTTTACACTTTACATTGCGACCATTATAAATTACCGATATTTCAATTGTGTCGTAGGAGTTTTTTTTTTGCACGGGGGGTTAATTGTCTGGTTTTTTTTTACGAGGGGGTTACTTGTGCGGGGGTTATTTGTACGGGGGGTTATTGTCCGGTGGTTAATGTCCGGGGATTATTGTCCCCCTTGTCCTAAAACCATGTTTTTGTATTAATTTCATTTTATTTTTGGTAGGTAAGTCTGGAAAATTGAATCTTTACTTGTAAAACCAATTAAAAGCTTGCAAAAAGTTGATAACAAACAGGCCGAGTGTAATTATAAACATAAAAACTGGATGAATTTCATTGTTTAGATTTTGTTCAAGGCTTTTATGTGATATTTTCAAATTTTGTAGTAAAAAAATCGTAACTATTTTTCTTGACTGTTTTCGTGCAAGTTTCTGTCAATTTAAAATTAACCTTTAAAGTAATATTCTCTCATTTCTGTTTTGGTATTTTTATTTTTATTTAACTTATAACCTTAATTTTTTGAATCTAGGGAGTTTGGTAAAATACTATTTTGTGCGTCCGTCCAAAAAATCAGGTTGTTTAGGCTGGAAAATACATCTAGGTCAAAAAGTAACTGGTTATCATAGAAATAACAACTCTTTACCAGCCTAGTCCGGAAAGTAGCTGGTTGCCATGGTGATGAGTTGTTTTGTTGATTTGCGCTGTAAAATAAGCGTCGTTATACCATCAAGCGAGTTTTCACCTGTAGTTAATTAAGTGATTGTTTAATTACGAAAGGTCACGATAGTGTCCAAAAACTGTCTACTCGTTCAGTAAAGTACCACTTTCTGGTCTTGTTACATAAATGACTGTTAAAGTAAAGGTTTTACAATATAAACTTAAAATAGATTTTATGAGTTGAATTTACTTTAAAACAAATTTCATTTTACGGTGTCTCGAATTTTATAAACTAGAAATTTTCAGTCTTGTTTTCTAAAATAAGAGACAAAAAAAAAAGATTTTTCAGCTAGTTCTTTTTATTTCTAAAACAATCCGATTCTGTATAGCTTTGCCAGATATCTGGTATTGTGCCAGAGTCTGCGACTTTGAAAATACATCCCAGGCTCGGCAGACAATGCAAAATTTCCTGCGAAGGAAAAAACTTTGTTTAAAACACAATAAATTCAGATTGCATAAGTTACAAGTAATACTGTGAGACACCCTATAGCGCTACATAACGAAGCCAAAATCATCGTGTTCAAACTTATGCTAGATTTTGCTTAGGTTGAACATCCTGTAATCCCAGGATTAATTTGATATGCACATAATAATCCTGTGTATACAATTATGGCCATTAACGTTTTAGCAAAGTAAACAATCAAGGTATTTTAAAAATCGCACGAAGTATTTCTACTATGTACATAAATTTTGCAGTCAATTTACCTTATTATAGAATTCATTAGTTTAATTAGATCAATACGACCATTATTATAAGAATCCGCAATCATTAGCGAGCTATGTGTACTGAAGCAGAGAATTACTCACGTCGGTCGATAGGTGCATTTGGTTTATCCAATTATAAATGCCGTTTATAGGAGGGAACGATACTGGAATGTTATTACTAACCCATTAACTCACTCTACGGTTAGTATTTTTCTGCGTTATTGATATTGAAACACTTTGCTGGTCGTGAGTCACATCTGTAGATAGTAATATGGAAAACAATGCATTAATTACCTAACGCAAATAAAAGTGGATCGTATTTTATTTCCAAGGACTTTTTGATTAGCTGTATAAACATTATTATTATTAATAATTACATGATCTTTAACTGTTAGTACACAAGCTGGAATATTATAACGGTTCATTATGATTTCAAAAACTTTAAGAGATTTGAAGTCGCTCACTTCAGCAAGTTTCAAGTATTTTTTTTATCAATGACTCGGTTAGAAATTACTGGCAGAAAAATGTTTTATGAAGGTGCAGTTACACATATTATTGCCTGCTATAATGTGGCAATTATTATTTTTTAAAACATTGTTTAGACCAGGAATGACCAGCCAGATACTGCTTTTGAAAATTTCCGTTAATTTTTAAATACTAAAAACTTTTTAAATATTATACAGGGTGTTGACCAAGAGAATCGTACATAGGACTTTACCATGCAAATATAAATAGTTGCAAATATTGGCTCCCCTGGTTATTTTACGACAAAAGTGAAAAGATAAAAGTTGTTCAGAATCAAAAACTACGTAAGATTCTCCACTTGCATTTTCAATTCAATTAACAATTTTGCTTCCTTCGGGAAAATTTTTCAATTATCGCGGTAGTCTGGTTTTCTATAGTTTTATAAGGGTTTTATGCAACTTAACAATATGCATCTTAAACTAAGGGTTCTAATCGTAGAATCATTCTCTGAATCCGAATTTCAGCTTTTAAAATTTGAAGCATAATTGGCTTGCCTTTTTCATCATTGTGCAATAAAAATTTAAATAATAGAAAAGTGAAGACTACTTATAAAACTTTAAAATATCGCGATATTTTAACCCTTTACTGCATTTTGATGCACATATGCAACAGCAAACAAAATATACAAAGAAAATTCATTGAATGCGTTAAATCGTTGAAAACACCTTGTAGCATATTTGCAACATATTCTGATTGGTGTTTAATTAGTTGCTATACAGTCGATGGCTGTACAAATTGTTCTGCAACTGCAACTGTGAGTTGCTAGCGAAATCGCACGTGTACAGTTTTTGTTATTTGGCAACTTTTACATTCAAAATTTTATGTTAAATCTGTGTATTTCCGACCGGAAAAAAATACCATCAGGTAATGTACACCTTTAATGGTTTATTTTCAATTTTGTCAATTATAACGGAGCTGTAATAAAATAATTATAACAATATTTTGTTGTGTTGCAAATGTGCATCATTTTGTAAATTCGGTATATTTCTTAAGTATATATAAAATACAATGATGCCTATGTGCAACACATATACCTATTACTCTGTAGATGAAATAGTTTGTTTTACCTTTATTTTATTAAACTTTGTTAAAAAATATTTCTAGTGATACTCAAAATTTTAAAATGTCGGCTTGGGAGAAAGAAAGACCCCCACACAAAAAGAGAGAAGGCTATTGCCAATTTATGTGAAAGTGAGGATAATTTTGATGAATCTTTTGACGAAGATTATACTTTTATTAGAAACTTTTCCCTTGAGCCAGTTGGCACATTGGCCAATTTGGCACAATAATCGTCTTCGGTGTAAACTACCAAAATGTAAAGACTTTACTCTCGTTATTTGCGAAAAATGTAGTGCAGCCCTATGTTTCAATGGTGAAAAAAATTGTTTTAAAACGTTTCATCTATAAATGAAATCATAAACTTATATTGTTTTTCAATTTTCCTGATAAAAAAAATACATGAGTATAAGTACATATATGCATCATTTCATATTTTAAGTTGCACATGTGCATCATTTTGAATTTTGATTTCCATAGTTTATAATATCCAAAAGACAAAATGATGCATATGTGCAACGCTGTAATAATTAACAATAATTAACAATAATTAACAAATTAGCAACAACTATTTTTTTTCATTATTTTTTCAAATTCTACACATAAAATTTCATAATACCTATAGGTATAATTTTTTTACCAAAACCAAAAAATTTGCGCAGTAAAGGGTTCAGTTTTCTCAAAGGAAGCGAAAATGCTAAAATTGAAAATGCAAATGGAGAATCTTATGTAGTTTTTGATTCTGAACAACTTTTATATTATTTTATATTAATAAGGAAAGCCAATATTTGCAACTATGTAATTTTGCATGGTAAAGTCCTATGTACTCTCAGTCAACATTCTTTATAAAAAAGTTTGTTGAAAAGCGAAATCCAATAACTTTTTACTTCGTTATAAATTTAGAACCTATTTTGTTTTTAACAATTAACAAATATGAATTACATTATGAAAAATCTTGGAAGATAACATAAAAGTTGTAAGAGGGTTAACCACAAAGAGAGGGAGTCAATGTAAGAAAAGGGTTAGGAACCCCTCGTCTTAACTCTGGGATAATTGTCAAAGCTGTGATATTTTAAGTGTTGGTAATTATTTTTGACACAGCATTATTTTTCTTTCTCTTTAAAGTGAAAGTAATATGACTTTGCATAGGTATTTATTTTAGTATTATGTTTTAAAGTGAGTTAAGATTAATAAGCTTGTTTAAATGATCTACACTTTTTGTAAAAATCAACACAAGTTTAAATGCTTGAATACTACATGGCCAAATTAATAAACAATCTAACTAGCCATGAAAAGAAAACATAGGGCTCAACCAAAATTTCATTTCCAATGTTACTTCCCACTACAGTTTTACACTATCCACATTCTTATTTCTACAGAGAAACAATTTAGGACGGAATTGTAAAATATTCATTCACAATGGCTTTATTTTCTTTATCAGAATTAAGTCCTCTTCATACAAAAGAATATTTGAGATTTGGTACTAATAAATAAGAGTTGCAGGTTGCTAAACCAGGACTCTCAAGAGGATGTCTTAATGTAGTAATACCAGAATACTGGATAAATTTTTGATTTTTATTAGCATAGCAACAATTTTTTTCGGCGAAGAGATTTGTCCTTCAAAGTTGTACATTTTTTTTAATAGTTTTACTATAAATCTTAACGTAATTGTAGAATCCTTCTACAAATACTTAAATTATAACTGTCTTGGCATTCCAAAACACTTTATCTATCTATTTTACCACAGTATATTTGGTTTTGGCTTTTTTTGGATGGGAAGCCCTTAAAAACCCACTGCGTTGGCTCGGTTTTGTAATAGGATCCTAGTCACAGCTTACAATCTCTTTGTAAATTTATAATTTAATTCAAAAACATTATCATAATGCAACTGCATGGGAACGAAAACTAACTAATTTGTTTTTAACATCTTAGAGAGAGTACCATATGTTTTTAAAGAACACTATGTGACACTTAATTTGGGGACATAGCTGAGACTGTCCCACCGGCCAGTCTCCTCAACTAAACTAGCACATTTAAATAGTGTTTTGGCCACTAACTAAAGTAGTCGACAATGTCAGTACAGGGTGGTCCAAATTCGATGGGATTGCATGGGTATCTCGGTTAATATTTAAGATAAAGAAACAATTAAATTATCAAAAATGTGCAGTTTTTTGAGACAAACTCAGAACCGTTTTCAAAAATATTCTATCATTTCCGGTTTTCGAGTTATCGAATAAAAAGTGTTTTTTTGTCATATTAATAATGTGTCATATCTCCGTTATTGTTGTAAATATCAAAAATATTTATTAAGATTATTTTTGGATATTTTTATGTTTAATTTGATTATACTAAAAAAAAAATTTTTACCCTCGCCGTTAAAAAGTTATGACACAAACTTACCTTTTTTTAAATAGAAACGATAGTTGGCTATGACCTATTTAAATTCTTCATTTTTTTCTCATTCCAAATATATAAGGGTCGATGTATTTATTTTTAATAATACGCAAGTTATGAAGATTTTTTAGGTTTTTTTTCTAAGAAAATCATAGTAGGCTATGAAAACAAAAACCAAACAAGGTGTAAAACCTTACAAAACTCATGTGGTACAAGTTACCAAGGTTTTTTAATTTGTTGTGGAGATAAACATTGTAAATATTTGAAAATAAGAAAACAACGATATAGTCGGTATCAGCAGTAATGTAGGATATTGTTGTTTATCTTATGTTCAAAAAATTTCGTATTTATCTCAATAACAAATTAAAAAACCTTGGTAACTTGTACCACATGAGTTTTATAAGGTTTTACACCTTGTTTATTTTTTGTTTTCACAGCCTACTATGATTTTCTTTAAAAAAAAAAACTAAAAAACCTTCGTAACTTGCGTATTGTTGAAAATAAATACATCAACCCTTATATATTTAAAATGAGAAAAAAATAAGGAATTTAAATAGGTCATAGCCAACTATCGTTTCCATTTAAAAAAAGGTAAGTTTGTGTCTTAACTTTTTAACGGTGAGCGTAAAATATTTTTTTTTGTATAATCAAATTAAACATAAAAATATCCAAAAATAATCTTAATAAACATTTTTGATATTTACAACAATAACGGAGATATGACACATTATTAATATGACAAAAAAACACTTTTTATTCAATAACTCGAAAACCGGAAATGGTAGAATATTTTTGAAAACGGTTCTGAGTTTGTCTCAAAAAACTGCACATTTTTGGTAATTTAACCGTTTCTCTATCTTAAATATTAACCGAGATACCCATGCAATCCCATCGAATTTGGACCACCCTGTACATACTAAAAATAATAGGAAATACGTCATCCGGAGAAGTCAAGGCGATAGATATGGACTTTTCGAGTCGATGCTGCGGCTGTACAAGAACAGACAAGAAGTGAATCAAAGACATACGAGATGAAATGGGTGTAGATGTAGATGTTATAGAATCAATAAAAGACTAAGATGGTATGGGTACATACAAAAAATAATGAAAACAGATGGCCCCAAACAATATATAAGTGGGTGCCGCCATAAACAAGAAGAAAAGGCCGACCAAGAAATGTGGGTCACAAAGTAAAGCAATGCCTGATAAAAGCTTAAGCGATTGGAAGAACGAAGGACAGGCTAAAAGGGAAACTAGGAAGCTAGAAACGGCGACAGCCATCAACCAAATTAAAAATACAAAACAATAAATACAAAAAAGTCTTCATTTTGGAACACATAAAAACCCATGAATGTTTTTCTTAACAACTGCAACAAAAATAGTTTTTTATATCTAGCGTTCCACGGAATTTAAAAAATGTAATGTTGTTTAGCTTTTCGTAATAGAAACGTCTTTCTTAATTAACCGGTCTTTTACCGTTTCATTGATCCTTATAGTTAGTTTATATTGTATAAAAATATTTCAAGTTTGCATCAACTAACCCTCAAATTGTTGTTGCAATTGCGTGTAAAACCAAGAGTTGCAAATTGTTTCGCACGCATTTTTATATTCCCTGATCGGTTTCGCAAAGTATGTGGTACTTAGACCAGGACAAACATCACGCGAAGTAATTTAAGTCGACGCAACCTGACCCTTTGCCCTTCGCTTAAAGTGTCAAGTCTGACCGTTCAATGGAAATTTCAGATTAAATTGGATAGCACGCTCAAATCGATGCTGGTTTATATTATGGAATTAATTATTCATACATTTAATTATTCAGCTGTTTATATATGTACTGTAAATTTAACTGTCTACTGTTTATACAGCTGTTTATGTAGTAATGGTAAATAGGTAACACTAATTCCAATATTAGTACACAAAATGTTTGCACCAGAAAACCAAAGGTAAAATTACTTTGAGAAATCTACCGTCCTCCATAATAACTTAACGTAGGATAGACTTTTTATATACTTGTGATAAAGTATAAATGTTTGTAGGAAACTTATATTATCTCTAAATGTAGATGAAATACGCGTAGCAAAGTGCTTAAATTTTGCATGTACTATTTGGTATTCCTTTATTTACCTACATACAAGAAATTAGAACACTTATACATACAAGTAAGTAGGTACTATACGCTACACAAGAAGCGAGCAAGGACCTGTGTTAAGACCTTTTTTTTGCTTAATTTTAATTAGTAAAAGAAATTCATCTTTTATATATAGTGACCAATATTTTTTTCTAATTTGGTAAATGCTACAGTTGTATAAGTAAAGCATAATGATATTCCTTTAATAATAGTATCATTTAATATTTTTATGTGGGTGCACGTCACTTAAGTAGGCATCACCTCAATTTGGTGTAGCATTTCTACAAGACATTCTTAAAAAAATTAGTTTTGTATTTATTTTTTTGATTATCATTATAGTTTGTAAATCATAACAACATTTAAAACTCTATTAACATGTAACTGAGCTCTACTTCTAAGCACCCCCTTTTTTTCTTTAGTTTTGTATTTAATAAAACGAAATTTTAGTCATATCATACGTGCAAAAAACCGTATTTTTTTGAGCACTTGCAAACAATTATTTCACTTCCGGTTTCGCCGGAAATGACCCTAACTTTGTTATTTTAAATGGAACACCCGGTATATTTTTAAATTTTTGTAAAGACGATGCAATTTTGAATACAACTGCACTCTTTTGATTAATGTACTACTACAATTCCGTTAAAAAAAAAAACACTCAATTAAAAAAAATATTTTCTTCCAAACATTATTTGAGGTTATAAACATTAAAAACACTGCAGTTGCATTCAAAATTGCTTCATCTTTCCAAAAACGTAAAAATATTTAAGGTGTTCCATTTAAAATAACAAAGTTATGGTCATTTTCGGCGAAACCGGAAGTGATACAATTGTGAGCATGTGTTCAATAAATCTGGTTTTCACACATACCTTATCGTCAGAAAGTTTGGAAATAAATAAATTATTATATTTACGAACATTTTTAACAAAAGAATAAAAATAATTTATTTTTAATTATAATCAACATTAATAATACAACTATTCTCATAAAACTGTATTTATAATAACCTAACCTGACCTGAACTGACCTAAACAGCACTTTCGTCAAAATGACCACCTTTTGCTTTAATAACTGCTTGGCATATTCTTGGCATCTTGTTAACTAATTTTTGCAGTTTCGTGTGCTGTGTTGACCTATGCTTGTTAAAGTTTTAACCAAAAGTTGTTTTCATTTGTAGCTGCAGTTTTTCGGACTTGCCGGTCTAATCCATCCTACAAAACCTCAATGGGAGAAAGATCTGGTGACTGAGCAGGCCAAATCATTTGTTTGCAAACGTTTTTCTTTCTAGACCTTGCAGATAATTTCGACACAATGCTGAGGAGTGTTTCAGGTCGTTATCCAAATACCAAATTAATTTTTTTAAAGAATTATTTGAGGTTATAAACATTAAAAATAGTGCAGTTGCATTCAAAATTGCTTCCTCTTTCCAAAAACGTAAACATATACAGGGTGTTTCATTTATAATAACAAAGTTAGGGTCATTTCCGGCAAAACCGTAATTGAAACAATTGTGTGCATGTGCTCAAAAACACTGGTTTTTGCACGTATGATATGTCTAAAATTTCGTTTTATTAAAAATACAAAATATGCACTTATGTTATTGAATTTTTTTCCTCATCGTTGTCAGACGTCGCATTTTCGAATAAAAGTGCTGGTACGGGTGGTCTGAAACACCCTGTATAATGGGTTATGAGGACCAAAAAGAGTAAAACTTTTTGAATTAGTGCATTGAAAAGTATTTTTGCACTGCTTAAAGGCTGGTTTACATTAGTCGAGTAAACGGGCAAGTAGCCAGGCGAGTCAAGTTACTCATGTCTACTCGACCAGTGTAAACAGATGGTCGAGTAAATAGTCGAGTCGAGTAATAGTCGAGTCGAGTAAACAGGCGAGTAATTAGGCGAGTCGAGTGGTCGAGCGGAAAAGATAGTAACTCGCCCATTTTTCGTCTTCCCCACTACTCTGCGATGAAATCGCCTGGCAACTAGTTCTCCTGTTTAGCATGTAGCCAGTTGTGTACCAAAAAATAAGATATATTTGTGAAAAATTTGCCTGTAAGTGAATATGAAGTTGACGGAAGTGGAAACTTTTAAATTCGTGGAGCTTTATCGTGAGCTTGAATGCCTTTGGATTATGACCAAAGCTAACTACAGAAATAAATCATAAATGGCATCCCAAGTTGGAAACAGATGGCTTCAAAACTCTGAAAAAATGTTGCAGAGAACGGTAGCTATTCCAGTAGCCATAAAATACAAGGTCACTTCCAACTTCACTTGAGCTGATATTGCATCCTTCATCTGACATGGGAAGGTCACGATACGTTGTCGCTAAAATTTGATTAAGGCTGTGTTTATTGCATCATGAACATCACAACTAAATACTTTGCAGAGTTATATGTGCCACTAGAGATTTTAATAATGAAAGAATCTTCATAGTGTCCAACAGCCAAGCAGCGTTAAAAGCTCTTGACTCGTCGGAAGTAAACTCAGGACTTGTTCTGAACTGCATAAAAGCCCTCAACGTGCTAGGAAGCAGGAATAATGTTAAACTGGTATGTTGCCCAGGGCACACTAATATACCAGGGAACGAGAAGGCAGATCGCCTAGCCAAAATTGGCAGCGAGACACCTTTCTTCGGAGCAGAACCCGCAGTTGGTACATTATATGGAACAGCCAAGCGGTGTCTTACTGACATATTAATGCAAGGACACAATGCTCATTGGAAAAAAGTAAATATATGTGCCACTAGCCATTTCTTTCGAAAAAAAATGGGAAAACTGAAAAGTTGAATAATAAAAGTATTTTTTGCGATCGCGTTGGCCATAAAACCGTCATACAAAACGAGGCCTTTGTTAACCCTATGTTAACCGCCTATGCAAGTCGCATAGATATAGATATACAGATATACCACAACTTCTCAAATCATAGCGCTTATGCAGGGGTTTCGTTTTTGACGGTTTTCTCCGGAACCGTTCAAGATTGTTTCAAAAACTTTGCACCATTTTACTTGCATAGGATGCGCGTGTTCGTAAATAGAAAAATTTAAAATCTATCTCTGACGGTTTTATGGCCAACGCGATCGCAAAAATGACCTTTTTATACCAATTTTTCAGTTTTTCCCCTATTTTTGCGAAGGAAATGGCCAGTGGCGCGTATAACTCTGGAAAACATTTAGTTTTGATGTCCTTAATGCAATAAACACAGCCTTAATCAAATGTTAGCGACAACGTATCGTGACCCTCCCTTGTGAGAGGGTCCAGTTTTTGCATTTTAGGTGTAATCATTGCCCAAAGGTTTTTAAATATTTCGGGGGTCATTCGTAGACCTTAATATCTTCCGCTGCAAGTTCCTTCAATAGGAGTGCTGATGCACCTAGGGCATCTCTCCTCCCTATCCAATTACGTACCCACTTTCTTTTTCTTCTGTTTTCTTCATCCTCGATAATTTCATTAATTTCACTTAATAAAACGTCGCAAATTTTTAAACACCTTTTTTTCACTATATAACGTAGATGTCGACGGGTCATACTTGTTATTAAAGCGACCAACTACTGTCATACTAAAATTGTGTCGTGTAAACGCTCAACAGAAAATGAGAGGCGAGTCGAGTGCTGGGTCGAGTTACTGGACCGAGTTTACTGGGCCGAGTTACTCGACCAATGTAAACCAGCCTTAACTTACACAATATACAAATGTATAAAATACATTTACGTACAACTATTTCTGTCTTTTTAACGTACGAGTATTAATGAACTTTTTAAGAGGAGCCTTTAAAAATAAATTTTTAAGAATTTAAATTTCAAATAATGGCGAATTTACATTTTCAAAGTCGCCAAGATTGCTTCATATTATTGGCGATACGTGACAAATGCACTCCTAACTCTAATGCATTATGCATTTGAATTGTAATGTACCTATCACATATTCAACATAACAAAAAATGTCACGTGTCATGAGCTTACTACTAGGAAATGGAATCGCTAGCTAGCTCTAGGATGCATTTCCGATAGCTTATGGATCACTGCTGCGAATAAACTTCCCGGAATCTTCGAGAAAATTTATAAAATCTGGATATGACAAATGCTCAAATATTTGACATAAGAACTATGTGAAATAATTCATATTTTATGATTAATAGTTGTAGAAGTAAATATATGTCTAAATGTACTTATTGCAAGTTCTTCTTGATTTTATTATAATTTTCCAACGACTGCTTCAGCAAGTTTTAATAGATCTTTAAGTTTTTTACTGAAACTATGTCAAGAAGTCGTCTATTTCACTCAAATGAAATGTTAAGTAGTTGCTAAATTGAAACGACATCTCGTTATTAGTTTCATTACAGTTCGAGCCCGGTAGAGGCAAACTTTTACACCGCGAACATGACAGTGAACGCCGCAGTCTCCTATTATATGCTTAAAGTTTGGTGTAGCTTTATTCTGAAGGACTATTTGTTAACCTTTTTTGCACGAGAAGCTTTAAAGCGTTGCTTCAGTTACTCTTTATTAAGCTGAGCTTGTGGTACGCTAACGTTTAACAAACACACAACCAAAGAGTGTAGTGATCTTTAAATAAATCGCTTTTTATTTTCGTGGAAGTCGATTGATGAGTTGCTATTTTGCCAAAGTGATTTTGTTAGTAGCTATCGTAAAAAAGTTTTTATTGTTCTATTCACAAAAATCAAGTATTTAAAAATACTTAAGAGAAATTACATCGCGAATGTGTGAAGATCTAGATTGTGATTATGGCATACAAAACCGGTTGTAATCTTAATCGGTTAATCAGTTTTTGTCCAAATTTCGTACTAATCGAAATCGGTCAATTCTTTTCGATTAATCGATTTTTCTAGTACAGGTAACTCTGTACTAACAAGGGAAGGTCACGATACGTTGTCGCTAGAATTTGATTCCGGCTGTGTTTATTACATCAAGGGCATCAAAACTAAATGTTTTCCAGACTGGCCATTAACTTCGGTAAAATAGGGGAAAAACTGAAAAATTGGTACAAAAAGGTCATTTTTGCGATCGCGGTGGCCATGAAACCATCAGAGATAAAATCGAAATTCTTCTATTTACCAATAGGCGCATCCTTTGCAAGTAAAATAGTGCAAAGTTTTTGAAAAAATCTTGAACGGTTCCGGAGAAAAACGTCAAAAACAAAACCCCTGTATAAGCGCTATGTATTGAGTAGTTGTCGCATATCTGTATTACTATATCTATGCGACTTGCATAGGCGTTTAACATAGGGAAAACCGTTTTTACAAAGGCCTCGTTTTTTGCGTTTTTCTTCGGAACCGTTTAAGATTTTTTCAAAAACTTTGCACCATTTTACTTGGAAAGGATGCGCGCATTGGTAAATAGAAGAATTTCGATTTTGTCTTTGACGGTTTCATGGCCAACGCGATCGCAAATATTACTTTTATTAATCAGCTGTTCAGTTTTTCCCCTATTTTTCCGAAGTTAATGGCCAGTGGCACGTATAACTCTGGAAAACATTTAGTTTTGATACCCTTGATGTAATAAACACAGCCGGAATCAAATTCTAGCGACAACGTATCGTGACCTTCCCTTGTAAGTAACATTCGTCTATAAAATTTGACTTTTTGGAATGACTGGTCTTTCTGAAATATTATTTTATTTAAATACACCATTTGTGATTACATTTTGTGGTATTATCTCCCCTAATTATTTTAGAAAAAAAGTGCAATTAGTTTTTTTTTGCAGAGAAAAAGATTCTGGATCTATAAATATAATTAATATTAATTTTCGTATGCCAATAACTGGAAATTAAGCAAATTACAAAACGCGTTATTACAAAAATTTGTAGTGCCTTGAAATTATGTTGTGACAACTGCCCATCCTAATGTTGCTTATTCTATCACTTTGTCAAAATGTCTTCATACTTACTATGCTTAACTATGGTCCTTTTTAAGTTATAAGACAATATTTTTTGTTTAAATTTATACAAATAATTTATTTTTTGTGCGATCGTACTAGAAACAGTTGTTTGACGGACGCGTTAGCAGCCATAAAGTACTGTATTACCGGCGTTACCCTTAGCAACGGCCTAAAAAGTACCTACTTTTCCGGCCGTTACCCTTAGCAACGGCCGAAAAAGTTCCGAAAAAGTAACTTTTTCGGCCGCTACAGCGTACGAAATAGTACCTATATTACATACCGAGCGGGGAAGTGGATCATTACAGTCGAGTGCTTAGTCTATTAAGCACGAGGCTGGAATGATCCTTCCCGTGAGGTATGTATACTATTTTACTCACAATCGGTTAGTAACTCTAGATAAGAGTCAAATAATATTAATGTTTTATCATAATTTGATAACTTATTTCAACAAAAAGATCTGCGAGACCGTTGCTAGGGAATATAACAAGTTTGTTGTCGTTGCTAGGAAATATAACAAGTTTGTTGTCGTTGCTAGGAAATATAACAAGTTTGTTGATTCTTACAGATAGATACTTATTTTGTCAGTTTATACGGTATTTTTATTAATTGTCTTTGTATTTTTACAAATATTATGTCCGATAATGAATTTGAATGTACTCCACCAGAACTGCGAGAAGCTGCAGATAAAGCAACTGAAGGCATGATTCCAGAAAAAAGCAGGGCGAGATACGAAAACACTTACGATGTATACAGTGTGTCCCAGATTACATTTCCAGCATGGGGATCTCGCTTATTATAAGAGATACAGGTTTGTTTAAATTAGGTGAATTATTCCTTGGTATGAGAGGAGCAACAATCAATTTTTAAAAGTACAAAATTCCTCGTGCTTCAGATGTTATAGCAAAAAATATGAAAATGTCCAATTTCTTTTTTTCCTCATAACTTTTTTGTCTTAATCATTAGAACAATTTTATTTGTACTTTCTTTAGGCACTTTTTAATGGAAAATTTGACTGTTAATTTAGATTATTTTTAACACCTACCATTTTCGAGATATTACCCCTAACTTCATTTTTCCTTATGGGCCGCAAAGTTGGCTATGGAATAGTGAAATGTGCTTTTTTTCTCTCTTTAAACTGAGATATTACTTGCTACGTTTATTTTTATAAATAGTCACAAAATCAAGAAAAATCGTATTTTACCTATCACTTATCAAGCTATCTATAATAATAAAAACAAAAAACAACTAATTATGTGTCAAATGACAGTTACCATTTGTCTGCTGTATCATTTATTAGAATTTTATAGTATCGTTGTGTAATTCGATAGTCTTTGTAGCAAATTTGTTATCATATAATTATGGGCACATTTACAACTAATTAAAAATTTTGTATGTTGAAATGCCACATTATTTATAATAGAAAGTGTGTAAAATAAATAATTCTAATTAATTATTGATTTGTTTTGGATTTTTGGTTGGTTTGTCGAAAAAAACATATATTTTTAAATTTATTTCCAAATTTTTGTAATTACGCATCCTTCGTTGCCTTTTCTCGGGATATAGCTCTAATTATATTCGCTTAGCTTCTTCACAATTTTTATGGCAAAGAATGTAGCATCTCAACATGTCAAATTAATCGCTATTTTTAAATGTTGCCATCATTATAACAATTACTACAAAGACTATCGAATTACAAAACAATGATGTAAAATTCTAATAAATGATAGCGCAGACAAACGGTAACTGTCATTTGACATTTAATTAGTTGTTTTTTGTTTATATTTTCATAGATAACTTGATAAGTGTTGGGTAAAATACAATTTTTCTTGATTTTGTGACTTATTTATGAAAATAAATGTAGCAAGTAATATCTCATTTTAAAGAGAAAAAAAAGCATATTCAACTATTCCATAGCCAACTTCGCGGCCCATAAGAAAAAATGAAGTTCGGGGTAATATCTCGAAAATGGTAGGTGTTAAAAATAATCTAAATTAACAGTTACATTCTTCATTAAAAAGTGCCCTAGGAAAGTTTAAATAAAATTGTTCTAATGATTAAGACAAAAAAGTTATGAGGAAAAAAAGAAATTGAACATTTTCATATTTTTTGCTATAACATCTGAAGCACGAGGAATTTTGTACTTTTAAAAATTGATTGTTGCTCCTCTCATACCAAGGAATAATTCACCTAATTTAAACAAACCTGTATCTCTTATAATAAGCGAGATCCCCATGCTGGAAATGTAATCTGGGACACCCTGTATAGTAAGTGGTGCGTGACTAAAGGTGTGCACTGCATACCTCTGAAACGGTACTCTTTACGTATTTTTCTGAATTAGCTAAACAAAATAAAGCCTCCATAAATACGAGTCGTTTGTTCTTTATTTATTTTAAAAATCATGTTTTAATGCAATCTGATTAACAAAAATGAAAGTGACAGATAAACTAGCCGGGAATGATCATTCCCGGCTTATCTGTCACTTTCCCAGCTAGTCGTTTCCCGACTGTTTTAAAGGGTACAAATGCACACATTACCAACCGATTGTGAGTAATAGTTATTTATGTATCAGCCAGCAAACCAGACGCGGCCGAAAAAGTACGTTTTGGCCGAAGTGCATATTACATTTTTTGTGCGATAGAATTAATTAAAAACAATTTAAATTTTTAGTATTTTTCAAAAATGTAGGTTAGAAACTACGTGACATTCTGTCACTGAGATGACGGCGTATGATGTTAGCTTTAATGCAAATTTACTTTTTCTTTTTTGTTGATTGGTTGCCATGGAAACGATATAAACTACAACGACCGGCCTACCTGATTTAATAATGGTTATTGTTTAAAACGTATTTTTTGAAATTTGACAATAAAAGAAAAAGTAAAATACCATGTGTGATACATCAATGAGTTCAGAAAAAATAAATGCTATTTGAATAAGTAAATAGCAAAAATTGCGCCCATAAAAAAAAACAAAGTTGGTTGTCATAAAACAAAATGTGATCACCATCCGATTCGGCTTAAAAAGTTGGCAATGTTTTTACACAATTAAAAAATTTACTACTCCAAAGGAGTTATGGACGATTTTCAAAAATCGTATTTTTCGGTATTTCCTAATTTTCTCGGAAACCGTTTGAGATATTTCCAATTTCTCTTTGGATTATTAATACCTAAGCACCGAATTTAGCAACTTTCCTAAATTGAAACCTATACTCTAGCTATTATAATAAGCGAGATTCCCATGCTTAAACTTGAATTTCAATCACCCTGTATATCATCTAAAATAAAACAAGATGCAATATTATTAAGGTTTTCTACGACCCCTAATGTAAATGACACTTACCGTACAGCCTGCATGCACAGTAAGTGCAATACGCAATACGCAATACGCACGGTAATCAAAAAGCACAGTTTTTTTTTTAGAGAAATGATCAAAGTAGACACGTCAAGCCGCGTACTCACTTTGCGAGGCTGCCTCGCGAGGCGGCCTCGCGAGGCAGCCTCGCGAGCCGTGGCTGGAATGTGGGTGCGAGGTTGGCGCGCGAGCCGAGTCAGCCCAAGATACAAAATACATCGAGCCAAAATTAGTACGGTCGAGGCAATGGCAGAAAACGTTCGTACGGCAGCAGCAAGTTTTATTTTTATTTATCATTTATTAGAGGAAAAACCACGAAAACGGAAACGTTGGTGGGTTAAAGAATTATGTATATCGCAAACGGTTTGAAAGTGGAAATTCTTTAATTAGAGACATAGGTATCTTTTAATAATGAACCCTTAATTGTCACACCAAAATAGGAATATTTGCAGAAACGAGTAAAAAAGTAATACTTTATAGACATCATAAATAAGAAAACAGAAGGTCTTATTAAGTGAGTGTCATTTGAAATCAAATAAAATATGTACAATATTATTTAAGTTATCGTATTATAAAAAGTTGACAATTTCATTCGTAAAAAATGCAACGTTAACACGAGTGCTCGATGTAACCGTTTTTAGCACGTCCTGACTAGTCGAGGCATGTATGTCGAGGCGCCTTTGAGCATAACAGAAAAACCGACAATCGGTGGCTCGGGTCGAGCCTGCCTCGCGCGAGGCGGTGAGCGCGCTCCGCTTACCGCGAGGCACGTCCACACGCTGCGAGGCTTGGCTCGCGAGGCTGCCTCGCGAGGCAGCCTCGCAAAGTGAGTACGCGGCTAAACACTTCCTGCATGCGTAGTAAGCTAGTAAGTGAGTTATAACGCACAGAAAGCAAAACGCACACTTGTCTAGAAACGACAAAGTAGCCTTACGTCAAAATTGACAAGGCAACGTAATTACATGTGTATATTAGCCAAAAAGCCGTTATAATCGTATGTATTGTGTTCGTAGAAAAAGTAAGCTACATAACACGAGTTGTAAAGCAAGTGCGCACTTGTGGAAATAGGCATTCGCCGCTACGCAGCTCCGTGCTCAACTTTTCCACTCGTGCGTAATATGGTTCTTACAACTCTTGTTATGTAATATACTATTTAAACTTATATGGCCATAACCTCATTCTGTTGTCACATCTTCTATTTTATTTTAAATCTACAAACGCTCACAATCATGGCCCGAAATAATTTCTGCACTTTTAAATGTTTCATAATGCAGCAATTCTTTACTTCGTTCATGCTTTTTTTTCCGTAAATAAATCACTCGGAGCTCGTTTGTTGATCGCCATGGTGGCACGCTTTTAAAATAAATTGTGCGGCATTTTTTGAAACAAATTACACTAAGTTTAGTGTGCACTGCGCACAAAAAAGTAATTTCGCAAACTTTCAGCATTGCAGTCTGAAAGTTTTCTATGCTCATGCTCGTTTCGTGATCACTTCGTCCAAGAAAACACGTCTACCTTCATTTCAAACGTTTCAATCACACTAATGCCGCTTCATACGTTAAAGCATTTCTGAAACTTTTGTGATCACTCATATACATATACATATAGCATAAAGAGCAATTCGGCCTCATTATTGATTATAACATATTGCTTTCTGCAATATCGAAGTCGATGCCAAATTTTTCAAAGTATGGTATAGTACCTAAAAAAGAAAAAGCTTGAAGATAAAAGAATGGTTATATTCAAAATAAGTATATTTTTACATTCTTACTAAGACTAGCAAGGGTCGAAATAAAACAATGGAAGTCGGTTATTGTTTTTTCCATAACAACGTTGATTTTCATCGAAGATTTCGCAATTTTTAAGTTATTTCGCTTATTTTTGTAAATAGACAGATGAAATGTTAAATCATTGTAAAGAGAAAAACATATTTTTATATCTAAGTCATCACCTACTACGACTGCCTTTTAAAAAAAAGTTGTTTTATTAAACATCTCGCGCGGTAGTTTATAAATAAAAATTGACCATCACTATTTCATTACAAACAAAATTTAGTAAATTTTTTCCTTTGGCAATTTTGTGTATTAGCAACGATAGCCGAGATATTTGAGTTTAAAAATTTTGGTCGATTTCCGTTTTTTCGTTACTTATATCACGCAAGCCATGGAATTCTTAAACAAAATAATAACTTGTGTAAAATACAGTCCTAAATAGCTAACTTTTGTTCCTTTTAACCAACCTTGTATTTTCATTATTAACTGAGCAAGCAACAGTGCCACATGGGAAAGTGAACAAGATTATTTGATTCAAAAATTTGACAAAATGAGTTTTTCTCAAACTTTGTGGTAAAATATCATTTTAGATATTAAGTGTCTTATATCATTGAAATCAGAAGACAAAATGCTATCCGACTATAAGATTAAACATTTTTCGCCGTATTTAAAAAAATGAAGTTAGTGGTTACTTAATACATAAAAAATGACCTCAAGAACGTACAAATCCAATTGATCTAATGATCAAGACAAAAAAGAATACTGATTTTAGACATAATTGACCTTTAATAGTTTTTGAAAATAATTACTTTATCAATAAGAAAATGTAAAAATGTATAGGGTGTTCCGTTTAAAAAACTGACTAATTCGAGTTTGAAGTTTGATCGGGCATAAGGAACACCTTGTGAATTATTTTAAAGTTTTAACTAGTTGAAAATCATTATGACACCATTGTTCCCACAAAGCTTCAAAGAAATTCGTTCTGACATAGTCAAGTTGCGAAATATCATAACTTTTTTTTAACTCCTGTTCCTGTCATTGTTTTTATAAAACCTTAAATAACTCAAAAACTACCGATTTTAGATACATAAAACCTAAATATTTTTGAAATAGAATTCAATTTTACAAAAATACATTGGCCCATAGGAAGGAGATCCACTATGTTTCTACATTATAAGCTCATGTATAACTTTTAAACCTTTCTGGACTTATGGTATCCTGTTTTGGGGCTATACCAAACAGAGTTGAGGAATATACAATATACTGGATGTGGATGCACTCTGTTATGTTTCTATGAATTGAAATATATGTAAATTTGTAAGGCAAACAATTTTTTTTTTAAATTACCAAAACAAATATCTTTGTTTTTGGGCTAATTTGCAAATTGCAAATTGCAAATATCATTAAATTTTAATTTTTTAAATTTATGTTTTTTTATATTTTTATACATATTTGTAATTTTTTTTTTATATATTCGTAGATTTTGTATTATATGGCGAATTTAATGTATGATATTTTTTCCACTTTTCTACAGTATACATAACATTTGCTAAGAGACATAAAATTGTCAAATGCAGCTTTTAGTGTGTAGCCGATGTATCCTGATAGAGCTGTCTGCAAAGCTAAAATGGGGAGATAACGGGATAAAATTAATGTGAAAAAATCACTTATGCATTCAGCAGGTGAGGTAGGTGTGTTAACAGCGTGCTGCAACAATATGTCAGTCTGTAAAATGAACGTCGCTATTACCCACCGGGTCAGTGAGCATTGCTGACCGAACATTTGTCTATTTCAGGACCCCGCTACCACAAATAGACGGGTGCTGTGATTTTTAGCGGTGTTAAATTGTCCGCAACCAGCAATATACAATCATTGCAGGCGGCGAACGTGCCACTCGCGCCTGAAACGCGTCCGTCAGTAAGCTGAAGGGTCGATCGTAAGAATTTAGGTGAAGCCAAAGGTTAAAAAGAAATAAAGCCGTGATTTGGGTTGAGTTACTTCACACACTAATCCTGAATTTACATTTTTATCAGTTTTAACACTTGCATAACAAAATGAGTAGAAGAAATGGGAATAGATTAAGTGCACCAATTACAATTAACTTTCTTTGAGGATATTAACCGGAAGTTCTGTGCGATTTTATTTTATCTGGCCAATCCGATATTAGGTTACCCTGAAGAAGCTTAAAAAATATTGATTGAATTATGCAAATTGTAATATGCCACTTTATAATAATTTATAATCATGTAAACATATAGCTTAAAGATGAAAATAGAACGTTATTTGACATTTAAAACAAATTATCAAGATACTTCCAAAGCCGACTAATTAGTTTCTATTAAATATTTTGTTTGTGTCCATTAATTATCATGAAAACCGCATTAACTCGAGAAATATTAATTATAGACATAATAGACCTTAAACCAATTTTAAAGGATATTAAATTATCGATAATAATATAACGGGTCACGGCACACTTAATAAAAAATTTAATTTTTGTCAAAAAATTATTTGAGGTTATAAAAATTAACCAAAATGGTAGAGTTGTATCCAAAATCGTTTCCTCTTTCCAAAAATGTAAAAATATACAGGGTGTTCCATTTAAAATAACAAAGTTATGGTCGTTTCCGGCGAAACCGGAAGTGAAACAAAAGTGTACCCATGTTCAAATAATCCAGTTTTTTGCAAATGTAACATGCCTAAAATTTCATTTATCTACATTCAAAACTAAAGAAAAAATGGGGGTGAGCCTGATTTCAGTTACACCCTATACATAAATCAGTAATATTATTTACTTATATATTGAAAATATAATACAGAAAATTAGTTTATTTGGCTGGGGAGATCACGTCCTAACAAACTAACATAGCATTAAGTATCCTTCTACCCAATAAAATCGGTAATTTAGTTTCCTTTCCCATATATTATTAATATGGAGAGAAAATTATTTATTCATTAAATTATAATACATTTATTGGAATCTTTTGCTTCTTTGAGAAACAGTTTTTTTTAAACCTTCAATTTCTTTTTAATTTAATTTATTTTTAATTTAATTTATTTTTTTAATTATAGATGTTAAGATGTTTCATATTTTTTGAGTTAGAAACTTTTGTTAGAAAATCTTTATTATTTTTAATCTCATCATAAAAATTATTACAAGAAGTATTCTTGTAATTATATTCAGCTACAATTGATTTGCCTGTTGATACATTCAACCTATTCCGTTCTTTGGTCCATTGTGCCCCGATCATTAAAAAATTCTTTTAACGTTGGCATATGGGCCGGAATCGCAAAAAATATGCACAATTTTAACAATTCTAAATGGAAATCAGTATTATTTGAATTATTAAAATACTCTTGCTACTTCAAATTTGTGCTCATTATTTTAAATTCTGTACCAATGGCGCCAACTACAAAATTACCAAACATTACTAGTAGCACTAAATAATGAATGAGTGGTTACAGCTTTAAGTTTAAGTTTGAATATTAAATGAAGTTTAGTAAACATTCTCATTTCAAAAAGGAGAAACGGAAAATAGAACAAAAGTGAATATTTTTGCATTCAAAAAGAGAAAGAAAGATCCAAATAAAAAAAGAGAACATGTTCTCTTTAAAAGAGATATTCTGGCAACCCTATATCATATATTCAACAATATTAGTCTATTTCGCTGTTGTTTCATTTCATAATCTTGTGAATACTGCCAGAAGATTGCTTTTTCACTCCCAATGAATGTAAATAAGCATTATTTTAGTTTCGATATTTGGTCAAAGTTAACGAGCATATTTTTTATAATCACTATAATTGTTTATTGCAGTTCAAGGTAATTAACTAGGGTAGCTAACTAGATTAGTATTATTACAAATCACTTTCGTTTTTGTTTAATGATATGTTTATCTTATATAGATCTCATTGACATAAGCTGTAATGTAATAATAATTAATAACATTGCGTAAACAAAAAAAATCCAAGTGTAAGATTTATAACACACTATTTTGCACATTAGTAAAGGTTTTTATTCTAATTATGCATGAAAGTGAAATTGTACAACAAAAATTGATATCATAAACAAAAGAAAATTTTTTTAGTTCCGTTAATGTGCCCTTCACAATTGTTTTTACAATAATTAGATTAACATGGTTTCCTTTCATTACGCAAGTTTTTGAATTTTTTTTTGTAACAATCTATTAGAAATTTTAGTTGATTGTCACGCAAAGTCATGTCGTGACTGTTCATTCTCTTTTGGCCAATTATTATTTTGTTCCAATTATTTGTATCCGTACAAAAATTGTAACGGTTTCACTTGTTTTTTTTTTTTCGATATTTCGCAGATATAGCGATCAAGTGTTAGGTTACATTTGGTTTTTACAAAGTGTGCTATTAAATTTATGGAAATTTAAAATTAATAATCTTTATAGAATTGTTTTTAACACTTTACATTTTAGGGAACAAAAATTGTTCATTTGTTTTGGACAACTCACGACTTGCTTAAGTTGGTGCACTATTGTATTCTAATCTAACTAAGCAGGCTTGGTCAATTATTGTAATAACGTCATGAGATTACTAAAGTATTTGCTCAACTTACGAATGCGATATTTATTATTTCTAACGTGGATAAATAAAACAGCTATAGTTACAATTTTCAATTAAACTTATTAGTTGTTTTTTTTCAGGAACTAGACAGTGTGCATATTTTTAGTTTGTTTAGATTATTACTATGCACGTAATAAGACACTTCTTTGCTCTTTTGACCATCTTTAACGGTTTCTGAGATCATCATCTTCTTCACTTTGATCTGCTAAACACTATCAAACACTTTCGAAGCTGATTACAAAGGTTTTCATTTTATTTTTGTACGTGTAAATAATGTTTTCTTAAGAAATCAAATATTATAAGTTTGTTGCGTTTTTGTACGGCAAAATTACATCTCGTTAAAAGCTTGTGCGTAGGACAACATTTGATTTGTACCATTAAAAATTTCAGCCGCAGCATTAAAAATTGATGAACAAAATATGTAGACATTCAAAAACGACAAGACTCCATATAAGAGGATATAAATAATTGTATTTGGTACAAATTTATTAAAGCTTTATACGAAAACGTGCCAATAGAATACATTCTTCTCATAATAAAAACCAAGTAGGTACATATATAAACAATTTGCTGGTTAAATAGTATATTTTAAATTGGATACATTAAACAAATACAATGTTGTTAATTCGCTTTATGTGTTTTAAAATATACAAATCATTTCGAATTTACCACTAACGTTATGGGCCGCAACATCCTGTGGCAAAACAAGGATCCACCATATGCTCACAGTGAGGATAGACACGAGAATTAACTTCCAATAGAATATTTGCCGCTGTAATCAGCAATATCACCAACTTGACGAACATGTTAATAAAATCAAGGTACTGTTACGATATTTGTACTTTTAATAATACGTATTTTAATTTTTAACCATTTATATACCTTCGAGTTTATGGTGCATTTTTAACTGTTCATTGTTTCATAATTGTTACTCAATTTGTGCAAAATTAATTGCTGATTAGAGGGTATTGTTTGGTATACCATAAAATTAAACAAATTAAAACTGTTTTGTAAGGTTTAAGGTCATAAAACAGCGAAAACTTCAAAAACTTCAAATTACTGAAAAGATTTATTAAGATATCTTGTTAATCGCAATACACTGTGCTTAACTGAAACAAAACAAATCGTTCAAAACAAAAACAAAGGTGTTATGGAAGATACCTGTGAAAATACACAAATACTTGTTTACGTGTTTGTATGTCATTGCGGTGGTGATAAAGATACCATTAATTTCAACGATTTTGCAAAATTATTGCTGTTTTTTAAGTTTTCAAATCAATTTAAGAATAAAATCTCTTTTGTGAAAAATTATGTTTGGTAATAACAATAATTAGTTATAATTTAATTATATAATCAATGTGACACACGTAATACCCAAATTTTTGCCTTCTCTTTGAACTTGGCCCGCCAACTTTTTCCAGACTCGAATGCGTCCGCGACTTGAATTAGATTGAGAACCCCGGCAGTAATTTTACGATATAGAAAGTTTGAAATAATTACAAAACACATATAGAAGGGACAGTCGTTTGTTACAGCCGCACAAACTCTTTAAACGTATCTAGAGTAGCATCAAATTTTAATTTACAACTTACGATTTTTGGAACTACTGAAAAGCTTAGATTTCTTATTCTTAGACACAAAAGTACCTATTACTTTAAGCAGAATTTTCAAATGAAAAAATAATTATTATATCTTAGACAATCTATTTTACCCGTAATTTTGTTGTGAAAATATAAAAAAATTTAAATTAAAATTTAATAATAAATTATACCTAATGATAAGCGCCCGTTTGCAAATAAAATTGAATGTGAGTGTACTAATGGATTTAAAATTTAAAAAAATAATATGTTAGTGCAAGCTAGCATACATTTAGTATGACTCATTACGCTTGTCATTGTTCATTTATGGATGTAGGTAGTATTTATTTATATAATTAATGGTTTGGCATTGTTGACCAATTAATAGAAACATACTCAGGTTTTTTTTATACTAAGGACTGTAATTGTACTGACATTTACGATACAGTATCCTGCTCTCCTTCCTATTTGTGATTTATTGTACAATAACGTTAGTATGAAAATGTTACTACTACTACATCGTGCTCAGGTGATTTAAAAAAGCCTTAACAAACGTACATTTTTACAACAGCAATAACTGTAACTTTTCTAGTGTTGATCACGCAATTCTTTCAAGTACATCTCCTTACTTTTAACACAAACATTTTCACTTTAAAAACTTATATTAAGATGAAACCCATATTAAAAAAGTTTAGGCTGGTATTTAAAATCCATCTTTCTTCGTTCATTTAACAATGTGATGCCGAAATAACGAATAGAATTTTATATAACATGTTCGTGCTATTCCACAAGATTGCAAACGATTTGCCCTTACCTACAAGCAATAAGCATAAGATTTTAGACTCTAGGATTGTGTATGATGATATTTTAAACATGAAAAACATAGATTGTATACAATACCATTTTTCAATATCGGTTTTATCACTAGTTTGTAGTGTTATGTACATCCAGAAATTTTAGCCGCGAGAGTTTTTTATGAATAAAATATATATTTGAATCGGAAATGCAAAAAAAAATAAAAACTCATCCATACATTTTTTATTTTTGACCATGTATACAGGGTGTCTCAGATTACATTTCCAGCATGGGGATCTTGCTTATTATAAGAGATACAGGTTTGTTAAAATTGGATGAATTATTCCTTAGTATGAGAGGAGCCACAATCAATTTTTAAAAGTACAAAATTCCTCGTACTTCAGACGTTATAGCAAAAAATATGAAAATGTCGAATTTCTTTTTTCTCGCAATTTTTTTATCTTAATCAATTTTATTTGTACTTTTTTAGTGTACTTTATAATGGAGAATGTAACGGTTATCTTAGATTTTTTTAACGCCTACCATTTTCGAGATATTACCCCTAATTTCATTTTTTCTTATGGTCCGCGAAGTTGGCTATGGAATACTTAAATGTGCTTTTAACTAGTCGTGATAGATGGGGCAAATAAGTAGCCAAACAAAAAAGCGACCATTTCATCTAGCTATTGGAAAATGGAAAAAGTAAAAATAAGAGAGCTCATGTTCTCAAACGATACCGTAAAAGTCACGGAATCAGAAAAGAATCTGCAACACAATTTGGACATTTTAAATGCGAACAAACTTTCGCAGCAGAGCACATATTATTACATACCATCACACTAAAAAGACAAAAAGTGGAACAGGCCGATGACGAACTGTTTAGGCGCAATCATCGAAAGAAATGGAGAGATGAACAAAGAAATAAGAGAAAGAACAGAAAAAGTTGAAAGAATATTTAACAGTTACGGAACAACATTTTTTAGAAACAAATAAATCTCAACAGGGACAAAACAAAGTTGTAAAACGGTAGTAACCCCAGCACTAATATACTAGGTATCTAGGTTGGTTGGGACATCTACAGAATGAAGGAGGAAATGCTAACTAGGCAAGCATACGAAACAAGACCACAAGGAAAAAACAGAAGGGGAAGACTTAGAAACAACTGGCAAGATAACCGTAAAAAAGCTACAACGGAAGGAAACATCAAATGGGCAGAGATAAAAAAAAGCTAGCACGAGACAGGAAAGTGTGGAAAGCCAAAGTCAGTGTACAGTCCTACACCTAACGGTAGATGGACTTGAGGCTAAATAAAAATAAAAAATAAAATAGTTTTTTTATTAAAAAAGGGTTTGATCTCTTATTAACATGGTAGAACGTATTTTTGTAAGTCTTTGAGATAAAATGTACTCCTATCTGTTTAATTGTAACGGGTTTTTAAGTTATTTAGAAACTCAGGTTGTGTATAAACGCTCCATGTCTTGAACATATTATGTAAGAAGAACTGTGTGGGATAAAAGCATAAAAACGCTAAATCATAAATAATAAGAAAACGGAATAGCTTACAACCAGACGATGAGAAAAGCGAATGAATATGTGATGCATCTTACAGTTTCTCTGTTTTATTTATATTGACTTAAATGCTCAAGGGGTTGCGATATTTAATATTAAATTGACTGCGAAATATGGCCCACTGGGGCCGGGCCCGGGATCCATACAATAAACATCACTTTGAAATAGATGTTTTAATATTAAATTCGTAATTTTTAATATCACGTTGAATGTTTTTCATTTTGGTTGGTAGCGATGCAAATATCAGAAGTAAAATATATGACACATTCCGCAGTATTTGCTACCGGTTTTTGTATTGCCCTACGCACGCGTATACTTGAATCGATTTCTACCTCGTACCCGTAAGAGAATTTATTACAGTGTTGAATTTAAATATTTTGAATACCTTTACATTTTTGAGCCAAAGAATGAGATATAAGCATTCTCTGTATAAGCGGAAAACGATATTTGCCATGAATATAAAACGGAATGTGGTAAAAAAGCTTTGTTTTATTAATTTTGATTACGACATCCAAATTGATGTAATAAAAATATTTTTGTTATACTTTTCCTTATTGTATTGCTTGCAATTCATAAATGATATACATGGATTATAAATGCAAATAAGACAGATATTTTAAAATAGATTTAGATTAGTCATTGCTTCCTTGACGATAACTACCAAAGTCGTTAATAAATTTAGGATACGAAGTTACTACTTAATCGACAAAGCCACAATAAAAAATATTAAAATGTAGTATAAAACAAAAACAAAAATGCCGTATGAAAAAGTTGTGCAGTTTAATAAACATAGTATAGGGTAGTATTTAACGTTATATTATATACAGGGTGTCTCAGATAACATCTCCAGCATGGGAATCTCGCTTATTATAAGACAGGGGTGTCAAACTCGCGCCCCGCAACGAACATTTTTGCGGCCTGACTAATATATCAGTACACAATAATACAGGGATAGCAAATAGGTGGCACGCGTGCCAACTAAATCTGGCACGCGCGGGATTTTCGACCGTACCCTAAAGAATTCTATGAATAAATTTTGTGTTAAAAAAGTTGCAAGCGGTCTAACCTAACTAGCTTTTTAGCTTTTGAAAACATTGCAAGCGGTCTAACGTAATTAAATGTAGGTACTACAATTTTTTTTAACCTAAAGTTAAACCTTGTTTGTATGGCCCAAGTTAGCCATTGAGTTTGACACCCCTGTATAAGAGATACAGGTTTGCTTAAATTAGATGAATTAATTATATGTATAAGAGGAGCTACAATCAATTTTTAATAGTATAAAATTCCTCCTACTTAAGATGTTATAGCAAAAAATAAAATAAAAATGCCTAAAAAACATTATTATGTATTTGTAAAAGGTACAGTTCTCAAATTTGTATTGTCCATAGAGGGCTACACCCAGGGCCGGTTCTGCCATATGTGCAAGGTGTGCATCGCACACGGGCGGCCGACTTATTTCGGCCGCCCGTGTGCGGCCAAAATCTATTCACTGTTTTTATTCTATCGATTATGTAACACTTTTGTATTGCATTACTGAAAACTTAAGTTATATTTTTTAAGTTTTGTAATTTTATCATTTTATCCTACCTATTTTGTTTTTGAAGACTTCAGTTATTGTTACAATAAGGCACAGTTACATTTCATTGCCGACCACAAAATTTTAAAAGTATTTTAAGATATTTCAAATTTGTACTAGATAGGGGCGACCAAATGATAATTGCACACAGGCGGCCAAATATCTAGAACCGGTCCTGGCTACACCTTCAACACATGTTGTAATTTAGATTTAATAGTAATAGCAAGTGAAAAATCAAAAATTTACTAATAAATTTAAAAAATAACCTAAGTTATTTTAGTTATTTGTATTTAATTAAGTACAGTTAGTTTATTTATGTGATGTTTTTTTTTTTACAATGGCCACCTAGATTAAACTTAAGATACCTACTTATATACCGTAATATGGATATAACTTGTTTACTAATTAAGATAAACATAACAAACCGTACATCAATGAAACGAGAAAAAAAATCTCTTTTTAATGAACCCATGCCAACCAACTACGGTTGCCACTTGCCATTTGAAAAAGTCAAGTTTGGATTAGGTATATCTCAAAAATCATATGTTTTTCTAATTCTTTGTAAAATTATCTACAGGACTTATTTTATAATTTGATTTTAACATAGGTAGTTATGAAGTTATTTACTATTAAAAAAATCGTCTGTTTTTAGTTTTTAAAAATATTTAAAAAATTTGAAGGTGTAGGTCAAAGGTCCAAATGACATTATATTCGTCTTGAATTTCTGTCCACCTTTGCTATTTTAACTGACTATGTTATTCTTATAATAACAAAGTTACCGATACAACACATGTAGATTGTTGTCACCCTATACAGATCGAGGAATTTTTACTCATAACAAGCGATTATTGGTCTTAAAGTTAAATGAACCACTAGAACTATGGACACAGTAACCATTAATTATAAATTTATCATCCTTTTTATATTATAAGTACCTATAGTATTGAAAAGTAACAAATACCTACGTTTTATTTGAATTTGTTGCTTATGTTGATGTAAATTTTTCAAATGCTTCACAACAGTTTTTAAAACTGTTCTTAAAATCTGAAGCAATTGAGACACATTTCAAAGAAGCCCTATTATCCTATCAAAAACATGCAACTGCTTTATTTCCTAACAATCAAAGTCAAGACTCAGAAAAAAAAACGTTTTACATTTTTTCCACCGTTCACAATTTCTTTAGTTGAACAGAAAACGCCTCTGGTTTGACATCACATCCTAATAAAATGACAATATCCGTCTGTTCGACGCAAAAACAAAATTAATCTTTAAATCAATTTAAATTTGTTTGTTTGTTGTAAAAATCGATTAGACAAAATTCATGTACAGAACAAAAAAGTTTATTTGGGTCAACTATATCTTGATTTAAATTATTACAACGGGTCGAGATTTTGTAATGAATTGCTTATAATTTATTCTTTTTACGTTAAATATCCTGTTTTACCACAAAGCCTTTGAAATATACTTATTCTTACACGCCTCTTAGCGATATTTGTACTTCAAGATGAGCTTTTTATATTATAGTCGAGTGTATGAGAAATATTCAAAAATTCAGCCTGAAACTTCAACAGACAGCGGTGTAGATGGCGCTTATGCAAACAGGAACTACTACCCACAAGACAAGTACGGTCTAGAAGGGCGTCGAGTGTGCTCTTTAATTTTAAATACAACCACGGCAGCTTTTCTAAAAGAGCTTTAATTACTTCAAAATGATTGAATAGAATACCGAAATTGGTTCTACAGTGACTTTACTCAGTGTTAATTGGATATGAAACGCTTTGTGGAATAAAAAGAAGTGGAATTTGCCGTCTAAAAATATTATAGGCAAATGATTTCTTGTCTGCAAAAAAATAAACAACTGAAAGTAATCGACTCTTGCAAGCGAGAACGATAAAGCTAGTAACAGTAATTTTATGAAACAATAAAGTTATAAAAATTAAAATTTTCTCTAAGGCTAAAATAGTTTAGTTAATTTATTTCAAATATATACAGGGTGCCCATTTTTCTAACCTGTTGTATGGGTAACTCAGTTAATATTAAAGATACAGAAACGTTTAAATTATCAAATTTGTACAGAATTTAAAGGGAAAGCTGATGCCACTTTCAAATTTGACCTACGTCATCAAATTTTTAAAATATTTTGAAAAAACTGAAAAAGGTCGATTTTTTCAAAGTTGAATAAATCCGTAAGCATATGAGCTAGAACAAAAATAAAAATTATAGATATTTTTACGTAGATTTTAAATATGTTAACGACATTTTCATAGCACGCTCGATTTCCGACTTATAACACAAACTTGCATTTTTTTAAATGGAAGTCATAGGTGGCTGTGGCCTTATTAAAAAGGTCATTTTTTTCTCGTTTCAATGATATAAGGTTTGTTATACTTTTCTCTTATAGTTTTTTTTTAAATAACCAAAAATCATTTTATATGTTCACTGCCTAAATAGATGGGATGTTGATATTCTTTTTTTTCGATGTAACATTTAAGGGTTGTCAATTATTATTAGAGTAGCAGTTATTAGCCATTTACAAATTTTAAACTCAAAACCCAAATAAAATTTATTGATTGTTGTATTGTCTTGTGTTGATCAAAATTTTTGATTGAGTTTATTGTAAATTTCAAAAACAATGTTTTCTAATAAAGAAAAAACGATATGCTTTTCTATTACTACGCTTGTAATAGAAATAGCGTTTTTTAAATTGGTTTCTAATAAAGAAAATAATTTCTTTCTTGGTTGCCTCCTTTCCATAAATCTTTGCAAATACATTTCACTTGCATTGCTGCTATTTCTATTACAAGCGTAGGTAACAGAAAAGCATGTAGTTTTTTTCTTCATTAGACATTTTTTTTTTTTTAATTTTCAATAAATTCAATCAAAAATTTTAATTAAAACAATACAGAAATTTATATGTATAACAATCAATAAATTTTATTTGACAAACTTTGAGGTTTTGTTTTTAAAATTTGTAAGTGGCTAGTAACTATAATAAGTTACAACTCTTAAATGTCACATCGAAAATAAAGAACATCAACACGGGTTAACTCCCATCTTTCAGTATTTTTATTTTTGTTCTAGCTCATATGCTTACGGAATTATTCAACTTTGAAAAAATCGACCTTTTTTAGTTTTTTCAAAATATTTCAAAAAGTTGATGACGTAGGTCAAATTTGAAAGTGGCATCAGATTTCCCTTTAAATTCTGTACAAATTTGCTGATTTAAACGTTTTTGTATCCTTAATATTAACGGAGTTACCCATATAACAGTATAGAAAAATGGGCACCCTGTATAGACATGTTTGGTAAAAATCAATCGTTTATGTATTAAGAGGAAAGTATCTTTAACATTTGATATGTGAGAAATGCTTAAACTATTTTAGTGCTTTATTTTTTTATGTAATAAGGTATATCACGGGTGTAACTGAGTTTTGGTACACTCCTTGTTTTCTTCTTTAGTTAGTAGTTACTTTAATAAATGAAATTTTTGACATATTTTTTGTGTTAAAAACCGGATTATTTAAACATATGTACACTATTGTGTCATTTCCAGTTTTGCCGGAAATGAGCTCAACTTTGTTATTTCACAAGAAACACCCTGCATGTTCTTTCATTTTTGGAAAGAGGAAGCAATTTTGAATGTTGGTTAATTTTAATAAAGTCATGTAATTTTTGGGCAAAAATTAAACTTTTTGTTAAGTGTGCTGTGATCTGCGTAAACTGAATTTTTTATGGCAACAAGTGTGCATAAAACGTTTTTGTAATTTTTAATTAACAATTAATTTACTTTAATGTTGCAAAATGGGTTTTTTGACAGTCAATTTTTTAAGAAGAAACGGAAGTGCTACATACGGTTCCTTAAATAGAGTATTTTCTGACAAATTTAACAATACCCAGTAACTTATACTTGTGTTGGAAAGCTGCTTCACAGACTTAACATATTATAAAAACTTATTAAGATATCTAGATATCTTGTTAATAGCATTATACTACGGTTGATTGCAACAAGTTATTGCGAAAATTTTAAGTTTTTTAATTGAAATAATAATTATAGTAGTTGAACAGGAACGATAATTTGTTTTGTTGTAGTAAGGCACAGTATACTTCAGTTAACAGAATCTCTAAATAAGTTTTTATAATACTTAAGGCCTTTGAAGCAGCCTTTCAACACAAGTATAATTTATTGGTATTGTTAAATTTCTCAAAAAATACTCTATTTAACGACAGCATGTTTAAAAAAGTTGACTTTTTGTCAAAACACCGAATCTGCAACATTCGAAGCCGATTAAAGTAAACTAAATGTCAATTAAAATTTACAAAAACGATTTTCAGACATTTTTTGTAATAAAATTCAATTTAATTGTTAATAAAAAAAATTATTTTTGTCCAAAAATTATTCGAGGTTATAGTTTTGTATTCAAAATAGCTACCTCTTTCCAAAAATGTAAAAACATACAGGGTATTCCTTTTGAAATAACAAAGTTATAGTCATTTCCGGTAAAACCGGAAGTGAAACGATAGTGTACATATGTTCAAATAATACGGTTTTTATATATATCATATGTGTAAAATTTAATTATTTTACAATCGCAACTAAAGAAATAAAGGAGGAGTACCAGAACTCATTACACCCTGTATGACTTTTTGAGAATCACTCACCTTCAGTGGCGTGCGGTGGGTTTTAATGTAAGGGATGCTGTCAAATATATATTTTTTAAAAAATCCTTAAAAATCTATTTAAATCTTCATCGCCCATATATATATATATATATATACATGCTTAAATCCCGTAAAATAGCATGACAACGTATTATTATTAACTAGCACTACTAATAACTTGTAATAATCCAAAAAAGTTTTAATTTAAAAAAAAATTCAACTTCTTACTAGTCTGTTATAATTCGTGATGTACATACCTGCGAGAGAAAATCTCGTATTTTTAACGAAGCTAAAGAAAATTGTAACTGATAATTTGAGAAATAAAAAAATTGAATTAAGATATTCGAGCTCTGCAACTTATTAACATAAAAAAACTTTTATTTTACAGACTGACTAAAAAATTTTAGAGGTATGACGGTTTTAACAAACTCTCCACTATGCAGTTGCATATTGCATTCATGTTTAATGAAATCGTATCCAACAGTAAACGCTATGCGCGAACACGATACTACCGCATTACCGGTGATCGGTGAATGCGTTTTTAGCTGTAGATGCTGTTTTCAAACCAGCATCTACAGCTAGTATATAGCTCCATCAACTGATACTTAATACGCATGCGTTAACTTCTATATCTCTATGCTATGAGTCCAGCCCTAGATGCTGAGCGCTACACCGCATTCACGGCCTTAAATGAGGCAGTCAGACAAATGGGATATATTATAAGATCTTTTTCCTCTTAACTTTAAAATGTAACTTTTAATGGACGTAATAGTTCAATAATTACTCTCTACAAATTAATTTTAGAAAAACAAATTATATATTAAATTAATGTATGAAATATTTCAAAATTTTAAGGGATGCGCCGCATCCAACGCATTCATGGACTGCACGCCACTGCTCACCTTCTTTTAATAAATAACATTGCTACTGACGAAGATGCGAGAATCTTAAAATTGGTCTAGCATTTATGCAAGTTTTTTCATGAAAAAAAGTTGTTTTTAATTAAATACATACATTTATAGTAGGTATCTGTATTTGTTTTAGGAGAAAGATCAGTGAAATGTTATTAAACTTATACACAATTTTATTTTTTGTTTGTCACACTTGCTAAAACAATGTATAAAAATATTGACAAACGGCGGCCGAGGAAACAAATTATTGCCATCATAAATGACGACACTGGCTACGACAATTTATATAATGAATGGAATCACAGCACATAATTTTACTTGGCAATGCGCTCCAGAACGATAAAGCCCATTTCAGGTGGAATCTTGCTCGCAATTAATATTCTACGAAACGTCACATGAAACAAAACACTAGCTTTAGGCTCTTTTTTGTTGCATTTCCTGCTTTTAACTTTGGAAAAACTATCACCATCTTTTGATGTCCGTCAACTATAATGAATTCTTTTTTTTTTTTAACTTTGTCGTGCATGTTTGTATCAACTCCAATTTATATAATTACAACCCCAAAAAAAGTATTTTACGCTAAATTGCAGAGCAGTGGTTTTTTATGTCGTTCAAAACAATTCGCAAACTACTTGATTAATGGCGTTGTAGTTAATCACTGCAACAATCAAGTGCGCGGCATAAACAAGCACTAACTGGCTGCTGCTGACCAAATGGGACACTGATAATACTGTGTACATTAAGCGGAGGCTTAATTTATTAAACGGGGTTAGTGGGAATTCAATTCCACAGAATTATTAAAACACTTTCTATCGTACTAACGAATCCATCATTAGTTCCTACTGCCTTTTACATATTTATACAAACCTCCGTTTTCTGACATTGTGTTTATAATCCTTTCATGAAGCATTTCAAAGTCGAATAAACGTTATACCAATAAACCAATCAGGCAGGTCAAAATAATTCAATTTTTTAAATCAGGTGTAAGGTAATAATAAAATAAAAGTAAAAAAGTGACGTGGGCACAAAATACCTTTTCTCCATGCATTGTCTATTTGTGTGTACAAAAAGTTTAAATTTAATAATATTTTAAGTTTTTAAACAGTTTAGTTTTATAGCAACCGTAGAACAACTATTAGGTTCTTCCAAAAACAATAGCCGATTTTAACCTTCAAATTCAGTAAAACATAACTTTCGAGTAAATAAACATTATTAATCAAAATAAAAATTATTTGACTTAATGCATTTTTTCCAAAGAATTACAAACTTGTTTATGCCTATAAAATAAAGGTCTGGCAGATTAGAATCCAAGAATTCTTTAAACACTATTTCTGCTGCTTCTCTGTTTTAGAATTTTGTTTGCCGTAAAAAGTTATTAAGGTGCTTGTAGAGCAATGGCGAAGCGACGAGGGGGCAAGGGGGTATCGATGCCCCGGGCGCCTGTCTTGGGGGCGCTGCGGACAACAGATTTTTGCGTTTATTTCACTTAAAGCCAGAAAACTAAAATGCCTATAATCTTTTGAATTATTGTCTATATGGTCGCGCGTTGTCGTGAAGCACAATGACTCATCTTCGGTCAATCAGTGCTGGTTGTTTATTGCGTAGTTGTCGGTGCATAGTTTCCAATTTATTTTTTACTGTACAACTGGGCGGTGATTAGAGCAATGATGTCCAACCTTTTTGTGGCTGGGGGCTACTTTAACTATTTCAAAACTTTGGCGGGCTACTTAATTGCAGTTATCCCCTCTCCCGTTAATGACAAAAAAATAAAACTTGAAACGTAGGCATTTGAACCAAGAAAACTTTATTTAATACAGTTACAATATATTTGTAATTCGTTTAAAACTTGCTACTGCATATTTTCTGATCTTTTTTTTTTTAATCTTGTTAGTAAGCAGTTATTACTGTTTTCAAACCATTATCAACATCAACTTGTTTATCACAGTAAGACCATGCCTATGTTTTGTTTTGATGATATTTAGCTGCGAAGGTATGAAGAAGCGAAATATAAATTTACCTTTCCGCACATTTTACAACATTCTTATATGTGACAGGGTCTGTTGCTTACCCAAAAATCATCACTTCCAATAGCTTTTAGTTGGGTGTCATTTTTTAAAATCATAATTTTAATTTCTTGATTGTCCATAAAGGTGAATTTTTGCATAAGTGTGGTGTATATTAAAATGTCAAAGATATTAACAGTGGATTCGATTTCCTTTAGATCCTTAAAACGTCTAAACAATTCATCTTTAAGCAATTGAAGGTCATCAATGTGCCTTTGTGGCTGATAATTTTTGCCATTGTCTTCTGTCATCTTATTTATCGATGGAAAATGTTTAATATTTGTAGGTTTTAAAATAAGCGCAACATCTGCCCGCGGGCGCCTCAAAATAACCTCGCGGGATACAAGGAGCCCGCGAGCTACCGGTTGTACATTACTGGATAAGGGTTTGTTTTCCGGGATCCCACTCCCTTTTAAGCTATTTTATATTTTCCGGTAAATGCTTACTATCCCGGGAATTCCCGGGACTTAAAAAAAAGACAACAAAGACCGATTTCTTCCCGGAATCCAGGAACAAGCAAAATGGTCAAATGATAAACCCTAGCAGAGATAGATTGATCCTGATCAAGAAAACTGTAATGAATAGCACCAGTCGTAGACCACCATACAGTAACCATCAACTTCTTTTGATGCAAGTTGGGTTTTGCAAAATGTTTTGCGCAGATCGTTCGCGGTTATTATAAAGGTTTCCTCTCTCATCACACGTCACAATACCATCGAGAAAAGGATCAATACGATTACGTGACGGCAACGGAGAACAGTTTTCGACAATTATTTTGGTTGTCATTAAGTTCATTTGGAATCCACTGATCAATTTTTTTCATCTTTCCAATTTGCTTTAAATGTATAGAAACTGTAACAACATCAACATCCAATTCTTGTGTAATTTTCCGTACCGAATGTTGCTTACTTTCTTCTACTAAAGCTTTCAACCTCAGTAGTACGTTCTTGATCCTTTCTATGATTAAGACGCGTTCCCGTTCTAAAACTTCTCGAACTAACGCCGCACTACTCGTTCAGAAGTGGTTTCTTTGCCCCATACTTACCTTAACATTTAAGAAGCATATTGTCCAAGTTTAAATGTAGAATTGGGTCTCTCAAATCAAAAATCAGGCATTCTAAACATAACCGTGAACTTAGTACGTTTAGAACAAAATCTAACAATTTATTTCGCAAATTAAAGCCCCCAAAACAATCATTTAAGTTGTGGTTTTGTTAGAGCATATTTTGAATGAGTATAAGGATTTTGTTCTCTACAAAAATTTAAGTACAATTTTAAAGAGATTGCTTTTAAGCTAACTGTAATATTAAAAATACATAGCAATCACGTTCTGAGCCCAAGAGTACAGAAGTTTGGAGCTTTTTATAATATACTTTAGATTGCCTTATGTAAATTTTCGCCGAAAGTAAATAGGGCGCCTACGCTTGAAAAGATATAATCGCTTTTCTTTAAATATATTGCAAAAATATTGTGTTTTCAAGTTATAACAGCACGTTTTTGCTTGTGTGGATGTCTTTGTTTCTCATATTAAAGTTGGACTCGCGGTTTATATATGAACAATAAAAGTAAGAAATCATTTGGTTTGTTGTCTTTAAATATCAAAGAAAAAAATGCTATTTATCTTACAACATTTTGTGATAATAATTAAGATGATCTTTTGGTTAAACACTTTAACTATTTTACCGGACGACTATACGTGGGCCAAGCTAAATTTATTGAAAAATCGGGAACATTTTCAAAAATTTTATTTTAGATATGTTCAAACTAATTTTTTTTCAGCAATGATGCACTTCAAGATTCTTGCTTTTCTACTTTAAAAGCCTTAACTAATCTTCTTTCGGAATACTTGCTAAATAATCGCGAACGGCAGTATCAATCTCCTCCTCAGGCAACAACCTTCTAACCCGCAATTTCTTTCAGATCCAGAAAATAACGAAAAGTTACACATTGCCCAAGCACGGTGAATGATCTATTGCTTTTATCTTTTTTTTTCAGCCAAAAACTGGAGATTTATAGCTGCCGTATGAGAAGTCATGGTACAACCCTCTTCTCTGGATGATACTGAATACTTGAGTGTAATATGTTTTTATGCGTTATTTCGTTGTAACTGCCTCTGTATCCAGCTTAATTGCATTAACTAGACATTCTTTACTGTTTATAGTTTGCTCAATTTCGTGAGTTCACACACGATTCTCTTGGCGGGTATGTACATCGAAAAAGAAAATGTAAGTTTCGCCACCTGTCGCAATTTTGAAAAAAAAGTGATGTCCGCCATTACTGAGAAGATTCAAAGTTTTATAGCAAACTTTTACACGCTCTCTTTTTAAGCTTACAGTCCTGATGGGCCCCAAAACGACTGACAATAAATAAAATAATTAATCAGCTCTTCAGGCCAAGCTGGTCCATGGCTTTCTTATATGTTTTTTGCCATTCTTTTTTATTTATTGTCTGTTTTATTCACTCTTTCGTTCCTAGTAACTTTAGGTTCTTTTTAACTGCCTCTATCCATTTTTCCAGGTTCTACCCCTCGTCATTCTTCCCGTGACTCCTTCCTCCAGTATTTGTTTTGTTACTCTTTTTTAGTCATTTGATTCGTTGACTACATTTGGTTTATCATATAATTCATCCAGTTCGTCATTTGTTCTTCTTCTCCATTGTTCTCCTTTCCTTTTTCTTTCAAATAATTTCCGTAATACCTTTCTTACCCAGGCCTGTAATGTTTTTTCTTCTTTTTGATTCATTTTTCAAATCTCACCCGGGTACGTAGTACCTATTGGTCTTACCATTGTTTTGTATACAGGGTGAGTCATTAGTGGCGGATCGGTCGATTGTGGCTAAACGGTTTGAGATATAAAGTTGATTCAAACGGTATTCCATACAGTTTTTTCTTCCGAACACGATAAAAATATTTTCAAATATACAGGGTGAGTCACCTCTCTGGAACCAATAGCAACTTTTATATTTCAAACACAACACCCCATTTTTTATTTAA
>CANTFG010000051.1:0-52362 GCA_947652605.1 Elmis aenea | reverse complement strand
ATTGTTTTGCATATGTCTTTCAATGAGCTGGTTTTAATTTTTAATAATTTCCTAAAAATACCGTGCTTTAGTTAATACATATGTTCCTTGAGCGACTATTTCGAAACAATTTTAATTATTGATTTGTATATCACAGGAACAGTTTATCCATCGCCTCTTTACATGAATACAATTGTTTTGCATATGTCTTTCAATGAGCTGGTTTTAATTTTTAATAATTTCCTAAAAATACCGTGCTTTAGTTAATACATATGTTCCTTGAGCGACTATTTCGAAACAATTTTAATTATTGATTTGTATATCACAGAAACAGTTTATCCATCGCCACTTTACATGAATACAATTGTTTTGCATATGTCTTTTAATGAGCTGGTTTAAATTTTTAATAATTTCCTAAAAATACCGTGCTTTAGTTAATACATATGTTCCTTGAGCGACTATTTCGAAACAATTTTAATTATTGATTTGTATATCACAGAAACAGTTTATCCATCGCCTCTTTACATGAATACAATTGTTTTGCATATGTCTTTCAATGAGCTGGTTTTAATTTTTAATAATTTCCTAAAAATACCGTGCTTTAGTTAATACATATGTTCCTTGAGCGACTATTTCTAAACAATTTTAATTATTGATTTGTATATCACAGGAACAGTTTATCCATCGCCTCTTTACATGAATACAATTGTTTTGCATATGTCTTTCAATGAGCTGGTTTTAATTTTTAATAATTTCCTAAAAATACCGTGCTTTAGTTAATACATATGTTCCTTGAGCGACTATTTTGAAACAATTTTAATTATTGATTTGTATATCACAGGAACAGTTTATCCATCGCCTCTTTACATGAATACAATTGTTTTGCATATGTCTTTCAATGAGCTGGTTTTAATTTTTAATAATTTCCTAAAAATACCGTGCTTTAGTTAATACATATGTTCCTTGAGCGACTATTTTGAAACAATTTTAATTATTGATTTGTATATCACAGGAACAGTTTATCCATCGCCTCTTTACATGAATACAATTGTTTTGCATATGTCTTTCAATGAGCTGGTTTTAATTTTTAATAATTTCCTAAAAATACCGTGCTTTAGTTAATACATATGTTCCTTGAGCGACTATTTCTAAACAATTTTAATTATTGATTTGTATATCACAGGAACAGTTTATCCATCGCCTCTTTACATGAATACAATTGTTTTGCATATGTCTTTCAATGAGCTGGTTTTAATTTTTAATAATTTCCTAAAAATACCGTGCTTTAGTTAATACATATGTTCCTTGAGCGACTATTTCGAAACAATTTTAATTATTGATTTGTATATCACAGGAACAGTTTATCCCATCGCCTCTTTACATGAATACAATTGTTTTGCATATGTCTTTCAATGAGCTGGTTTTAATTTTTAATAATTTCTTAAAAATACCGTGCTTTAGTTAATACATATGTTCCTTGAGCGACTATTTCGAAACAATTTTAATTATTGATTTGTATATCACAGGAACAGTTTATCCATCGCCTCTTTACATGAATACAATTGTTTTGCATATGTCTTTCAATGAGCTGGTTTTAATTTTTAATAATTTCCTAAAAATACCGTGCTTTAGTTAATATATATGTTCCTTGAGCGACTATTTCTAAACAATTTTAATTATTGATTTGTATATCACAGGAACAGTTTATCCATCGCCTCTTTACATGAATACAATTGTTTTGCATATGTCATTCAATGAGCTGGTTTTAATTTTTAATAATTTCCTAAAAATACCGTGCTTTAGTTAATACATATGTTCCTTGAGCGACTATTTTGAAACAATTTTAATTATTGATTTGTATATCACAGGAACAGTTTATCCATCGCCTCTTTACATGAATACAATTGTTTTGCATATGTCTTTCAATGAGCTGGTTTTAATTTTTAATAATTTCCTAAAAATACCGTGCTTTAGTTAATACATATGTTCCTTGAGCGACTATTTTTAAACAATTTTAATTATTGATTTGTATATCACAGGACAAGTTTATCCTTCGCATCTTTACATGAATACAATTGTTTTGCATATGTCTTTCAATGAGCTGGTTTTAATTTTTAATAATTTCCTAAAAATACCGTGCTTTAGTTAATACATATGTTCCTTGAGCGACTATTTCTAAACAATTTTAATTATTGATTTGTATATCACAGGAACAGTTTATCCATCGCCTCTTTACATGAATACAATTGTTTTGCATATGTCTTTCAATGAGCTGGTTTTAATTTTTAATAATTTCCTAAAAATACCGTGCTTTAGTTAATACATATGTTCCTTGAGCGACTATTTCTAAACAATTTTAATTATTGATTGGTATATCACAGGAACAGTTTATCCATCGCCTCTTTACATGAATACAATTGTTTTGCATATGTCTTTCGATGAGCTGGTTTTAATTTTTAATAATTTCCTAAAAATACCGTGCTTTAGTTAATACATATGTTCCTTGAGCGTCTATTTCTAAACAATTTTAATTATTGATTTGTATATCACAGGAACAGTTTATCCATCGCCTCTTTACATGAATGCAATTGTTTTGCATATGTCTTTCAATGAGCTGGTTTTAATTTTTAATAATTTCCTAAAAATACCGTGCTTTAGTTAATAAATATGTTCCTTGAGCGACTATTTCGAAACAATTTTAATTATTGATTTGTATATTACAGGAACAGTTTATCCATCGCCTCTTTACATGAATGCAATTGTTTTGCATATGTCTTTCAATGAGCTGGTTTTAATTTTTAATAATTTCCTAAAAATACCGTGCTTTAGTTAATAAATATGTTCCTTGAGCGACTATTTCGAAACAATTTTAATTATTGATTTGTATATCACAGGAACAGTTTATCCATCGCCTCTTTACATGAATGCAATTGTTTTGCATATGTCTTTCAATGAGCTGGTTTTAATTTTTAATAATTTCCTAAAAATACCGTGCTTTAGTTAATACATATGTTCCTTGAGCGTCTATTTCTAAACAATTTTAATTATTGATTTGTATATCACAGGAACAGTTTATCCATCGCCTCTTTACATGAATGCAATTGTTTTGCATATGTCTTTCAATGAGCTGGTTTTAATTTTTAATAATTTCCTAAAAATACCGTGCTTTAGTTAATAAATATGTTCCTTGAGCGACTATTTCTAAACAATTTTAATTATTGATTGGTATATCACAGGAACAGTTTATCCATCGCCTCTTTACATGAATACAATTGTTTTGCATATGTCTTTCGATGAGCTGGTTTTAATTTTTAATAATTTCCTAAAAATACCGTGCTTTAGTTAATACATATGTTCCTTGAGCGTCTATTTCTAAACAATTTTAATTATTGATTTGTATATCACAGGAACAGTTTATCCATCGCCTCTTTACATGAATGCAATTGTTTTGCATATGTCTTTCAATGAGCTGGTTTTAATTTTTAATAATTTCCTAAAAATACCGTGCTTTAGTTAATACATATGTTCCTTGAGCGACTATTTTGAAACAATTTTAATTATTGATTTGTATATCACAGGAACAGTTTATCCATCGCCTCTTTACATGAATACAATTGTTTTGCATATGTCTTTCAATGAGCTGGTTTTAATTTTTAATAATTTCCTAAAAATACCGTGCTTTAGTTAATACATATGTTCCTTGAGCGACTATTTTGAAACAATTTTAATTATTGATTTGTATATCACAGGAACAGTTTATCCATCGCCTCTTTACATGAATACAATTGTTTTGCATATGTCTTTCAAAGAGCTGGTTTTAATTTTTAATAATTTCCTAAAAATACCGTGCTTTAGTTAATACATATGTTCCTTGAGCGACTATTTCTAAACAATTTTAATTATTGATTTGTATATCACAGGAACAGTTTATCCATCGCCTCTTTACATGAATACAATTGTTTTGCATATGTCTTTCAATGAGCTGGTTTTAATTTTTAATAATTTCCTAAAAATACCGTGCTTTAGTTAATACATATGTTCCTTGAACGACTATTTCGAAACAATTTTAATTATTGATTTGTATATCACAGGAACAGTTTATCCATCGCCTCTTTACATGAATACAATTGTTTTGCATATGTCTTTCAATGAGCTGGTTTTAATTTTTAATAATTTCTTAAAAATACCGTGCTTTAGTTAATACATATGTTCCTTGAGCGACTATTTCGAAACAATTTTAATTATTGATTTGTATATCACAGGAACAGTTTATCCATCGCCTCTTTACATGAATACAATTGTTTTGCATATGTCTTTCAATGAGCTGGTTTTAATTTTAATAATTTCCTAAAAATACCGTGCTTTAGTTAATATATATGTTCCTTGAGCGACTATTTCTAAACAATTTTAATTATTGATTTGTATATCACAGGAACAGTTTATCCATCGCCTCTTTACATGAATACAATTGTTTTGCATATGTCTTTCAATGAGCTGGTTTTAATTTTTAATAATTTCCTAAAAATACCGTGCTTTAGTTAATACATATGTTCCTTGAGCGACTATTTTGAAACAATTTTAATTATTGATTTGTATATCACAGGAACAGTTTATCCATCGCCTCTTTACATGAATACAATTGTTTTGCATATGTCTTTCAATGAGCTGGTTTTAATTTTTAATAATTTCCTAAAAATACCGTGCTTTAGTTAATACATATGTTCCTTGAGCGACTATTTTTAAACAATTTTAATTATTGATTTGTATATCACAGGACAAGTTTATCCTTCGCATCTTTACATGAATACAATTGTTTTGCATATGTCTTTCAATGAGCTGGTTTTAATTTTTAATAATTTCCTAAAAATACCGTGCTTTAGTTAATACATATGTTCCTTGAGCGACTATTTCTAAACAATTTTAATTATTGATTTGTATATCACAGGAACAGTTTATCCATCGCCTCTTTACATGAATACAATTGTTTTGCATATGTCTTTCAATGAGCTGGTTTTAATTTTTAATAATTTCCTAAAAATACCGTGCTTTAGTTAATACATATGTTCCTTGAGCGACTATTTTGAAACAATTTTAATTATTGATTTGTATATCACAGGAACAGTTTATCCATCGCCTCTTTACATGAATACAATTGTTTTGCATATGTCTTTCAATGAGCTGGTTTTAATTTTTAATAATTTCCTAAAAATACCGTGCTTTAGTTAATACATATGTTCCTTGAGCGACTATTTTGAAACAATTTTAATTATTGATTTGTATATCACAGGAACAGTTTATCCATCGCCTCTTTACATGAATACAATTGTTTTGCATATGTCTTTCAATGAGCTGGTTTTAATTTTTAATAATTTCCTAAAAATACCGTGCTTTAGTTAATACATATGTTCCTTGAGCGACTATTTCTAAACAATTTTAATTATTGATTTGTATATCACAGGAACAGTTTATCCATCGCCTCTTTACATGAATACAATTGTTTTGCATATGTCTTTCAATGAGCTGGTTTTAATTTTTAATAATTTCCTAAAAATACCGTGCTTTAGTTAATACATATGTTCCTTGAGCGACTATTTCGAAACAATTTTAATTATTGATTTGTATATCACAGGAACAGTTTATCCATCGCCTCTTTACATGAATACAATTGTTTTGCATATGTCTTTCAATGAGCTGGTTTTATATTTTAATAATTTCTTAAAAATACCGTGCTTTAGTTAATACATATGTTCCTTGAGCGACTATTTCGAAACAATTTTAATTATTGATTTGTATATCACAGGAACAGTTTATCCATCGCCTCTTTACATGAATACAATTGTTTTGCATATGTCTTTCAATGAGCTGGTTTTAATTTTTAATAATTTCCTAAAAATACCGTGCTTTAGTTAATATATATGTTCCTTGAGCGACTATTTCTAAACAATTTTAATTATTGATTTGTATATCACAGGAACAGTTTATCCATCGCCTCTTTACATGAATACAATTGTTTTGCATATGTCTTTCAATGAGCTGGTTTTAATTTTTAATAATTTCCTAAAAATACCGTGCTTTAGTTAATACATATGTTCCTTGAGCGACTATTTTGAAACAATTTTAATTATTGATTTGTATATCACAGGAACAGTTTATCCATCGCCTCTTTACATGAATACAATTGTTTTGCATATGTCTTTCAATGAGCTGGTTTTAATTTTTAATAATTTCCTAAAAATACCGTGCTTTAGTTAATACATATGTTCCTTGAGCGACTATTTTTAAACAATTTTAATTATTGATTTGTATATCACAGGACAAGTTTATCCTTCGCATCTTTACATGAATACAATTGTTTTGCATATGTCTTTCAATGAGCTGGTTTTAATTTTTAATAATTTCCTAAAAATACCGTGCTTTAGTTAATACATATGTTCCTTGAGCGACTATTTCTAAACAATTTTAATTATTGATTTGTATATCACAGGAACAGTTTATCCATCGCCTCTTTACATGAATACAATTGTTTTGCATATGTCTTTCAATGAGCTGGTTTTAATTTTTAATAATTTCCTAAAAATACCGTGCTTTAGTTAATACATATGTTCCTTGAGCGACTATTTCTAAACAATTTTAATTATTGATTGGTATATCACAGGAACAGTTTATCCATCGCCTCTTTACATGAATACAATTGTTTTGCATATGTCTTTCGATGAGCTGGTTTTAATTTTTAATAATTTCCTAAAAATACCGTGCTTTAGTTAATACATATGTTCCTTGAGCGTCTATTTCTAAACAATTTTAATTATTGAATTGTATATCACAGGAACAGTTTATCCATCGCCTCTTTACATGAATACAATTGTTTTGCATATGTCTTTCAATGAGCTGGTTTTAATTTTTAATAATTTCCTAAAAATACCGTGCTTTAGTTAATAAATATGTTCCTTGAGCGACTATTTCGAAACAATTTTAATTATTGATTTGTATATTACAGGAACAGTTTATCCTTCGCATCTTTACATGAAAAAAATTTTTGCATATGTCTTTCAATGAGCTGGTTTTAATTTTTAATAATTTCCTAAAAATACCGTGCTTTAGTTAATACATATGTTCCTTGAGCGACTATTTCGAAACAATTTTAATTATTGATTTGTATATCACAGGAACAGTTTATCCTTCGCATCTTTACATGAAAAAAATTGTTTTGCATATGTCTTTCAATGAGCTGGTTTTAATTTTTAATAATTTCCTAAAAATACCGTGCTTTAGTTAAAACATATGTTCCTTGAGCGACTATTTCAAAACAATTTTAATTATTGATTTGTATATCACAGGAACAGTTTATCCATCGCCTCTTTACATGAATACAATTGTTTTGCATATGTCTTTCAATGAGCTGGTTTTAATTTTTAATAATTTCCTAAAAATACCGTGCTTTAGTTAATACATATGTTCCTTGAGCGACTATTTCTGAACAATTTTAATTATTGATTTGTATATCACAGAAACAGTTTATCCATCGCCTCTTTACATGAATACAATTGTTTTGCATATGTCTTTCAAAGAGCTGGTTTTAATTTTTAATAATTTCCTAAAAATACCGTGCTTTAGTTAATACATATGTTCCTTGAGCGACTATTTCGAAACAATTTTAATTATTGATTTGTATATCACAGAAACAGTTTATCCATCGCCTCTTTACATGAATACAATTGTTTTGCATATGTCTTTCAATGAGCTGATTTTAATTTTTAATAATTTCCTAAAAATACCGTGCTTTAGTTAATACATATGTTCCTTGAGCGACTATTTCTAAACAATTTTAATTATTGATTTGTATATCACAGGAACAGTTTATCCATCGCCTCTTTACATGAATACAATTGTTTTGCATATGTCTTTCAATGAGCTGGTTTTAATTTTTAATAATTTCCTAAAAATACCGTGCTTTAGTTAATACATATGTTCCTTAAGCGACTATTTCGAAACAATTTTAATTATTGATTTGTATATCATAGAAACAGTTTATCCATCGCCTCTTTACATGAATACAATTGTTTTGCATATGTCTTTCAATGAGCTGGTTTTAATTTTTAATAATTTCCTAAAAATACCGTGCTTTAGTTAATACATATGTTCCTTGAGCGACTATTTCTAAACAATTTTAATTATTGATTTGTATATCACAGGAACAGTTTATCCATCGCCTCTTTACATGAATACAATTGTTTTGCATATGTCTTTCGATGAGCTGGTTTTAATTTTTAATAATTTCCTAAAAATACCGTGCTTTAGTTAATACATATGTTCCTTGAGCGTCTATTTCTAAACAATTTTAATTATTGATTTGTATATCACAGGAACAGTTTATCCATCGCCTCTTTATATGAATGCAATTGTTTTGCATATGTCTTTCAATGAGCTGGTTTTAATTTTTAATAATTTCCTAAAAATACCGTGCTTTAGTTAATAAATATGTTCCTTGAGCGACTATTTCGAAACAATTTTAATTATTGATTTGTATATCACAGGAGCAGTTTATCCTTCGCATCTTTACATGAAAAAAATTGTTTTGCATATGTCTTTCAATGAGCTGGTTTTAATTTTTAATAATTTCCTAAAAATACCGTGCTTTAGTTAATACATAAGTTTCTTGAGCGACTATTTCGAAACAATTTTAATTATTGATTTGTATATCACAGAAACAGTTTATCCATCGCCTCTTTACATGAATACAATTGTTTTGCATATGTCTTTCAAAGAGCTGGTTTTAATTTTTAATAATTTCCTAAAAATACCGTGCTTTAGTTAATACATATGTTCCTTGAGCGACTATTTCTAAACAATTTTAATTATTGATTTGTATATCACAGGAACAGTTTATCCATCGCCTCTTTACATGAATACAATTGTTTTGCATATGTCTTTCAATGAGCTGGTTTTAATTTTTAATAATTTCCTAAAAATACCGTGCTTTAGTTAATACATATGTTCCTTAAGCGACTATTTCGAAACAATTTCAATTATTGATTTGTATATCACAGAAACAGTTTATCCATCGCCTCTTTACATGAATACAATTGTTTTGCATATGTCTTTCAATGAGCTGGTTTTAATTTTTAATAATTTCCTAAAAATACCGTGCTTTAGTTAATACATATGTTCCTTGAGCGACTATTTCTAAACAATTTTAATTATTGATTTGTATATCACAGGAACAGTTTATCCATCGCCTCTTTACATGAATACAATTGTTTTGCATATGTCTTTCAATGAGCTGGTTTTAATTTTTAATAATTTCCTAAAAATACCGTGCTTTAGTTAATACATAATTATGTTCCTTAAGCGACTATTTCGAAACAATTTTAATTATTGATTTGTATATCATAGAAACAGTTTATCCATCGCCTCTTTACATGAATACAATTGTTTTGCATATGTCTTTCAATGAGCTGGTTTTAATTTTTAATAATTTCCTAAAAATACCGTGCTTTAGTTAATACATATGTTCCTTGAGCGACTATTTCTAAACAATTTTAATTATTGATTTGTATATCACAGGAACAGTTTATCCATCGCCTCTTTACATGAATACAATTGTTTTGCATATGTCTTTCGATGAGCTGGTTTTAATTTTTAATCATTTCCTAAAAATACCGTGCTTTAGTTAATACATATGTTCCTTGAGCGTCTATTTCTAAACAATTTTAGTTATTGATTTGTATATCACAGGAACAGTTTATCCATCGCCTCTTTACATAAATGCAATTGTTTTGCATATGTCTTTCAATGAGCTGGTTTTAATTTTCAATAATTTCCTAAAAATACCGTGCTTTAGTTAATAAATATGTTCCTTGAGCGACTATTTCGAAACAATTTTAATTATTGATTTGTATATCACAGGAACAGTTTATCCTTCGCATCTTTACATGAAAAAAATTGTTTTGCATATGTCTTTCAATGAGCTGGTTTTAATTTTTAATAATTTCCTAAAAATACCGTGCTTTAGTTAATACATATGTTCCTTGAGCGACTATTTCGAAACAATTTTAATTATTGATTTGTATATCACAGAAACAGTTTATCCATCGCCTCTTTACATGAATACAATTGTTTTGCATATGTCTTTCAAAGAGCTGGTTTTAATTTTTAATAATTTCCTAAAAATACCGTGCTTTAGTTAATACATATGTTCCTTGAGCGACTATTTCTAAACAATTTTAATTATTGATTTGTATATCACAGGAACAGTTTATCCATCGCCTCTTTACATGAATACAATTGTTTTGCATATGTCTTTCAATGAGCTGGTTTTAATTTTTAATAATTTCCTAAAAATACCGTGCTTTAGTTAATACATATGTTCCTTAAGCGACTATTTCGAAACAATTTCAATTATTGATTTGTATATCACAGAAACAGTTTATCCATCGCCTCTTTACATGAATACAATTGTTTTGCATATGTCTTTCAATGAGCTGGTTTTAATTTTTAATAATTTCCTAAAAATACCGTGCTTTAGTTAATACATATGTTCCTTGAGCGACTATTTCTAAACAATTTTAATTATTGATTTGTATATCACAGGAACAGTTTATCCATCGCCTATTTACATGAATACAATTGTTTTGCATATGTCTTTTAATGAGCTGGTTTTAATTTTTAATAATTTCCTAAAAATACAGTGCTTTAGTTAATACATATGTTCCTTGAGCGACTATTTCTAAACAATTTTAATTATTGATGTGTATATGACAGGAACAGTTTATCCATCGCCTTTTTACATGAATACAATTGTTTTGCATATGTCTTTCAATGAGCTGGTTTTAATTTTTAATAATGTCTTAAAAATACCGTGCTTTAGTTAATACATATGTTCCTTGAGCGACTATTTCTAAACAATTTTAATTATTGATTTGTATATCACAGGAACAGTTTATCCATCGCCTCTTTACATGAATACAATTGTTTTGCATATGTCTTTCAATGAGCTGGTTTTAATTTTTAATAATTTCCTAAAAATACCGTGCTTTAGTTAATACATATGTTCCTTGAGCGACTATTTCGAAACAATTTTAATTATTGATTTGTATATCACAGGATCAGTTTATCCATCGCCTCTTTACATGAATACAATTGTTTTGCATATGTCTTTCAATGAGCTGGTTTTAATTTTTAATAATTTCCTAAAAATACCGTGCTTTAGTTAATACATATGTTCCTTGAGCGACTATTTCGAAACAATTTTAATTATTGATTTGTATATCACAGGAACAATTATCCATCGCCTCTTTACATGAATACAATTGTTTTGCATATGTCTTTCAATGAGCTGGTTTTAATTTTTAATAATTTCCTAAAAATACCGTGCTTTAGTTAATACATATGTTCCTTGAGCGACTATTTCTAAACAATTTTAATTATTGATTTGTATATCACAGGAACAATTTATCCATCGCCTCTTTACATGAATACAATTGTTTTGCATATGTCTTTCAATGAGCTGGTTTTAATTTTTAATGATTTCCTAAAAATACCGTGCTTTAGTTAATACATATGTTCCTTGAGCGACTATTTCTAAACAATTTTAATTATTGATTTGTATATCACAGGAACAGTTTATCCATCGCCTCTTTACATGAATACAATTGTTTTGCATATGTCTTTCAATGAGCTGGTTTTAATTTTTAATAATCTCCTAAAAATACAGTGCTTTAGTTAATACATATGTTCCTTGAGCGACTATTTCTAAACAATTTTAATTATTGATTTGTATATCACAGGAACAGTTTATCCATCGCATCTTTACATGAAAAAAATTGTTTTGCATATGTCTTTCAATGAGCTGGTTTTAATTTTTAATAATTTCCTAAAAATACCGTGCTTTAGTTAATACATATGTTCCTTGAGCGACTATTTCGAAACAATTTTAATTATTGATTTTTATATCACAGGAACAGTTTATCCTTCGCATCTTTACATGAAAAAAATTGTTTTGCATATGTCTTTCAATGAGCTGGTTTTAATTTTTAATAATTTCCTAAAAATACCGTGCTTTAGTTAATACATATGTTCCTTGAGCGACTATTTCGAAACAATTTTAATTATTGATTTGTATATCACAGGAACAGTTTATCCATCGCCTCTTTACATGAATACAATTGTTTTGCATATGTCTTTCAATGAGCTGGTTTTAATTTTTAATAATTTCCTAAAAATACCGTGCTTTAGTTAATACATATGTTCCTTGAGCGACTATTTCTAAACAATTTTAATTATTGATTTGTATATCACAGGAACAGTTTATCCATCGCCTCTTTACATGAATACAATTGTTTTGCATATGTCTTTCAATAAGCTGGTTTTAATTTTTAATAATTTCCTAAAAATACCGTGCTTTAGTTAATACATATGTTCCTTGAGCGACTATTTCGAAACAATTTTAATTATTGATTTGTATATCACGGGAACAGTTTATCCATCGCCTCTTTACATGAATACAATTGTTTTGCATATGTCTTTCAATGAGCTGGTTTTAATTTTTAATAATTTCCTAAAAATACCGTGCTTTAGTTAATACATATGTTCCTTGAGCGACTATTTCGAAACAATTTTAATTATTGATTTGTATATCACAGAAACAGTTTATCCATCGCCTCTTTACATGAATACAATTGTTTTGCATATGTCTTTCAATGAGCTGGTTTTAATTTTTAATAATTTCCTAAAAATACCGTGCTTCAGTTAATACATATGTTCCTTGAGCGACTATTTCGAAACAAATTCAATTATTGATTTGTATATCACAGGAACAGTTTATCCATCGCCTCTTTACATGAATACAATTGTTTTGCATATGTCTTTCAATAAGCTGGTTTTAATTTTTAATAATTTCCTAAAAATACCGTGCTTTAGTTAATACATATGTTCCTTGAGCGACTATTTCTAAACAATTTTAATTATTGATGTGTATATGACAGGAACAGTTTATCCATCGCCTTTTTACATGAATACAATTGTTTTGCATATGTCTTTCAATGAGCTGGTTTTAATTTTTAATAATGTCTTAAAAATACCGTGCTTTAGTTAATACATATGTTCCTTGAGCGACTATTTCTAAACAATTTTAATTATTGATTTGTATATCACAGGAACAGTTTATCCATCGCCTCTTTACATGAATACAATTGTTTTGCATATGTCTTTCAATGAGCTGGTTTTAATTTTTAATTATTTCCTAAAAATACCGTGCTTTAGTTAATACATATGTTCCTTGAGCGACTATTTCAAAACAATTTTAATTATTGATTTGTATATCACAGGATCAGTTTATCCATCGCCTCTTTACATGAATACAATTGTTTTGCATATGTCTTTCAATGAGCTGGTTTTAATTTTTAATAATTTCCTAAAAATACCGTGCTTTAGTTAATACATATGTTCCTTGAGCGACTATTTCGAAACAATTTTAATTATTGATTTGTATATCACAGGAACAATTATCCATCGCCTCTTTACATGAATACAATTGTTTTGCATATGTCTTTCAATGAGCTGGTTTTAATTTTTAATAATTTCCTAAAAATACCGTGCTTTAGTTAATACATATGTTCCTTGAGCGACTATTTCTAAACAATTTTAATTATTGATTTGTATATCACAGGAACAGTTTATCCATCGCCTCTTTACATGAATACAATTGTTTTGCATATGTCTTTCAATGAGCTGGTTTTAATTTTTAATGATTTCCTAAAAATACCGTGCTTTAGTTAATACATATGTTCCTTGAGCGACTATTTCTAAACAATTTTAATTATTGATTTGTATATCACAGGAACAGTTTATCCATCGCCTCTTTACATGAATACAATTGTTTTGCATATGTCTTTCAATAAGCTGGTTTTAATTTTTAATAATCTCCTAAAAATACAGTGCTTTAGTTAATACATATGTTCCTTGAGCGACTATTTCTAAACAATTTTAATTATTGATTTGTATATCACAGGAACAGTTTATCCATCGCATCTTTACATGAAAAAAATTGTTTTGCATATGTCTTTCAATGAGCTGGTTTTAATTTTTAATAATTTCCTAAAAATACCGTGCTTTAGTTAATACATATGTTCCTTGAGCGACTATTTCGAAACAATTTTAATTATTGATTTTTATATCACAGGAACAGTTTATCCTTCGCATCTTTACATGAAAAAAATTGTTTTGCATATGTCTTTCAATGAGCTGGTTTTAATTTTTAATAATTTCCTAAAAATACCGTGCTTTAGTTAATACATATGTTCCTTGAGCGACTATTTCGAAACAATTTTAATTATTGATTTGTATATCACAGGAACAGTTTATCCATCGCCTCTTTACATGAATACAATTGTTTTGCATATGTCTTTCAATGAGCTGGTTTTAATTTTTAATAATTTCCTAAAAATACCGTGCTTTAGTTAATACATATGTTCCTTGAGCGACTATTTCTAAACAATTTTAATTATTTATTTGTATATCACAGGAACAGTTTATCCATCGCCTCTTTACATGAATACAATTGTTTTGCATATGTCTTTCAATAAGCTGGTTTTAATTTTTAATAATTTCCTAAAAATACCGTGCTTTAGTTAATACATATGTTCCTTGAGCGACTATTTCGAAACAATTTTAATTATTGATTTGTATATCACAGGAACAGTTTATCCATCGCCTCTTTACATGAATACAATTGTTTTGCATATGTCTTTCAATGAGCTGGTTTTAATTTTTAATAATTTCCTAAAAATACCGTGCTTTAGTTAATACATATGTTCCTTGAGCGACTATTTCGAAACAATTTTAATTATTGATTTGTATATCACAGAAACAGTTTATCCATCGCCTCTTTACATGAATACAATTGTTTTGCATATGTCTTTCAATGAGCTGGTTTTAATTTTTAATAATTTCCTAAAAATACCGTGCTTTAGTTAATACATATGTTCCTTGAGCGACTATTTCGAAACAAATTCAATTATTGATTTGTATATCACAGGAACAGTTTATCCATCGCCTCTTTACATGAATACAATTGTTTTGCATATGTCTTTCAATAAGCTGGTTTTAATTTTTAATAATTTCCTAAAAATACCGTGCTTTAGTTAATACATATGTTCCTTGAGCGACTATTTCGAAACAATTTTAATTATTGATTTGTATATTACAGGAACAGTTTATCTATCGCCTCTTTACATGAATACAATTGTTTTGCATATGTCTTTCAATGAGCTGGTTTTAATTTTTAATAATTTCCTAAAAATACCGTGCTTTAGTTAATACATATGTTCCTTGAGCGACTATTTCGAAACAATTTTAATTATTGATTTGTATATCACAGGAACAGTTTATCCATCGCCTCTTTACATGAATTCAATTGTTTTGCATATGTCTTTTAATGAGCTGGTTTTAATTTTTAATAATTTTCTAAAAATACCGTGCTTTAGTTAATACATATGTTCCTTGAGCGACTATTTCGAAACAATTTTAATTATTGATTTGTATATCACAGGAACAGTTTATCCATCGCCTCTTTACATGAATACAATTGTTTTGCATATGTCTTTCAATGAGCTAGTTTTAATTTTTAATAATCTCCTAAAAATACAGTGCTTTAGTTAATACATATGTTCCTTGAGCGACTATTTCTAAACAATTTTAATTATTGATTTGTATATCACAGGAACAGTTTATCCATCGCATCTTTACATGAAAAAAATTGTTTTGCATATGTCTTTCAATGAGCTGGTTTTAATTTTTAATAATTTCCTAAAAATACCGTGCTTTAGTTAATACATATGTTCCTTGAGCGACTATTTCGAAACAATTTTAATTATTGATTTGTATATCACAGGAACAGTTTATCCTTCGCATCTTTACATGAAAAAAATTGTTTTGCATATGTCTTTCAATGAGCTGGTTTTAATTTTTAATAATTTCCTAAAAATACCGTGCTTTAGTTAATACATATGTTCCTTGAGCGACTATTTCGAAACAATTTTAATTATTGATTTGTATATCACAGGAACAGTTTATCCATCGCCTCTTTACATGAATACAATTGTTTTGCATATGTCTTTCAATGAGCTGGTTTTAATTTTTAATAATTTCCTAAAAATACCGTGCTTTAGTTAATACATATGTTTCTTGAGCGACTATTTCTAAACAATTTTAATTATTGATTTGTATATCACAGGAACAGTTTATCCATCGCCTCTTTACATGAATACAATTGTTTTGCATATGTCTTTCAATAAGCTGGTTTTAATTTTTAATAATTTCCTAAAAATACCGTGCTTTAGTTAATACATATGTTCCTTGAGCGACTATTTCGAAACAAATTCAATTATTGATTTGTATATCACAGGAACAGTTTATCCATCGCCTCTTTACATGAATACAATTGTTTTGCATATGTCTTTCAATAAGCTGGTTTTAATTTTTAATAATTTCCTAAAAATACCGTGCTTTAGTTAATACATATGTTCCTTGAGCGACTATTTCGAAACAATTTTAATTATTGATTTGTATATTACAGGAACAGTTTATCTATCGCCTCTTTACATGAATACAATTGTTTTGCATATGTCTTTCAATGAGCTGGTTTTAATTTTTAATAATTTCCTAAAAATACCGTGCTTTAGTTAATACATATGTTCCTTGAGCGACTATTTCGAAACAATTTTAATTATTGATTTGTATATCACAGGAACAGTTTATCCATCGCCTCTTTACATGAATTCAATTGTTTTGCATATGTCTTTTAATGAGCTGGTTTTAATTTTTAATAATTTTCTAAAAATACCGTGCTTTAGTTAATACATATGTTCCTTGAGCGACTATTTCGAAACAATTTTAATTATTGATTTGTATATCACAGGAACAGTTTATCCATCGCCTCTTTACATGAATACAATTGTTTTGCATATGTCTTTCAATGAGCTAGTTTTAATTTTTAATAATCTCCTAAAAATACAGTGCTTTAGTTAATACATATGTTCCTTGAGCGACTATTTCTAAACAATTTTAATTATTGATTTGTATATCACAGGAACAGTTTATCCATCGCATCTTTACATGAAAAAAATTGTTTTGCATATGTCTTTCAATGAGCTGGTTTTAATTTTTAATAATTTCCTAAAAATACCGTGCTTTAGTTAATACATATGTTCCTTGAGCGACTATTTCGAAACAATTTTAATTATTGATTTGTATATCACAGGAACAGTTTATCCTTCGCATCTTTACATGAAAAAAATTGTTTTGCATATGTCTTTCAATGAGCTGGTTTTAATTTTTAATAATTTTCTAAAAATACCGTGCTTTAGTTAATACATATGTTCCTTGAGCGACTATTTCGAAACAATTTTAATTATTGATTTGTATATCACAGGAACAGTTTATCCATCGCCTCTTTACATGAATACAATTGTTTTGCATATGTCTTTCAATGAGCTGGTTTTAATTTTTAATAATTTCCTAAAAATACCGTGCTTTAGTTAATACATATGTTTCTTGAGCGACTATTTCTAAACAATTTTAATTATTGATTTGTATATCACAGGAACAGTTTATCCATCGCCTCTTTACATGAATACAATTGTTTTGCATATGTCTTTCAATAAGCTGGTTTTAATTTTTAATAATTTCCTAAAAATACCGTGCTTTAGTTAATACATATGTTCCTTGAGCGACTATTTCGAAACAATTTTAATTATTGATTTGTATATCACAGGATCAGTTTATCCATCGCCTCTTTACATGAATACAATTGTTTTGCATATGTCTTTCAATGAGCTGGTTTTAATTTTTAATAATTTCCTAAAAATACCGTGCTTTAGTTAATACATATGTTCCTTGAGCGACTATTTCGAAACAATTTTAATTATTGATTTGTATATCACAGGAACAATTATCCATCGCCTCTTTACATGAATACAATTGTTTTGCATATGTCTTTCAATGAGCTGGTTTTAATTTTTAATAATTTCCTAAAAATACCGTGCTTTAGTTAATACATATGTTCCTTGAGCGACTATTTCTAAACAATTTTAATTATTGATTTGTATATCACAGGAACAATTTATCCATCGCCTCTTTACATGAATACAATTGTTTTGCATATGTCTTTCAATGAGCTGGTTTTAATTTTTAATGATTTCCTAAAAATACCGTGCTTTAGTTAATACATATGTTCCTTGAGCGACTATTTCTAAACAATTTTAATTATTGATTTGTATATCACAGGAACAGTTTATCCATCGCCTCTTTACATGAATACAATTGTTTTGCATATGTCTTTCAATGAGCTGGTTTTAATTTTTAATAATCTCCTAAAAATACAGTGCTTTAGTTAATACATATGTTCCTTGAGCGACTATTTCTAAACAATTTTAATTATTGATTTGTATATCACAGGAACAGTTTATCCATCGCATCTTTACATGAAAAAAATTGTTTTGCATATGTCTTTCAATGAGCTGGTTTTAATTTTTAATAATTTCCTAAAAATACCGTGCTTTAGTTAATACATATGTTCCTTGAGCGACTATTTCGAAACAATTTTAATTATTGATTTTTATATCACAGGAACAGTTTATCCTTCGCATCTTTACATGAAAAAAATTGTTTTGCATATGTCTTTCAATGAGCTGGTTTTAATTTTTAATAATTTCCTAAAAATACCGTGCTTTAGTTAATACATATGTTCCTTGAGCGACTATTTCGAAACAATTTTAATTATTGATTTGTATATCACAGGAACAGTTTATCCATCGCCTCTTTACATGAATACAATTGTTTTGCATATGTCTTTCAATGAGCTGGTTTTAATTTTTAATAATTTCCTAAAAATACCGTGCTTTAGTTAATACATATGTTCCTTGAGCGACTATTTCTAAACAATTTTAATTATTGATTTGTATATCACAGGAACAGTTTATCCATCGCCTCTTTACATGAATACAATTGTTTTGCATATGTCTTTCAATAAGCTGGTTTTAATTTTTAATAATTTCCTAAAAATACCGTGCTTTAGTTAATACATATGTTCCTTGAGCGACTATTTCGAAACAATTTTAATTATTGATTTGTATATCACAGGAACAGTTTATCCATCGCCTCTTTACATGAATACAATTGTTTTGCATATGTCTTTCAATGAGCTGGTTTTAATTTTTAATAATTTCCTAAAAATACCGTGCTTTAGTTAATACATATGTTCCTTGAGCGACTATTTCGAAACAATTTTAATTATTGATTTGTATATCACAGAAACAGTTTATCCATCGCCTCTTTACATGAATACAATTGTTTTGCATATGTCTTTCAATGAGCTGGTTTTAATTTTTAATAATTTCCTAAAAATACCGTGCTTCAGTTAATACATATGTTCCTTGAGCGACTATTTCGAAACAAATTCAATTATTGATTTGTATATCACAGGAACAGTTTATCCATCGCCTCTTTACATGAATACAATTGTTTTGCATATGTCTTTCAATAAGCTGGTTTTAATTTTTAATAATTTCCTAAAAATACCGTGCTTTAGTTAATACATATGTTCCTTGAGCGACTATTTCTAAACAATTTTAATTATTGATGTGTATATGACAGGAACAGTTTATCCATCGCCTTTTTACATGAATACAATTGTTTTGCATATGTCTTTCAATGAGCTGGTTTTAATTTTTAATAATGTCTTAAAAATACCGTGCTTTAGTTAATACATATGTTCCTTGAGCGACTATTTCTAAACAATTTTAATTATTGATTTGTATATCACAGAAACAGTTTATCCATCGCCTCTTTACATGAATACAATTGTTTTGGCATATGTCTTTCAAAGAGCTGGTTTTAATTTTTAATAATTTCCTAAAAATACCGTGCTTTAGTTAATACATATGTTCCTTGAGCGACTATTTCGAAACAATTTTAATTATTGATTTGTATATCACAGGAACAGTTTATCCATCGCCTCTTTACATGAATACAATTGTTTTGCATATGTCTTTCAATGAGCTGGTTTTAATTTTTAATAATTTCCTAAAAATACCGTGCTTTAGTTAATACATATGTTCCTTGAGCGACTATTTCGAAAAAAATTTAATTATTGATTTGTATATCACAGGAACAGTTTATCCATCGCCTCTTTACATGAATACAATTGTTTTGCATATGTCTTTCAATGAGCTGGTTTTAATTTTTAATAATTTCCTAAAAATACCGTGCTTTAGTTAAAACATATGTTCCTTGAGCGACTATTTCGAAACAATTTTAATTATTGATTTGTATATCACAGGAACAGTTTATCCATCGCCTCTTTACATGAATACAATTGTTTTGCATATGTCTTTCAATGAGCTGGTTTTAATTTTTAATAATTTCCTAAAAATACCGTGCTTTAGTTAATACATATGTTCCTTAAGCGACTATTTCGAAACAATTTCAATTATTGATTTGTATATCACAGAAACAGTTTATCCATCGCCTCTTTACATGAATACAATTGTTTTGCATATGTCTTTCAATGAGCTGGTTTTAATTTTTAATAATTTCCTAAAAATACCGTGCTTTAGTTAATACATATGTTCCTTGAGCGACTATTTCTAAACAATTCTAATTATTGATTTGTATATCACAGGAACAGTTTATCCATCGCTTCTTTACATGAATACAATTGTTTTGCATATGTCTTTCAATGAGCTGGTTTTAATTTTTAATAATTTCCTAAAAATACCGTGCTTTAGTTAATACATATATTCCTTGAGCGACTATTTCTGAACAATTTTAATTATTGATTTGTATATCACAGGAACAGTTTATCCATCGCCTCTTTACATGAATACAATTGTTTTGCATATGTCTTTCAAAGAGCTGGTTTTAATTTTTAATAATTTCCTAAAAATACCGTGCTTTAGTTAATACATATGTTCCTTAAGCGACTATTTCGAAACAATTTCAATTATTGATTTGTATATCACTGGAACAGTTTATCCATCGCCTCTTTACATGAATACAATTGTTTTGCATATGTCTTTCAATGAGCTGGTTTTAATTTTTAATGATTTCCAAAAAATACCGTGCTTTAGTTCATACATATGTTCCTTGAGCGACTATTTCGAAACAATTTTAATTATTGATTTGTATATCACAGAAACAGTTTATCCATCGCCTCTTTACATGAATACAATTGTTTTGCATATGTCTTTCAATGAGCTGGTTTTAATTTTTAATAATTTCCTAAAAATACCGTGCTTTAGTTAATACATATGTTCCTTAAGCGACTATTTCTAAACAATTTTAATTATTGATTTGTATATAACAGGATCAGTTTATCCATCGCCTCTTTACATGAATACAATTGTTTTGCATATGTCTTTCAATGAGCTGGTTTTAATTTTTAATAATTTCCTAACAATACCGTGCTTTAGTTAATACATATGTTCCTTGAGCGACTATTTCGAAACAATTTTAATTATTGATTTGTATATCACAGGAACAGTTTATCCATCGCCTCTTTACATGAATACAATTGTTTTGCATAAGTCTTTCAATAAGCTGGTTTTAATTTTTAATAATTTCCTAAAAATACCGTGCTTTAGTTAATACATATGTTCCTTGAGCGACTATTTCTAAACAATTTTAATTATTGATTTGTATATCACAGGAACAGTTTATCCATCGCCTCTTTACATGAATACAATTGTTTTGCATATGTCTTTCAATGAGCTGGTTTTAATTTTTAATAATTTCCTAAAAATACCGTGCTTTAGTTAATACATATGTTCCTTGAGCGACTATTTCGAAACAATTTTAATTATTGATTTGTATATCACAGAAACAGTTTATCCATCGCCTCTTTACATGAATACAATTGTTTTGCATATGTCTTTCAATGAGCTGGATTTAATTTTTAATAATTTCCTAAAAATACCGTGCTTTAGTTAATACATATGTTCCTTGAGCGACTATTTCTAAACAAATTCAATTATTGATTTGTATATCACAGGAACAGTTTATCCATCGCCTCTTTACATGAATACAATTGTTTTGCATATGTCTTTCAATGAGCTGGTTTTAATTTTTAATAATTTCCTAAAAATACCGTGCTTTAGTTAATACATATGTTCCTTAAGCGACTATTTCGAAACAATTTTAATTATTGATTTGTATATTACAGGAACAGTTTATCCATCGCCTCTTTACATGAATGCAATTGTTTTGCATATGTCTTTCAATGAGCTGGTTTTAATTTTTAATAATTTCCTAAAAATACCGTGCTTTAGTTAATACATATGTTCCTTGAGCGACTATTTCTAAACAATTTTAATTATTGATTTGTATATCACAGGAACAGTTTATCCATCGCTTCTTTACATGAATACAATTGTTTTGCATATGTCTTTCAATGAGCTGGTTTTAATTTTTAATGATTTCCAAAAAATACCGTGCTTTAGTTCATACATATGTTCCTTGAGCGACTATTTCGAAACAATTTTAATTATTGATTTGTATATCACAGAAACAGTTTATCCATCGCCTCTTTACATAAATACAATTGTTTTGCATATGTCTTTCAATGAGCTGGTTTTAATTTTTAATAATTTCCTAAAAATACCGTGCTTTAGTTAATACATATGTTCCTTAAGCGACTATTTCTAAACAATTTTAATTATTGATTTGTATATAACAGGATCAGTTTATCCATCGCCTCTTTACATGAATACAATTGTTTTGCATATGTCTTTCAATGAGCTGGTTTTAATTTTTAATAATTTCCTAACAATACCGTGCTTTAGTTAATACATATGTTCCTTGAGCGACTATTTCGAAACAATTTTAATTATTGATTTGTATATCACAGGAACAGTTTATCCATCGCCTCTTTACATGAATACAATTGTTTTGCATAAGTCTTTCAATAAGCTGGTTTTAATTTTTAATAATTTCCTAAAAATACCGTGCTTTAGTTAATACATATGTTCCTTGAGCGACTATTTCTAAACAATTTTAATTATTGATTTGTATATCACAGGAACAGTTTATCCATCGCCTCTTTACATGAATACAATTGTTTTGCATATGTCTTTCAATGAGCTGGTTTTAATTTTTAATAATTTCCTAAAAATACCGTGCTTTAGTTAATACATATGTTCCTTGAGCGACTATTTCGAAACAATTTTAATTATTGATTTGTATATCACAGAAACAGTTTATCCATCGCCTCTTTACATGAATACAATTGTTTTGCATATGTCTTTCAATGAGCTGGATTTAATTTTTAATAATTTCCTAAAAATACCGTGCTTTAGTTAATACATATGTTCCTTGAGCGACTATTTCTAAACAAATTCAATTATTGATTTGTATATCACAGGAACAGTTTATCCATCGCCTCTTTACATGAATACAATTGTTTTGCATATGTCTTTCAATGAGCTGGTTTTAATTTTTAATAATTTCCTAAAAATACCGTGCTTTAGTTAATACATATGTTCCTTAAGCGACTATTTCGAAACAATTTTAATTATTGATTTGTATATTACAGGAACAGTTTATCCATCGCCTCTTTACATGAATGCAATTGTTTCGCATATGTCTTTCAATAAGCTGGTTTTAATTTTTAATAATTTCCTAAAAATACCGTGCTTTAGTTAATACATATATTCCTTGAGCGACTATTTCGAAACAATTTTAATTATTGATTTGTATATCACAGGAACAGTTTATCCTTCGCATCTTTACATGAAAAAAATTGTTTTGCATATGTCTTTCAATGAGCTGGTTTTAATTTTTAATAATTTCCTAAAAATACCGTGCTTTAGTTAATACATATGTTCCTTGAGCGACTATTTCGAAACAATTTTAATTATTGATTTGTATATCACAGGAACAGTTTATCCTTCGCATCTTTACATGAAAAAAATTGTTTTGCATATGTCTTTCAATGAGCTGGTTTTAATTTTTAATAATTTCCTAAAAATACCGTGCTTTAGTTAATACATATGTTCCTTGAGCGACTATTTCGAAACAATTTTAATTATTGATTTGTATATCACAGGAACAGTTTATCCATCGCCTCTTTACATGAATACAATTGTTTTGCATATGTCTTTCAATGAGCTGGTTTTAATTTTTAATAATTTCCTAAAAATACCGTGCTTTAGTTAATACATATGTTCCTTGAGCGACTATTTCTAAACAATTTTAATTATTGATTTGTATATCACAGGAACAGTTTATCTATCGCCTCTTTACATGAATACAATTGTTTTGCATATGTCTTTCAATGAGCTGGTTTTAATTTTTAATAATTTCCTAAAAATACCGTGCTTCAGTTAATACATATGTTCCTTGAGCGACTATTTCGAAACAAATTCAATTATTGATTTGTATATCACAGGAACAGTTTATCCATCGCCTCTTTACATGAATACAATTGTTTTGCATATGTCTTTTAATGAGCTGGTTTTAATTTTTAATAATTTCCTAAAAATACCGTGCTTTAGTTAATACATATGTTCCTTAAGCGACTATTTCGAAACAATTTTAATTATTGATTTGTATATTACAGGAACAGTTTATCTATCGCCTCTTTACATGAATACAATTGTTTTGCATATGTCTTTCAATGAGCTGGTTTTAATTTTTAATAATTTCCTAAAAATACCGTGCTTTAGTTAATACATATGTTCCTTGAGCGACTATTTCGAAACAATTTTAATTATTGATTTGTATATCACAGGAACAGTTTATCCATCGCCTCTTTACATGAATACAATTGTTTTGCATATGTCTTTTAATGAGCTGGTTTTAATTTTTAATAATTTCCTAAAAATACCGTGCTTTAGTTAATACATATGTTCCTTGAGCGACTATTTCGAAACAATTTTAATTATTGATTTGTATATCACTGGAACAGTTTATCCATCGCTTTTTTACATGAATACAATGTTTTGCATATGTCTTTCAATGAGCTGGTTTTAATTTTTAATAATTTCCTAAAAATACCATGCTTTAGTTAATACATATGTTCCTTGAGCGACTATTTCGAAACAATTTCAATTATTGATTTGTATATCACAGGAACAGTTTATCCATCGCCTCTTTACATGAATACAATTGTTTTGCATATGTCTTTCAATGAGCTGGTTTTAATTTTTAATAATTTCCTAAAAATACCGTGCTTTAGTTAATACATATGTTCCTTGAGCGATTATTTCTGAACAATTTTAATTATTGATTTGTATATCACAGGAACAGTTTATCCATCGCCTTTTTACATGAATACAATTGTTTTGCATATGTCTTTCAATGAGCTGGTTTTAATTTTTAATGATTTCCTAAAAATACCGTGCTTTAGTTAATACATATGTTCCTTGAGCGACTATTTCTGAACAATTTTAAATATTGATTTGTTTATCACAGGAACAGTTTATCCATCGCCTCTTTACATGAATACAATTGTTTTGCATATGTCTTTCAATGAGCTGGTTTTAATTTTTAATAATTTCCTAAAAATACCGTGCTTTAGTTAATACATATGTTCCTTGAGCGACTATTTCGAAACAATTTCAATTAGTGATTTGTATATCACAGGAACAGTTTATCCATCGCCTCTTTGCATGAATACAATTGTTTTGCATATGTCTTTCAATGAGCTGGTTTTAATTTTTAATAATTTCCTAAAAATACCGTGCTTTAGTTAATACATATGTTCCTTGAGCGACTATTTCTGAACAATTTTAATTATTGATTTGTATATCACAGGAACAGTTTATCCATCGCCTCTTTACATGAATACAATTGTTTTGCATATGTCTTTTAATGAGCTGGTTTTAATTTTTAATAATTTCCTAAAAATACCGTGCTTTAGTTGATACATATGTTCCTTGGGCGACTATTTCTAAACAATTTTAATTATTGATTGGTATGTCACAGGAACAGTTTATCCATCGCCTCTTTACATGAATACAATTGTTTTGCATATGTCTTTCAATGAGCTGGTTTTAATTTTTAATAATTTCCTAAAAATACCGTGCTTTAGTTAATACATATGTTCCTTGAGCGACTGTTTCGAAACAATTTTAATTCTTGATTTTTATATCACAGAAACAGTTTATCCATCGCCTCTTTACATGAATACAATTGTTTTGCATATGTCTTTCAATGAGCTGGTTTTAATTTTTAATAATTTCCTAAAAATACCGTGCTTTAGTTAATACATATGTTCCTTGAGCGACTATTTCGAAACAATTTTAATTCTTGATTTTTATATCACAGAAACAGTTTATCCATCGCCTCTTTACATGAATACAATTGTTTTGCATATGTCTTTCAATGAGCTGGTTTTAATTTTTAATAATTTCCTAAAAATACCGTGCTTTAGTTAATACATATGTTCCTTAAGCGACTATTTCGAAACAATTTTAATTATTGATTTTTATATCACAGAAACAGTTTATCCATCGCCTCTTTACATGAATACAATTGTTTTGCATATGTCTTTCAATGAGCTGGTTTTAATTTTTAATAATTTTCTAAAAATACCGTGCTTTAGTTAATACATATGTTCCTTGAGCGACTATTTCGAAACAATTTTAATTATTGATTTGTATATCACAGAAACAGTTTATCCATCGCCTCTTTACATGAATACAATTGTTTTGCATATGTCTTTCAATGAGCTGGTTTTAATTTTTAATGATTTCCCAAAAATACCGTGCTTTAGTTAATACATATGTTCCTTGAGCGACTATTTCTAAACAATTTTAATTATTGATTTGTATATCACAGGAACAGTTTATCCATCGCCTCTTTACATGAATACAATTGTTTTGCATATGTCTTTCAATGAGCTGGTTTTAATTTTTAATAATTTCCTAAAAATACCGTGCTTTAGTTGATACATATGTTCCTTGGGCGACTATTTCTAAACAATTTTAATTATTGATTGGTATGTCACAGGAACAGTTTATCCATCGCCTCTTTACATGAATACAATTGTTTTGCATATGTCTTTCAATGAGCTGGTTTTAATTTTTAATAATTTCCTAAAAATACCGTGCTTTAGTTAATACATATGTTCCTTGAGCGACTATTTCGAAACAATTTTAATTCTTGATTTTTATATCACAGAAACAGTTTATCCATCGCCTCTTTACATGAATACAATTGTTTTGCATATGTCTTTCAATGAGCTGGTTTTAATTTTTAATAATTTCCTAAAAATACCGTGCTTTAGTTAATACATATGTTCCTTGAGCGACTATTTCGAAACAATTTTAATTCTTGATTTTTATATCACAGAAACAGTTTATCCATCGCCTCTTTACATGAATACAATTGTTTTGCATATGTCTTTCAATGAGCTGGTTTTAATTTTTAATAATTTCCTAAAAATACCGTGCTTTAGTTAATACATATGTTCCTTGAGCGACTATTTCGAAACAATTTTAATTATTGATTTTTATATCACAGAAACAGTTTATCCATCGCCTCTTTACATGAATACAATTGTTTTGCATATGTCTTTCAATGAGCTGGTTTTAATTTTTAATAATTTTCTAAAAATACCGTGCTTTAGTTAATACATATGTTCCTTGAGCGACTATTTCGAAACAATTTTAATTATTGATTTGTATATCACAGAAACAGTTTATCCATCGCCTCTTTACATGAATACAATTGTTTTGCATATGTCTTTCAATGAGCTGGTTTTAATTTTTAATGATTTCACAAAAATACCGTGCTTTAGTTAATACATATGTTCCTTGAGCGACTATTTCTAAACAATTTTAATTATTGATTTGTATATCACAGGAACAGTTTATCCATCGCCTCTTTACATGAATACAATTGCAATTTGCATATGTCTTTCAATGAGCTGGTTTTAATTTTTAATAATTTCCTAAAAATACCGTGCTTTAGTTAATACATATGTTCCTTGAGCGACTATTTCGAAACAATTTTAATTATTGATTTGTATATCACAGGAACAGTTTATCCATCGCCTGTTTACATGAATACAATTGTTTTGCATATATCTTTCAATGAGCTGGTTTTAATTTTTAATAATTTCCTAAAAATACCGTGCTTTAGTTAATACATATGTTCCTTGAGCGACTATTTCTAAACAATTTTAATTATTGATTTGTATATCACAGGAACAGTTTATCCATCGCCTCTTTACATCAATACAATTGTTTTGCATATGTCTTTCAATGAGCTGGTTTTAATTTTTAATAATTTCCTAAAAATACCGTGCTTTAGTTAATACATATGTTCCTTGAGCGACTATTTCTAAACAATTTTAATTATTGATTTGTATATCACAGGAACAGTTTATCCATCGCCTCTTTACATGAATACAATTGTTTTGCATATGTCTTTCAAAGAGCTGGTTTTAATTTTTAATAATTTCCTAAAAATACCGTGCTTTAGTTAATACATATGTTCCTTAAGCGACTATTTCGAAACAATTTTAATTATTGATTTGTATATCACAGGAACAGTTTATCCATCGCCTCTTTACATGAATACAATTGTTTTGCATATATCTTTCAATGAGCTGGTTTTAATTTTTAATAATTTCCTAAAAATACCGTGCTTTAGTTAATACATATGTTCCTTGAGCGACTATTTCGAAACAATTTTAATTATTGATTTGTATATCACAGAAACAGTTTATCCATCGTCTCTTTACATGAATACAATTGTATTGCATATGTCTTTCAATGAGCTGGTTTTAATTTTTAATAATTTCCTAAAAATACCGTGCTTTAGTTAATACATATGTTCCTTGAGCGACTATTTCGAAACAATTTTAATTATTGATTTGTATATCACAGGACAAGTTTATCCTTCGCATCTTTACATGAATACAATTGTTTTGCATATGTCTTACAATGAGCTGGTTTTAATTTTTAATAATTTCCTAAAAATACCGTGCTTTAGTTAATACATATGTTCCTTGAGCGACTATTTCTAAACAATTTTAATTATTGATTTGTATATCACAGGAACAGTTTATCCATCGCCTCTTTACATGAATACAATTGTTTTGCATATGTCTTTCAATGAGCTGGTTTTAATTTTTAATAATTTCCTAAAAATACCGTGCTTTAGTTAATACATATGTTCCTTGAGCGACTATTTCGAAACAATTTTAATTATTGATTTGTATATCACAGAAACAGTTTATCCATCGCCTCTTTACATGAATACAATTGTTTTGCATATGTCTTTCAATGAGCTGGATTTAATTTTTAATAATTTCCTAAAAATACCGTGCTTTAGTTAATACATATGTTCCTTGAGCGACTATTTCTAAACAAATTCAATTATTGATTTGTATATCACAGGAACAGTTTTATCCATCGCCTCTTTACATGAATACAATTGTTTTGCATATGTCTTTCAATGAGCTGGTTTTAATTTTTAATAATTTCCTAAAATACCGTGCTTTAGTTAATACATATGTTCCTTAAGCGACTATTTCGAAACAATTTTAATTATTGATTTGTATATTACAGGAACAGTTTATCCATCGCCTCTTTACATGAATGCAATTGTTTCGCATATGTCTTTCAATAAGCTGGTTTTAATTTTTAATAATTTCCTAAAAATACCGTGCTTTAGTTAATACATATATCCTTGAGCGACTATTTCGAAACAATTTAATTATTGATTTGTATATCACAGGAACAGTTTATCCTTCGCATCTTTACATGAAAAAAATTGTTTTGCATATGTCTTTCAATGAGCTGGTTTTAATTTTTAATAATTTCCTAAAAATACCGTGCTTTAGTTAATACATATGTTCCTTGAGCGACTATTTCGAAACAATTTTAATTATTGATTTGTATATCACAGGAACAGTTTATCCTTCGCATCTTTACATGAAAAAAATTGTTTTGCATATGTCTTTCAATGAGCTGGTTTTAATTTTTAATAATTTCCTAAAAATACCGTGCTTTAGTTAATACATATGTTCCTTGAGCGACTATTTCGAAACAATTTTAATTATTGATTTGTATATCACAGGAACAGTTTATCCATCGCCTCTTTACATGAATACAATTGTTTTGCATATGTCTTTCAATGAGCTGGTTTTAATTTTAATAATTTCCTAAAAATACCGTGCTTTAGTTAATACATATGTTCCTTGAGCGACTATTTCTAAACAATTTTAATTATTGATTTGTATATCACAGGAACAGTTTATCTATCGCCTCTTTACATGAATACAATTGTTTTGCATATGTCTTTCAATGAGCTGGTTTTAATTTTTAATAATTTCCTAAAAATACCGTGCTTCAGTTAATACATATGTTCCTTGAGCGACTATTTTTTCGAAACAAATTCAATTATTGATTTGTATATCACAGGAACAGTTTATCCATCGCCTCTTTACATGAATACAATTGTTTTGCATATGTCTTTTAATGAGCTGGTTTTAATTTTTAATAATTTCCTAAAAATACCGTGCTTTAGTTAATACATATGTTCCTTAAGCGACTATTTCGAAACAATTTTAATTATTGATTTGTATATTACAGGAACAGTTTATCTATCGCCTCTTTACATGAATACAATTGTTTTGCATATGTCTTTCAATGAGCTGGTTTTAATTTTTAATAATTTCCTAAAAATACCGTGCTTTAGTTAATACATATGTTCCTTGAGCGACTATTTCGAAACAATTTTAATTATTGATTTGTATATCACAGGAACAGTTTATCCATCGCCTCTTTACATGAATACAATTGTTTTGCATATGTCTTTTAATGAGCTGGTTTTAATTTTTAATAATTTCCTAAAAATACCGTGCTTTAGTTAATACATATGTTCCTTGAGCGACTATTTCGAAACAATTTTAATTATTGATTTGTATATCACTGGAACAGTTTATCCATCGCTTTTTTACATGAATACAATGTTTTGCATATGTCTTTCAATGAGCTGGTTTTAATTTTTAATAATTTCCTAAAAATACCATGCTTTAGTTAATACATATGTTCCTTGAGCGACTATTTCGAAACAATTTCAATTATTGATTTGTATATCACAGGAACAGTTTATCCATCGCCTCTTTACATGAATACAATTGTTTTGCATATGTCTTTCAATGAGCTGGTTTTAATTTTTAATAATTTCCTAAAAATACCGTGCTTTAGTTAATACATATGTTCCTTGAGCGATTATTTCTGAACAATTTTAATTATTGATTTGTATATCACAGGAACAGTTTATCCATCGCCTTTTTACATGAATACAATTGTTTTGCATATGTCTTTCAATGAGCTGGTTTTAATTTTTAATGATTTCCTAAAAATACCGTGCTTTAGTTAATACATATGTTCCTTGAGCGACTATTTCTGAACAATTTTAAATATTGATTTGTATATCACAGGAACAGTTTATCCATCGCCTCTTTACATGAATACAATTGTTTTGCATATGTCTTTCAATGAGCTGGTTTTAATTTTTAATAATTTCCTAAAAATACCGTGCTTTAGTTAATACATATGTTCCTTGAGCGACTATTTCGAAACAATTTCAATTATTGATTTGTATATCACAGGAACAGTTTATCCATCGCCTCTTTGCATGAATACAATTGTTTTGCATATGTCTTTCAATGAGCTGGTTTTAATTTTTAATAATTTCCTAAAAATACCGTGCTTTAGTTAATACATATGTTCCTTGAGCGACTATTTCTGAACAATTTTAATTATTGATTTGTATATCACAGGAACAGTTTATCCATCGCCTCTTTACATGAATACAATTGTTTTGCATATGTCTTTTAATGAGCTGGTTTTAATTTTTAATAATTTCCTAAAAATACCGTGCTTTAGTTGATACATATGTTCCTTGGGCGACTATTTCTAAACAATTTTAATTATTGATTGGTATGTCACAGGAACAGTTTATCCATCGCCTCTTTACATGAATACAATTGTTTTGCATATGTCTTTCAATGAGCTGGTTTTAATTTTTAATAATTTCCTAAAAATACCGTGCTTTAGTTAATACATATGTTCCTTGAGCGACTGTTTCGAAACAATTTTAATTCTTGATTTTTATATCACAGAAACAGTTTATCCATCGCCTCTTTACATGAATACAATTGTTTTGCATATGTCTTTCAATGAGCTGGTTTTAATTTTTAATAATTTCCTAAAAATACCGTGCTTTAGTTAATACATATGTTCCTTGAGCGACTATTTCGAAACAATTTTAATTCTTGATTTTTATATCACAGAAACAGTTTATCCATCGCCTCTTTACATGAATACAATTGTTTTGCATATGTCTTTCAATGAGCTGGTTTTAATTTTTAATAATTTCCTAAAAATACCGTGCTTTAGTTAATACATATGTTCCTTAAGCGACTATTTCGAAACAATTTTAATTATTGATTTTTATATCACAGAAACAGTTTATCCATCGCCTCTTTACATGAATACAATTGTTTTGCATATGTCTTTCAATGAGCTGGTTTTAATTTTTAATAATTTCCTAAAAATACCGTGCTTTAGTTAATACATATGTTCCTTGAGCGACTATTTCGAAACAATTTTAATTATTGATTTGTATATCACAGAAACAGTTTATCCATCGCCTCTTTACATGAATACAATTGTTTTGCATATGTCTTTCAATGAGCTGGTTTTAATTTTTAATGATTTCCCAAAAATACCGTGCTTTAGTTAATACATATGTTCCTTGAGCGACTATTTCTAAACAATTTTAATTATTGATTTGTATATCACAGGAACAGTTTATCCATCGCCTCTTTACATGAATACAATTGTTTTGCATATGTCTTTCAATGAGCTGGTTTTAATTTTTAATAATTTCCTAAAAATACCGTGCTTTAGTTGATACATATGTTCCTTGGGCGACTATTTCTAAACAATTTTAATTATTGATTGGTATGTCACAGGAACAGTTTATCCATCGCCTCTTTACATGAATACAATTGTTTTGCATATGTCTTTCAATGAGCTGGTTTTAATTTTTAATAATTTCCTAAAAATACCGTGCTTTAGTTAATACATATGTTCCTTGAGCGACTATTTCGAAACAATTTTAATTCTTGATTTTTATATCACAGAAACAGTTTATCCATCGCCTCTTTACATGAATACAATTGTTTTGCATATGTCTTTCAATGAGCTGGTTTTAATTTTTAATAATTTCCTAAAAATACCGTGCTTTAGTTAATACATATGTTCCTTGAGCGACTATTTCGAAACAATTTTAATTCTTGATTTTTATATCACAGAAACAGTTTATCCATCGCCTCTTTACATGAATACAATTGTTTTGCATATGTCTTTCAATGAGCTGGTTTTAATTTTTAATAATTTCCTAAAAATACCGTGCTTTAGTTAATACATATGTTCCTTGAGCGACTATTTCGAAACAATTTTAATTATTGATTTGTATATCACAGAAACAGTTTATCCATCGCCTCTTTACATGAATACAATTGTTTTGCATATGTCTTTCAATGAGCTGGTTTTAATTTTTAATGATTTCCCAAAAATACCGTGCTTTAGTTAATACATATGTTCCTTGAGCGACTATTTCTAAACAATTTTAATTATTAATTTGTATATCACAGGAACAGTTTATCCATCGCCTCTTTACATGAATACAATTGTTTTGCATATGTCTTTCAATGAGCTGGTTTTAATTTTTAATAATTTCCTAAAAATACCGTGCTTTAGTTAATACATATGTTCCTTGAGCGACTATTTCGAAACAATTTTAATTATTGATTTGTATATCACAGGAACAGTTTATCCATCGCCTGTTTACATGAATACAATTGTTTTGCATATATCTTTCAATGAGCTGGTTTTAATTTTTAATAATTTCCTAAAAATACCGTGCTTTAGTTAATACATATGTTCCTTGAGCGACTATTTCTAAACAATTTTAATTATTGATTTGTATATCACAGGAACAGTTTATCCATCGCCTCTTTACATCAATACAATTGTTTTGCATATGTCTTTCAATGAGCTGGTTTTAATTTTTAATAATTTCCTAAAAATACCGTGCTTTAGTTAATACATATGTTCCTTGAGCGACTATTTCTAAACAATTTTAATTATTGATTTGTATATCACAGGAACAGTTTATCCATCGCCTCTTTACATGAATACAATTGTTTTGCATATGTCTTTCAAAGAGCTGGTTTTAATTTTTAATAATTTCCTAAAAATACCGTGCTTTAGTTAATACATATGTTCCTTGAGCGACTATTTCGAAACAATTTTAATTATTGATTTGTATATCACAGGAACAGTTTATCCATCGCCTCTTTACATGAATACAATTGTTTTGCATATATCTTTCAATGAGCTGGTTTTAATTTTTAATAATTTCCTAAAAATACCGTGCTTTAGTTAATACATATGTTCCTTGAGCGACTATTTCGAAACAATTTTAATTATTGATTTGTATATCACAGAAACAGTGTATCCATCGTCTCTTTACATGAATACAATTGTATTGCATATGTCTTTCAATGAGCTGGTTTTAATTTTTAATAATTTCCTAAAAATACCGTGCTTTAGTTAATACATATGTTCCTTGAGCGACTATTTCGAAACAATTTTAATTATTGATTTGTATATCACAGGACAAGTTTATCCTTCGCATCTTTACATGAATACAATTGTTTTGCATATGTCTTACAATGAGCTGGTTTTAATTTTTAATAATTTCCTAAAAATACCGTGCTTTAGTTAATACATATGTTCCTTGAGCGACTATTTTGAAACAATTTTAATTATTGATTTGTATATCACAGGAACAGTTTATCCATCGCCTCTTTATATGAATACAATTGTTTTGCATATGTCTTTCAATGAGCTGGTTTTAATTTTTAATAATTTCCTAAAAATACCGTGCTTTAGTTAATACATATGTTCCTTGAGCGACTATTTCTAAACAATTTTAATTATTGATTGGTATATCACAGGAACAGTTTATCCATCGCCTCTTTACATGAATACAATTGTTTTGCATATATCTTTCAATGAGCTGGTTTTAATTTTTAATAATTTCCTAAAAATACCGTGCTTTAGTTAATACATATGTTCCTTGAGCGACTATTTCGAAACAATTTTAATTATTGATTTGTATATCACAGAAACAGTTTATCCATCGCCTCTTTACATGAATACAATTGTTTTGCATATGTCTTTCAATGAGCTGGTTTTAATTTTTAATGATTTCCTAAAAATACCGTGCTTTAGTTAATACATATGTTCCTTGAGCGACTATTTTTAAACAATTTTAATTATTGATTTGTATATCACAGGACAAGTTTATCCTTCGCATCTTTACATGAATACAATTGTTTTGAATATGTCTTTCAATGAGCTGGTTTTAATTTTTAATAATTTCCTAAAAATACCGTGCTTTAGTTAATACATATGTTCCTTGAGCGACTATTTCGAAACAATTTTAATTATTGATTTGTATATCACAGGAACAGTTTATCCATCGCCTCTTTACATGAATACAATTGTTTTGCATATGTCTTTCAATGAGCTGGTTTTAATTTTTAATAATTTCTTAAAAATACCGTGCTTTAGTTAATACATATGTTTCTTGAGCGACTATTTCTAAACAATTTTAATTATTGATTTGTATATCACAGGAACAGTTTATCCATCGCCTCTTTACATGAATACAATTGTTTTGCATATGTCTTTCAATGAGCTGGTTTTAATTTTTAATAATTTCCTAAAAATACCGTGCTTTAGTTAATACATATGTTCCTTGAGCGACTATTTCTAAACAATTTTAATTATTGATTTGTATATCACAGGAACAGTTTATCCATCGCCTCTTTACATGAATACAATTGTTTTGCATATGTCTTTCAATGAGCTGGTTTTAATTTTTAATAATGTCTTAAAAATACCGTGCTTTAGTTAATACATATGTTCCTTGAGCGACTATTTCTAAACAATTTTAATTATTGATTTGTATATCACAGGAACAGTTTATCCATCGCCTCTTTACATGAATACAATTGTTTTGCATATGTCTTTCGATGAGCTGGTTTTAATTTTTAATAATTTCCTAAAAATACCGTGCTTTAGTTAATACATATGTTCCTTGAGCGTCTATTTCTAAACAATTTTAATTATTGATTTGTATATCACAGGAACAGTTTATCCATCGCCTCTTTACATGAATACAATTGTTTTGCATATGTCTTTCAATGAGCTGGTTTTAATTTTTAATAATTTTCTAAAAATACCGTGCTTTAGTTAATACATATGTTCCTTGAGCGACTATTTCGAAACAATTTTAATTATTGATTTGTATATTACAGGAACAGTTTATCTATCGCCTCTTTACATGTATACAATTGTTTTGCATATGTCTTTCAAAGAGCTGGTTTTAATTTTTAATAATTTCCTAAAAATACCGTGCTTTAGTTAATACATATGTTCCTTGAGCGACTATTTCGAAACAATTTTAATTATTGATTTGTATATCACAGGAACAGTTTATCCATCGCCTTTTTACATGAATACAATTGTTTTGCATATGTCTTTCAAAGAGCTGGTTTTAATTTTTAATAATTTCCTAAAAATACCGTGCTTTAGTTAATACATATGTTCCTTAAGCGACTATTTCGAAACAATTTCAATTATTGATTTGTATATCACAGAAACAGTTTATCCATCGCCTCTTTACATGAATACAATTGTTTTGCATATGTCTTTCAATGAGCTGGTTTTAATTTTTAATAATTTCCTAAAAATACCGTGCTTTAGTTAATACATATGTTCCTTGAGCGACTATTTCTAAACAATTTTAATTATTGATTTGTATATCACAGGAACAGTTTATCTATCGCTTCTTTACATGAATACAATTGTTTTGCATATGTCTTTCAATAAGCTGGTTTTAATTTTTAATAATTTCCTAAAAATACCGTGCTTTAGTTAATACATATGTTCCTTGAGCGACTATTTCTAAACAATTTTAATTATTGATTTGTATATCACAGGAACAGTTTATCCATCGCTTCTTTACATGAATACAATTGTTTTGCATATGTCTTTCAATAAGCTGGTTTTAATTTTTAATAATTTCCTAAAAATACCGTGCTTAAGTTAATACATATATTCCTTGAGCGACTATTTCTGAACAATTTTAATTATTGATTTGTATATCACAGGAACAGTTTATCCATCGCCTCTTTACATGAATACAATTGTTTTGCATATGTCTTTCAAAGAGCTGGTTTTAATTTTTAATAATTTCCTAAAAATACCGTGCTTTAGTTAATACATATGTTCCTTGAGCGACTATTTCTAAACAATTTTAATTATTGATTTGTATATCACAGGAACAGTTTATCTATCGCCTCTTTACATGTATACAATTGTTTTGCATATGTCTTTCAAAGAGCTGGTTTTAATTTTTAATAATTTCCTAAAAATACCGTGCTTTAGTTAATACATATGTTCCTTGAGCGACTATTTCGAAACAATTTTAATTATTGATTTGTATATCACAGGAACAGTTTATCCATCGCCTCTTTACATGAATACAATTGTTTTGCATATGTCTTTCAATGAGCTGGTTTTAATTTTTAATAATTTCCTAAAAATACCGTGCTTTAGTTAATACATATGTTCCTTAAGCGACTATTTCGAAACAATTTCAATTATTGATTTGTATATCACAGAAACAGTTTATTCATCGCCTCTTTACATGAATACAATTGTTTTGCATATGTCTTTCAATGAGCTGGTTTTAATTTTTAATAATTTCCTAAAAATACCGTGCTTTAGTTAATACATATGTTCCTTGAGCGACTATTTCTAAACAATTTTAATTATTGATTTGTATATCACAGGAACAGTTTATCCATCGCTTCTTTACATGAATACAATTGTTTTGCATATGTCTTTCAATGAGCTGGTTTTAATTTTTAATAATTTCCTAAAAATACCGTGCTTAAGTTAATACATATATTCCTTGAGCGACTATTTCTGAACAATTTTAATTATTGATTTGTATATCACAGGAACAGTTTATCCATCGCCTCTTTACATGAATACAATTGTTTTGCATATGTCTTTCAAAGAGCTGGTTTTAATTTTTAATAATTTCCTAAAAATACCGTGCTTTAGTTAATACATATGTTCCTTAAGCGACTATTTCGAAACAATTTCAATTATTGATTTGTATATCACTGGAACAGTTTATCCATCGCCTCTTTACATGAATACAATTGTTTTGCATATGTCTTTCAATGAGCTGGTTTTAATTTTTAATGATTTCCAAAAAATACCGTCCTTTAGTTCATACATATGTTCCTTGAGCGACTATTTCGAAACAATTTTAATTATTGATTTGTATATCACAGAAACAGTTTATCCATCGCCTCTTTACATGAATACAATTGTTTTGCATATGTCTTTCAATGAGCTGGTTTTAATTTTTAATAATTTCCTAAAAATACCGTGCTTTAGTTAATACATATGTTCCTTGAGCGACTATTTCTAAACAATTTTAATTATTGATTTGTATATCACAGGAACAGTTTATCCATCGCCTCTTTACATGAATACAATTGTTTTGCATATGTCTTTCAATGAGCTGGTTTTAATTTTTAATAATTTCCTAAAAATACAGTGCTTTAGTTAATACATATGTTCCTTGAGCGACTATTTCTAAACAATTTTAATTATTGATTTGTATATGACAGGAACAGTTTATCCATCGCCTTTTTACATGAATACAATTGTTTTGCATATGTCTTTCAATGAGCTGGTTTTAATTTTTAATAATTTCCTAAAAATACCGTGCTTTAGTTAATACATATGTTCCTTGAGCGACTATTTCGAAACAATTTTAATTATTGATTTGTATATCACAGGAACAGTTTATCCATCGCCTGTTTACATGAATACAATTGTTTTGCATATATCTTTCAATGAGCTGGTTTTAATTTTTAATAATTTCCTAAAAATACCGTGCTTTAGTTAATACATATGTTCCTTGAGCGACTATTTCTAAACAATTTTAATTATTGATTTGTATATCACAGGAACAGTTTATCCATCGCCTCTTTACATAAATACAATTGTTTTGCATATGTCTTTCAATGAGCTGGTTTCAATTTTTAATAATTTCCTAAAAATACCGTGCTTTAGTTAATACATATGTTCCTTGAGCGACTATTTCTAAACAATTTTAATTATTGATTTGTATATCACAGGAACAGTTTATCCATCGCCTCTTTACATGAATACAATTGTTTTGCATATGTCTTTCAAAGAGCTGGTTTTAATTTTTAATAATTTCCTAAAAATACCGTGCTTTAGTTAATACATATGTTCCTTGAGCGACTATTTCGAAACAATTTTAATTATTGATTTGTATATCACAGGAACAGTTTATCCATCGCCTCTTTACATGAATACAATTGTTTTGCATATATCTTTCAATGAGCTGGTTTTAATTTTTAATAATTTCCTAAAAATACCGTGCTTTAGTTAATACATATGTTCCTTGAGCGACTATTTCGAAACAATTTTAATTATTGATTTGTATATCACAGAAACAGTTTATCCATCGTCTCTTTACATGAATACAATTGTATTGCATATGTCTTTCAATGAGCTGGTTTTAATTTTTAATAATTTCCTAAAAATACCGTGCTTTAGTTAATACATATGTTCCTTGAGCGACTATTTCGAAACAATTTTAATTATTGATTTGTATATCACAGGACAAGTTTATCTTTCGCATCTTTACATGAATACAATTGTTTTGCATATGTCTTTCAATGAGCTGGTTTTAATTTTTAATAATTTCCTAAAAATACCGTGCTTTAGTTAATACATATGTTCCTTGAGCGACTATTTTGAAACAATTTTAATTATTGATTTGTATATCACAGGAACAGTTTATCCATCGCCTCTTTATATGAATACAATTGTTTTGCATATGTCTTTCAATGAGCTGGTTTTAATTTTTAATAATTTCCTAAAAATACCGTGCTTTAGTTAATACATATGTTCCTTGAGCGACTATTTCTAAACAATTTTAATTATTGATTGGTATATCACAGGAACAGTTTATCCATCGCCTCTTTACATGAATACAATTGTTTTGCATATATCTTTCAATGAGCTGGTTTTAATTTTTAATAATTTCCTAAAAATACCGTGCTTTAGTTAATACATATGTTCCTTGAGCGACTATTTCGAAACAATTTTAATTATTGATTTGTATATCACAGAAACAGTTTATCCATCGCCTCTTTACATGAATACAATTGTTTTGCATATGTCTTTCAATGAGCTGGTTTTAATTTTTAATGATTTCCTAAAAATACCGTGCTTTAGTTAATACATATGTTCCTTGAGCGACTATTTTTAAACAATTTTAATTATTGATTTGTATATCACAGAAACAGTTTATCCATCGCCTCTTTACATGAATACAATTGTTTTGCATATGTCTTTCAATGAGCTGGTTTTAATTTTTAATAATTTCTTAAAAATACCGTGCTTTAGTTAATACATATGTTTCTTGAGCGACTATTTCTAAACAATTTTAATTATTGATTTGTATATCACAGGAACAGTTTATCCATCGCCTCTTTACATGAATACAATTGTTTTGCATATGTCTTTCAATGAGCTGGTTTTAATTTTTAATAATTTCCTAAAAATACCGTGCTTTAGTTAATACATATGTTCCTTAAGCGACTATTTCGAAACAAATTTAATTATAGATTTGTATATCACAGGAACAGTTTATCCATCGCCTCTTTACATGAATACAATTGTTTTGCATATGTCTTTCAATGAGCTGGTTTTAATTTTTAATAATTTTCTAAAAATACCGTGCTTTAGTTAATACATATGATCCTTGAGCGACTATTTCGAAACAATTTTAATTATTGATTTGTATATTACAGGAACAGTTTATCTATCGCCTCTTTACATGTATACAATTGTTTTGCATATGTCTTTCAAAGAGCTGGTTTTAATTTTTAATAATTTCCTAAAAATACCGTGCTTTAGTTAATACATATGTTCCTTGAGCGACTATTTCGAAACAATTTTAATTATTGATTTGTATATCACAGGAACAGTTTATCCATCGCCTCTTTACATGAATACAATTGTTTTGCATATGTCTTTCAATGAGCTGGTTTTAATTTTTAATAATTTCCTAAAAATACCGTGCTTTAGTTAATACATATGTTCCTTAAGCGACTATTTCGAAACAATTTCAATTCTTGATTTGTATATCACAGAAACAGTTTATCCATCGCCTCTTTACATGAATACAATTGTTTTGCATATGTCTTTCAATGAGCTGGTTTTAATTTTTAATAATTTCCTAAAAATACCGTGCTTTAGTTAATACATATGTTCCTTGAGCGACTATTTCGAAACAATTTTAATTATTGATTTGTATATCACAGGAACAGTTTATCCATCGCTTCTTTACATGAATACAATTGTTTTGCATATGTCTTTCAATGAGCTGGTTTTAATTTTTAATAATTTCCTAAAAATACCGTGCTTTAGTTAATACATATATTCCTTGAGCGACTATTTCTGAACAATTTTAATTATTGATTTGTATATCACAGGAACAGTTTATCCATCGCCTCTTTACATGAATACAATTGTTTTGCATATGTCTTTCAAAGAGCTGGTTTTAATTTTTAATAATTTCCTAAAAATACCGTGCTTTAGTTAATACATATGTTCCTTAAGCGACTATTTCGAAACAATTTCAATTATTGATTTGTATATCACTGGAACAGTTTATCCATCGCCTCTTTACATGAATACAATTGTTTTGCATATGTCTTTCAATGAGCTGGTTTTAATTTTTAATGATTTCCAAAAAATACCGTGCTTTAGTTCATACATATGTTCCTTGAGCGACTATTTCGAAACAATTTTAATTATTGATTTGTATATCACAGAAACAGTTTATCCATCGCCTCTTTACATGAATACAATTGTTTTGCATATGTCTTTCAATGAGCTGGTTTTAATTTTTAATAATTTCCTAAAAATACCGTGCTTTAGTTAATACATATGTTCCTTGAGCGACTATTTCTAAACAATTTTAATTATTGATTTGTATATCACAGGAACAGTTTATCCATCGCCTCTTTACATGAATACAATTGTTTTGCATATGTCTTTAAATGAGCTGGTTTTAATTTTTAATAATTTCCTAAAAATACAGTGCTTTAGTTAATACATATGTTCCTTGAGCGACTATTTCTAAACAATTTTAATTATTGATTTGTATATGACAGGAACAGTTTATCCATCGCCTTTTTACATGAATACAATTGTTTTGCATATGTCTTTCAATGAGCTGGTTTTAATTTTTAATAATGTCTTAAAAATACCGTGCTTTAGTTAATACATATGTTCCTTGAGCGACTATTTCTAAACAATTTTAATTATTGATTTGTATATCACAGGAACAGTTTATCCATCGCCTCTTTACATGAATACAATTGTTTTGCATATGTCTTTCAAAGAGCTGGTTTTAATTATTAATATTGTCTTAAAAATACCGTGCTTTAGTTAATACATATGTTCCTTAAGCGACTATTTCGAAACAATTTCAATTATTGATTTGTATATCACTGGAACAGTTTATCCATCGCCTCTTTACATGAATACAATTGTTTTGCATATGTCTTTCAATGAGCTGGTTTTAATTTTTAATGATTTCCAAAAAATACCGTGCTTTAGTTCATACATATGTTCCTTGAGCGACTATTTCGAAACAATTTTAATTATTGATTTGTATATCACAGAAACAGTTTATCCATCGCCTCTTTACATGAATACAATTGTTTTGCATATTTTTTTCAATGAGCTGGTTTTAATTTTTAATAATTTCCTAAAAATACCGTGCTTTAGTTAATACATATGTTCCTTGAGCGACTATTTCTAAACAATTTTAATTATTGATTTGTATATCACAGGAACAGTTTATCCATCGCCTCTTTACATGAATACAATTGTTTTGCATATGTCTTTCAATGAGCTGGTTTTAATTTTTAATAATTTCCTAAAAATACAGTGCTTTAGTTAATACATATGTTCCTTGAGCGACTATTTCTAAACAATTTTAATTATTGATTTGTATATGACAGGAACAGTTTATCCATCGCCTTTTTACATGAATACAATTGTTTTGCATATGTCTTTCAATGAGCTGGTTTTAATTTTTAATAACGTCTTAAAAATACCGTGCTTTAGTTAATACATATGTTCCTTGAGCGACTATTTCGAAACAATTTTAATTATTGATTTGTATATCACAGGAACAGTTTATCCATCGCCTCTTTACATGAGAACAATTATTGTTTTGCATATATCTTTCAATGAGCTGGTTTTAATTTTTAATAATTTCCTAAAAATAACGTGCTTTAGTTAATACATATGTTCCTTGAGCGACTATTTCGAAACAATTTTAATTATTGATTTGTATATCACAGAAACAGTTTATTCATCGTCTCTTTACATGAATACAATTGTATTGCATATGTCTTTCAATGAGCTGGTTTTAATTTTTAATAATTTCCTAAAAATACCGTGCTTTAGTTAATACATATGTTCCTTGAGCGACTATTTTGAAACAATTTTAATTATTGATTTGTATATCACAGGACAAGTTTATCCTTCGCATCTTTACATGAATACAATTGTTTTGCATATGTCTTTCAATGAGCTGGTTTTAATTTTTAATAATTTCCTAAAAATACCGTGCTTTAGTTAATACATATGTTCCTTGAGCGACTATTTTGAAACAATTTTAATTATTGATTTGTATATCACAGGAACAGTTTATCCATCGCCTCTTTATATGAATACAATTGTTTTGCATATGTCTTTCAATGAGCTGGTTTTAATTTTTAATAATTTCCTAAAAATACAGTGCTTTAGTTAATACATATGTTCCTTGAGCGACTATTTCTAAACAATTTTAATTATTGATTTGTATATCACAGAAACAGTTTATCCATCGCCTCTTTACATGAATACAATTGTTTTGCATATGTCTTTCAATGAGCTGGTTTTAATTTTTAATAATGTCTTCAAAATACCGTGCTTTAGTTAATACATATGTTCCTTGAGCGACTATTTCGAAACAATTTTAATTATTGATTTGTATATCACAGGAACAGTTTATCCATCGCCTTTTTACATGAATACAATTGTTTTGCATATGTCTTTCAATGAGCTGGTTTTAATTTTTAATAATGTCTTAAAATTCCGTGCTTTAGTTAATACATTATGTTCCTTGAGCGACTATTTCGAAACAATTTTAATTATTGATTTGTATATCACAGGAACAGTTTATCCATCGCCTCTTTACATGAATACAATTGTTTTGCATATGTCTTTCAATGAGCTGGTTTTAATTTTTAATAATTTCCTAAAAATACCGTGCTTTAGTTAATACATATGTTCCTTAAGCGACTATTTCGAAACAATTTTAATTATAGATTTGTATATCACAGGAACAGTTTATCCATCGCCTCTTTACATGAATACAATTGTTTTGCATATGTCTTTCAATGAGCTGGTTTTAATTTTTAATAATTTTCTAAAAATACCGTGCTTTAGTTAATACATATGTTCCTTGAGCGACTATTTCGAAACAATTTTAATTATTGATTTGTATATTACAGGAACAGTTTATCTATCGCCTCTTTACATGTATACAATTGTTTTGCATATGTCTTTCAAAGAGCTGGTTTTAATTTTTAATAATTTCCTAAAAATACCGTGCTTTAGTTAATACATATGTTCCTTGAGCGACTATTTCGAAACAATTTTAATTATTGATTTGTATATCACAGGAACAGTTTATCCATCGCCTCTTTACATGAATACAATTGTTTTGCATATGTCTTTCAATGAGCTGGTTTTAATTTTTAATAATTTCCTAAAAATACCGTGCTTTAGTTAATACATATGTTCCTTAAGCGACTATTTCGAAACAATTTCAATTCTTGATTTGTATATCACAGAAACAGTTTATCCATCGCCTCTTTACATGAATACAATTGTTTTGCATATGTCTTTCAATGAGCTGGTTTTAATTTTTAATAATTTCCTAAAAATACCGTGCTTTAGTTAATACATATGTTCCTTGAGCGACTATTTCGAAACAATTTTAATTATTGATTTGTATATCACAGGAACAGTTTATCCATCGCTTCTTTACATGAATACAATTGTTTTGCATATGTCTTTCAATGAGCTGGTTTTAATTTTTAATAATTTCCTAAAAATACCGTGCTTTAGTTAATACATATATTCCTTGAGCGACTATTTCTGAACAATTTTAATTATTGATTTTTATATCACAGGAACAGTTTATCCATCGCCTCTTTACATGAATACAATTGTTTTGCATATGTCTTTCAAAGAGCTGGTTTTAATTATTAATATTGTCTTAAAAATACCGTGCTTTAGTTAATACATATGTTCCTTAAGCGACTATTTCGAAACAATTTCAATTATTGATTTGTATATCACTGGAACAGTTTATCCATCGCCTCTTTACATGAATACAATTGTTTTGCATATGTCTTTCAATGAGCTGGTTTTAATTTTTAATGATTTCCAAAAAATACCGTGCTTTAGTTCATACATATGTTCCTTGAGCGACTATTTCGAAACAATTTTAATTATTGATTTGTATATCACAGAAACAGTTTATCCATCGCCTCTTTACATGAATACAATTGTTTTGCATATGTCTTTCAATGAGATGGTTTTAATTTTTAATAATTTCCTAAAAATACCGTGCTTTAGTTAATACATATGTTCCTTGAGCGACTATTTCTAAACAATTTTAATTATTGATTTGTATATCACAGGAACAGTTTATCCATCGCCTCTTTACATGAATACAATTGTTTTGCATATGTCTTTCAATGAGCTGGTTTTAATTTTTAATAATTTCCTAAAAATACAGTGCTTTAGTTAATACATATGTTCCTTGAGCGACTATTTCTAAACAATTTTAATTATTGATTTGTATATGACAGGAACAGTTTATCCATCGCCTTTTTACATGAATACAATTGTTTTGCATATGTCTTTCAATAAGCTGGTTTTAATTTTTAATAACGTCTTAAAAATACCGTGCTTTAGTTAATACATATGTTCCTTGAGCGACTATTTCGAAACAATTTTAATTATTGATTTGTATATCACAGGAACAGTTTATCCATCGCCTCTTTACATGAATACAATTATTGTTTTGCATATATCTTTCAATGAGCTGGTTTTAATTTTTAATAATTTCCTAAAAATACCGTGCTTTAGTTAATACATATGTTCCTTGAGCGACTATTTCGAAACAATTTTAATTATTGATTTGTATATCACAGAAACAGTTTATCCATCGTCTCTTTACATGAATACAATTGTATTGCATATGTCTTTCAATGAGCTGGTTTTAATTTTTAATAATTTCCTAAAAATACCGTGCTTTAGTTAATACATATGTTCCTTGAGCGACTATTTTGAAACAATTTTAATTATTGATTTGTATATCACAGGACAAGTTTATCCTTCGCATCTTTACATGAATACAATTGTTTTGCATATGTCTTTCAATGAGCTGGTTTTAATTTTTAATAATTTCCTAAAAATACCGTGCTTTAGTTAATACATATGTTCCTTGAGCGACTATTTTGAAACAATTTTAATTATTGATTTGTATATCACAGGAACAGTTTATCCATCGCCTCTTTATATGAATACAATTGTTTTGCATATGTCTTTCAATGAGCTGGTTTTAATTTTTAATAATTTCCTAAAAATACAGTGCTTTAGTTAATACATATGTTCCACATATGTTCCTTGAGCGACTATTTCTAAACAATTTTAATTATTGATTTGTATATGACAGGAACAGTTTATCCATCGCCTTTTTACATGAATACAATTGTTTTGCATATGTCTTTCAATGAGCTGGTTTTAATTTTTAATAATGTCTTAAAAATACCGTGCTTTAGTTAATACATATGTTCCTTGAGCGACTATTTCGAAACAATTTTAATTATTGATTTGTATATCACAGGAACAGTTTATCCATCGCCTTTTTACATGAATACAATTGTTTTGCATATGTCTTTCAATGAGCTGGTTTTAATTTTTAATAATGTCTTAAAAATACCGTGCTTTAGTTAATACATTATGTTCCTTGAGCGACTATTTCGAAACAATTTTAATTATTGATTTGTATATCACAGGAACAGTTTATCCATCGCCTCTTTACATGAATACAATTGTTTTGCATATGTCTTTCAATGAGCTGGTTTTAATTTTTAATAATTTCCTAAAAATACCGTGCTTTAGTTAATACATATGTTCCTTGAGCGACTATTTCTAAACAATTTTAATTATTGATTTGTATATCACAGGAACAGTTTATCCATCGCTTCTTTACATGAATACAATTGTTTTGAATATGTCTTTCAATGAGCTGGTTTTAATTTTTAATAATTTCCTAAAAATACCGTGCTTTAGTTAATACATATGTTCCTTGAGCGACTATTTCGAAACAATTTTAATTATTGATTTGTATATCACAGGAACAGTTTATCCATCGCCTCTTTACATGAATACAATTGTTTTGCATATGTCTTTCAAAGAGCTGGTTTTAATTTTTAATAATTTCCTAAAAATACCGTGCTTTAGTTAATACATATGTTCCTTGAGCGACTATTTCGAAACAATTTCAATTATTGATTTGTATATCACTGGAACAGTTTATCCATCGCCTCTTTACATGAATACAATTGTTTTGCATATGTCTTTCAATGAGCTGGTTTTAATTTTTAATGATTTCCAAAAAATACCGTGCTTTAGTTCATACATATGTTCCTTGAGCGACTATTTCGAAACAATTTTAATTATTGATTTGTATATCACAGAAACAGTTTATCCATCGCCTCTTTACATGAATACAATTGTTTTGCATATGTCTTTCAATGAGCTGGTTTTAATTTTTAATCATTTCCTAAAAATACCGTGCTTTAGTTAATACATATGTTCCTTGAGCGACTATTTCTAAACAATTTTAATTATTGATTTGTATATCACAGGAACAGTTTATCCATCGCCTCTTTACATGAATACAATTGTTTTGCATATGTTTTTCAATGAGCTGGTTTTAATTTTTAATAATTTCCTAAAAATACAGTGCTTTAGTTAATACATATGTTCCTTGAGCGACTATTTCTAAACAATTTTAATTATTGATTTGTATATGACAGGAACAGTTTATCCATCGCCTTTTTACATGAATACAATTGTTTTGCATATGTCTTTCAATGAGCTGGTTTTAATTTTTAATATTGTCTTAAAAATACCGTGCTTTAGTTAATACATATGTTCCTTGAGCGACTATTTCTAAACAATTTTAATTATTGATTTGTTTATCACAGGAACAGTTTATCCATCGCCTCTTTACATGAATACAATTGTTTTGCATATGTCTTTCAAAGAGCTGGTTTTAATTTTTAATAATTTCCTAAAAATACCGTGCTTTAGTTAATACATATGTTCCTTAAGCGACTATTTCGAAACAATTTCAATTATTGATTTGTATATCACTGGAACAGTTTATCCATCGCCTCTTTACATGAATACAATTGTTTTGCATATGTCTTTCAATGAGCTGGTTTTAATTTTTAATGATTTCCAAAAAATACCGTGCTTTAGTTCATACATATGTTCCTTGAGCGACTATTTCGAAACAATTTTAATTATTGATTTGTATATCACAGGAACAGTTTATCCATCGCCTCTTTACATGAATACAATTGTTTTGCATATGTCTTTCAATGAGCTGGTTTTAATTTTTAATAATTTCCTAAAAATACCGTGCTTTAGTTAATACATATGTTCCTTGAGCGACTATTTCTAAACAATTTTAATTATTGATTTGTATATCACAGGAACAGTTTATCCATCGCTTCTTTACATGAATACAATTGTTTTGCATATGTCTTTCAATGAGCTGGTTTTAATTTTTAATAATTTCCTAAAAATACCGTGCTTTAGTTAATACATATGTTCCTTGAGCGACTATTTCTAAACAATTTTAATTATTGATTTGTATATCACAGGAACAGTTTATCCATCGCTTCTTTACATGAATACAATTGTTTTGCATATGTCTTTCAATGAGCTGGTTTTAATTTTTAATAATGTCTTAAAAATACCGTGCTTTAGTTAATACATATGTTCCTTGAGCGACTATTTCGAAACAATTTTAATTATTGATTTGTATATCACAGGAACAGTTTATCCATCGGCTCTTTACATGAATACAATTGTTTTGCATATGTCTTTCAATGAGCTGGTTTTAATTTTTAATTATTTCCTAAAAATACCGTGCTTTAGTTAATACATATGTTCCTTGAGCGACTATTTCGAAACAATTTTAATTATTGATTTGTATATCACAGGATCAGTTTATCCATCGCCTCTTTACATGAATACAATTGTTTTGCATATGTCTTTCAATGAGCTGGTTTTAATTTTTAATAATTTCCTAAAAATACCGTGCTTTAGTTAATACATATGTTCCTTGAGCGACTATTTCTAAACAATTTTAATTATTGATTTGTATATCACAGGAACAGTTTATCCATCGCTTCTTTACATGAATACAATTGTTTTGCATATGTCTTTCAATGAGCTGGTTTTAATTTTTAATAATGTCTTAAAAATACCGTGCTTTAGTTAATACATATGTTCCTTGAGCGACTATTTCGAAACAATTTTAATTATTGATTTGTATATCACAGGAACAGTTTATCCATCGCCTCTTTACATGAATACAATTGTTTTGCATATGTCTTTCAATGAGCTGGTTTTAATTTTTAATAATTTCCTAAAAATACCGTGCTTTAGTTAATACATATGTTCCTTGAGCGACTATTTCTAAACAATTTTAATTATTGATTTGTATATCACAGGAACAGTTTATCCATCGCTTCTTTACATGAATACAATTGTTTTGCATATGTCTTTCAATGAGCTGGTTTTAATTTTTAATAATTTCCTAAAAATACCGTGCTTTAGTTAATACATATGTTCCTTGAGCGACTATTTCTAAACAATTTTAATTATTGATTTGTATATCACAGGAACAGTTTATCCATCGCTTCTTTACATGAATACAATTGTTTTGCATATGTCTTTCAATGAGCTGGTTTTAATTTTTAATGATTTCCAAAAAATACCGTGCTTTAGTTCATACATATGTTCCTTGAGCGACTATTTCGAAACAATTTTAATTATTGATTTGTATATCACAGAAACAGTTTATCCATCGCCTCTTTACATGAATACAATTGTTTTGCATATGTCTTTCAATGAGCTGGTTTTAATTTTTAATCATTTCCTAAAAATACCGTGCTTTAGTTAATACATATGTTCCTTGAGCGACTATTTCTAAACAATTTTAATTATTGATTTGTATATCACAGGAACAGTTTATCCATCGCCTCTTTACATGAATACAATTGTTTTGCATATGTCTTTCAATGAGCTGGTTTTAATTTTTAATAATTTCCTAAAAATACAGTGCTTTAGTTAATACATATGTTCCTTGAGCGACTATTTCTAAACAATTTTAATTATTGATTTGTATATGACAGGAACAGTTTATCCATCGCCTTTTTACATGAATACAATTGTTTTGCATATGTCTTTCAATGAGCTGGTTTTAATTTTTAATATTGTCTTAAAAATACCGTGCTTTAGTTAATACATATGTTCCTTGAGCGACTATTTCTAAACAATTTTAATTATTGATTTGTTTATCACAGGAACAGTTTATCCATCGCCTCTTTACATGAATACAATTGTTTTGCATATGTCTTTCAAAGAGCTGGTTTTAATTTTTAATAATTTCCTAAAAATACCGTGCTTTAGTTAATACATATGTTCCTTAAGCGACTATTTCGAAACAATTTCAATTATTGATTTGTATATCACTGGAACAGTTTATCCATCGCCTCTTTACATGAATACAATTGTTTTGCATATGTCTTTCAATGAGCTGGTTTTAATTCTTAATGATTTCCAAAAAATACCGTGCTTTAGTTCATACATATGTTCCTTGAGCGACTATTTCGAAACAATTTTAATTATTGATTTGTATATCACAGGAACAGTTTATCCATCGCCTCTTTACATGAATACAATTGTTTTGCATATGTCTTTCAATGAGCTGGTTTTAATTTTTAATAATTTCCTAAAAATACCGTGCTTTAGTTAATACATATGTTCCTTGAGCGACTATTTCTAAACAATTTTAATTATTGATTTGTATATCACAGGAACAGTTTATCCATCGCTTCTTTACATGAATACAATTGTTTTGCATATGTCTTTCAATGAGCTGGTTTTAATTTTTAATAATTTCCTAAAAATACCGTGCTTTAGTTAATACATATGTTCCTTGAGCGACTATTTCTAAACAATTTTAATTATTGATTTGTATATCACAGGAACAGTTTATCCATCGCTTCTTTACATGAATACAATTGTTTTGCATATGTCTTTCAATGAGCTGGTTTTAATTTTTAATAATGTCTTAAAAATACCGTGCTTTAGTTAATACATATGTTCCTTGAGCGACTATTTCGAAACAATTTTAATTATTGATTTGTATATCACAGGAACAGTTTATCCATCGGCTCTTTACATGAATACAATTGTTTTGCATATGTCTTTCAATGAGCTGGTTTTAATTTTTAATTATTTCCTAAAAATACCGTGCTTTAGTTAATACATATGTTCCTTGAGCGACTATTTCGAAACAATTTTAATTATTGATTTGTATATCACAGGATCAGTTTATCCATCGCCTCTTTACATGAATACAATTGTTTTGCATATGTCTTTCAATGAGCTGGTTTTAATTTTTAATAATTTCCTAAAAATACCGTGCTTTAGTTAATACATATGTTCCTTGAGCGACTATTTCTAAACAATTTTAATTATTGATTTGTATATCACAGGAACAGTTTATCCATCGCTTCTTTACATGAATACAATTGTTTTGCATATGTCTTTCAATGAGCTGGTTTTAATTTTTAATAATGTCTTAAAAATACCGTGCTTTAGTTAATACATATGTTCCTTGAGCGACTATTTCGAAACAATTTTAATTATTGATTTGTATATCACAGGAACAGTTTATCCATCGCCTCTTTACATGAATACAATTGTTTTGCATATGTCT
>CANTFG010000050.1:0-12038 GCA_947652605.1 Elmis aenea | reverse complement strand
TTATCAGAAACCATACAAAAAGTGAAAAGTTATAGACAATGTGGATATGATCAGATGAAAATTGCTGCTAATCAGAATCTTGAATGCAGTACAGAATTTCCTGCTGAAATTGAAGTTAGAGCCAGAAGGAAAAAGGGTCAATTTGACTATGAAGAAGCTGTCAATGAACCCTTAACAGAGGAGAATTCTGGACATTATCCTTATTTCTCTGAATGAACGAAAATAACTTAATTACTTTGTATCTGAATACTGTTGTAGCTCTGAGAATTTTATTAACACTTCCTGTCTCTCTGTAGCTGGTGGGGAAAGAAATGTTTCCAAATTAAAATTAATAAAACACTACCTAAGAAGTTCAATAAGCCAAACAAAACTTGTAAATGTGTCATTAATTTCTATTAAATCTACATTGGCTGCCACTCTAGACTACACATCCCTAATTAACGAATTTGCTAAAGTTTAAGTTAGAAGGGTAAAACTGTAGTAGATTGTTGTAGTTGATAGTTGATATGACTTATTTTAAAGTAGTTTATATTTTTAAAATTAAAATAGTATTCGTACATTTTGCGCAGTTTAAAAAAAAAAATCACAATCGAAGGTTATTCTAAAGAAAAAACATTTAAGGGGCGGCATTTCGATCACTTGCATCATACTGAGAAAATCTCCCGCACGGCCCTGAGAAAAATTAATAATGGGCATCTAGTAAGGCAACATATACGCAGACAACCACCAATGCATTGCTTTCGCAGACGACCTTGCGATCATCTGCAAAACAAAAAAAGATATCCAAAACATTGTCAGGAAGTTAGAGGACAAAGCAAAAAATATGGGACTAAGTATCAACGAATCGAAAACCAAATATGTATATGATAATGGGACCTAAAAAGAAAGACATAGAAAGGGATGAATATCTATCAATCAAAATCGAACAGAACAAGGAGAGACGCTTTGAGAAAGTAAGAAATTTCATTTATCTGGGTGTACAACAAATTACTGATAACTGCGACAACGGAAAAGAAATAAGCGCGAGACTTTCAAAAGGTAATAAATGCGCGGGTTCTCTTGCGTCAATTCTTAGATCCAACATTATTTCAAGAAAGGCCAAGGTAAGATTGTACAAAACAGTATTAAGACCCACTGTAACATACGCTTGTGAAACCTGGATAATCAACAAAAAAGAAAAAGAAGACCTAGAAAGGTGGGAAAGGAAATTATTGCGAAGGATCTACGGGGGAATAAAAACAAATACCGGAGAATGGAGAAGAAGGACAAACGAGGAAGTAATGGGATTGTACAAAGAACCATCCATAACCGAAGTAGTAAGAGCCCAGAGAATAAGATGGCTTGGGCATGCACAACGCCTCTCCAACCAAAGAAACACGAAGATAATGATTAAAGCAAGTAGAATGGGTGTGAGAAAAAGAGGGAGACCTAAGAAAATATGGTTGGAAGCGGTCGAGGATGATTTAAAAAAACTAAAAGTGGCAAACTGGACATAGGCAGCGAAAAATAGAAAAAAGTGGAGGGACACAGCAAACCGAGCTCTAGGCCTAAATGGCCTGTACTGCTTATTTATATACAGGGTGTCCCCATTATACACGGCAAAAAAGTAGGTGCATATTCCTGAGTGAAAATGATGACCATTTGTCAAATATTTTGTTATTCGAAAATGCTTCCTTTCAAAGTTAGAGACCTCCATGTTGCAAAAAAAAAAATTCAAAAAATCGATTACGTCCTAGCCGTTTAAGCTAGAGCTATCAAACTTGGCCGAAATGTTTGGGTGTTTCCCATTGACTTTGTGGGATAATTAGAAAGAAAACACGTAATTGGAAGTATGATTTATAGTCAGGTCATCCGCTTACCATCTTCAGAATTTTTTTCTCTGGAATAAAATAGAAAATGTCATTCGTCCATAAGAAAGTACGACTTAAGAGGAAAAAATTCGTCCCTCTTTGTTTTTTGCTGTAAACGTAGCCGTTTTTGAGAAAATTAGCGCTAAAGATGCATCGACAAACTCTGTTTATACACCTCAAATATTTTTTTTAACGAAACTTAGTTGACTAATGTCATGCTTGCCTTAAGGCTTGTTCACAACCTAACCTTTTTTTAAAAATGTCATACACAAACTTGTATACTCTAAACGAATTAGCCGACATTCATTTAGTTTATGGTGAATGTCACGGCAATTCTTGTGCATCTGCAAGACGATACGCAGAGAAGTTTCCGGGTCGCAGGATTCCGCATCGTAGAACTTTCGATGCAGTTGACCGAAGATTTCGGGAAAAGGGAACTTTTTTGGAGCACACTATTGAACATGGTCGCCCAAGAAATGTAAGTACACCAGAGGTAGAAGAGGAAATTCTGGAAATCATTCACGAAAATCCTGATACAAGTATTCGACGTGTATCATTACAAATCGACGTGTCTAAAAAGGTAGTTCACAGGACACTAAAAGAACAACTGCTTAAACCACATCATTTACAACGTGTCCATGAAATTTTACCTGGAGATACACTACCTCGACTTCAGTTCTGCAGATGGTTCAGAAATATCCATAATGCCGATAATAATTTTATATCTAGGATTTTATTCACCGACGAGTCCTGTTTTACGCGAAAAGGTGTTCTTAATTTATACAATCTGCACAACTGGAGTGATGAAAACCCGCATGCCATCGTTGAAGACCATTTCCAGCGCCAATTTTCGATTAACATCTGGGCTGGAATCGTAGGTTCATGTTTTATTGGGCCTGTTGAATTACCTCCAAGGTTGAATGGGGAACAGTATTTAAATTTTTTACAAAATTCTCTCCCGGAGTTATTCGAAGATATTCCATTAAATGTTAGAAGAGATATGTGGTTCATGCACGATGGTGCGCCGCCACATTTTACAATAAGTGTACGAAAATTTTTACATCGACAGTTTCCCGATCGTTGGATTGGTCGCGGTAGAGATGCACCAGTTAATTGGCCAGCAAGATCTCCTAACATTACTCCTATGGATTTTTATTTGTGGAGTTTTATGAAAAAAGAAGTATACGCGACTCCCGTAGAAACGCGTGAAGAACTGTGGACGCGAATTCTACAAGCTGCAGATATTGTTCGTGGTGACGCCGAAGTTTTATTACGTTTAATGCGTTCTTTCAAGCATCGTATTAATTTATGTATAGAAAATAACGGTCAACAATTCCAACATTTATTGTAAATACGTTTATTTAGTTTTTATTACACACTTACAGCAGTCGACCGCCGGAGGCTCCTCCGGCTATCGACTGTGCATACCGCTGTATGAAGTTCATTTGGTTATTTATTTTATTGTTATCATCGTTGAAATTAAATTTGATTTTTATTGTATTAGATAATAATTATCTGGAAAATAAACGAATGACATGTATCACATTTTAAAGGAAAGTTACGTCATGTTACGTGGATCAATGTGGATTAATTATGAACAAGCCTTAAGTCAAGCATGACATTAGCCAACTAAGTTTAGTTTAAAAAAATATTTGAGGTGTATAAACCATTGTATAAACAGAGTTTGTCGATGCATCTTTAGCGCTAATTTTCTCGAAAACGGCTACGTTTACAGCAAAAAACAAAGAGGGACGAATTTTTTCCTCTTAAGTCGTACTTTCTTATGGACGAATGACATTTTCCATTTTATTCCAGAGAAAAAAATTCTGAAGATGGTAAGCGGATGACCTGACTATAAATCATACTTCCAATTACGTGTTTTCTTTCTAATTATCCCAAAAAGTCAATGGGAAACACCCAAACATTTCGGCCAAGTTTGATAGCTCTAGCTTAAACGGCTAGGACGTAATCGATTTTTTGAATTTTTTTTCTTGCAACTTTGGAGGTTGGTCTCTAACTTTGAAAGGAAGCATTTTCGGATAACAAAATATTTGACAAATGGTCATCATTTTCACTCAGGAATATGCACATACTTTTTTGCCGTGTATAATGGGGACACCCTGTATATCTAGTAAGGATAGAGGATGGAAGCCAAACAAAAAGAATATGGCTAGCAAAATCTACACACAAAAGACAAAGAGGAAGACCGAGGAAAACATGGTATCAAGTAGTGGCTAAATATTTGAAGGATCGAGGAATATCCTGGAATGAGGGGATGAAGATGGTAAAGAACAAGAAAGAATGGGCAGTATTTATTTATTTATTCATGTAAATAGTTGATTTATTGTAATGTACCTTAACACCTTCGGGTAACTAAGGTTATTGATTAATAAATAAAAAAATAAACAAGATTATTTATTCCTCGAAATCGACAGGTACAAGACGACCTGATTAAGAAGATAAATAATATTATAAAAACAAAAAGGAGGTTGTGAAAACAAAAAAATCAACATGTGAATTAATATAGTCAAAATCAGCAGTTATGTAAAAAATTTGAACATGATTTAATTGTGACAATCGACTCCAAAGCTAAAATGTTTTGAAACCTAAATAACCATAAGAATTAAGTTTTCATGGGAGAGTAAATTTAATCTTCTTTTCGCAAAAGACATATTATCTAGGACGCTCAAATATAGGCATATAATTGTTGGTGTTAGATTTTTATAGAACAAATCATATGCTAGGACCTTATCGCTTAGCAAACAACATCATACACTTAAACCAAATTTGTCTTGGTTTTGTTTTTCACGTATTGATGTATGGATTTTGGTTTGCCCAGTTATGATGATTTTCTAATTAAAATCTCCATTACTAAATATAAAATATTTATCTTTCACATAATATTTAGGGGAAACTAACTATTATTGTCAGAGTTTTTGCCAAAAGAAATGACAAAACTCAATCCCTTTAAAATAACCGTTGGGATGTTGTACGAGTTTTATAAGGTTTTACACCTTGTTTTTTTTCTTGTTTTCACAGCCTACCTTTTGTTTTTGTTTATCTTAAAAAAAAAATTAAAAACCCTTGTAACTTGCATATTATTGAAATTAACTCATATACAGGGCGATTGAAATTCGAGTTTAAGCATGGGGATCTCGCTTATTACAATAGCTAGAGTATAGGTTTATATTAGGCAAAGTTGCTAAATTTGGTGCTTATTAATATAATCCTAAGAGAAATTGAAAATATGTCAAACGGTATCCGAGAAAATTAGGAAAAACCAGAAAATACGAGTTTTGAAAATCATATAAATCCTTTGGAGTTTGAAATATTTTAAATGTGTAAAAACATTGCCGAAGCAACTTTTAAGCCGAATCGGATGGTGCTTACAAATTTTTCCCAGATCGATTTGTTTTTGTTTTATGATAACCAACTTTGCTTTTTCTTATGGGCGCAATTTTCGCTATTTACATAATCAAATAGCATTTATTTTTCTGAATTCATTGATGTATCATACATGGTATTTTACTTTTTTATTCATTGCCAAATTTAATAAAAAGGGTTTTAAACAATAACCATTATACATCAGATAGGCCGGTCGTTGTAGTTTATGTTGTTTCCATGACAACCAATTAACAAACTAAAAGATTTGAAAGTCAATTATTACTTGTCACATTAATAAATTCGTAAAAATGAACTTTTATAACGAAGAAAAATGCGATATGCTGCGAATTTTTATTCATTGCATAGGAATTTTATGGTGTCAAGGCAACGATATGCAGAAACATATCCGAAAAGAAGACAATTTTCACACACATATTTTTGTACGTAGGACAGAATCCTAGGAAAATATAGGGCTCTTGACAAAAATATGGCGGAAAGGATTCAGATGACAATAAAAAAAACTTTTTATTTCAAACTTATCAGAAAAAACACTACATTAAAAAGAGTTTTAAGTAGATTATAACAAAACTTGAAAGAACGGTATAAAAAATTCACCTTGTATCGCGTTTTTCTTCGTTATTTAAGTTCACTTCTACGAATCTATTACGATGACAAGTAACAGATTTTCAAAACTTTTAGTTTGTTGATTGGTTGTCATGGGAACAACATAAACTATAACGACCGGCCTACCTGATTTATAATGATTATTGTTTAAAACCTTTTTTTTCCAATTTGACAATGAATAAAGAAGTAAAATACCATGTGTAATACATCAATGGATTCAGAAAAATAAATGTCATTTTATTATGTAAATAGCAAAAATTGCGCCCATAATAAAAATTAAAGTTGGTTGTCATAAAACAAAAACGAATCCAATGCGGCTTAAAAAGTTGCTTCAGCAATGTGTTTACACATTTGAAATATTTTATGCTCCAAAGGAGTTATAGACGATTTTCAAAAATCGTATTTTCCGGTTTTTCCTAATTTTCTCGAATACCGTTTAAGATATTTCCAATTTCTCTTCGGATCAAACTTTAACAACTTTGCCAAATTTAAACCAATATTCTAGCTATTATAATAAGACAGATCCCAATGCTACTCGAATTTCAATCACCTTGTATTTGGAATTTAAAAAAATAATAAAGAACTTAAACGAATAAGTCATAGCCAACTATAGCTTCCAACAAAAAAAAGGGGATAGTTTGTAAACTAACTTTTAATCGGCGAGAGTAAAAAATTTTTTTTTACAGAAAAATAATCTTCAAAAATATTTTTCGATATTTACAATAATAATGGAGATATGACACATTAAAAATATGACAAAAAAACAGTTTTTGGTAATTACTCAAAAACCGGAAACAATTGAATATTTCTGAAAATGGCTCAAAAAATTGCGCAGTTTTGGTAATTTAACCGTTTGTTTATCTTGAATATTAAGCGAGATACCCGTGTAATTCTATCGAATTTGGACCACCCTGTATAGTGGTAAGGGGTCGAAAATAATATTGATTTTTTTTACATGCATTATTGAAGAACTTTTAGGATTACGCTTTAAGATATTAAAATCAACTTACCGGTATTGTTATTTGGTGCACTATTAAAATTTTGATTAAAGTTGGGCTCGGGCTGATTTTGCAAGTTACCAATAAGACCCCAACCTGCCTGATTGAGGGCTGCAGCTACCAAGGCCGGATTCATCGGAAGAGCTCCAAGGTTTAGGCCAAGGCCCAGAGGGTTGCAGTTCTGTTGCTGATTGCCCTGTTGACCCTGTCCAGTTATACCTGTCATGTGTGGTACGTTACTGTTAAACTACTCGAACTCATACGAGTTACACCGGGTGATTCAGTCTACATGTCGCACCCCTGTTAACCTCTTTGTTACAAGAAACCTTGCCTTTTTTAAAATAGCTCTAAATTCCTGATAATTTAAAGGGTGTTCCAGTAAGACCTCTCCAGCCCTTGACATTTATTTTAAGAAATCAAAAACAATTAAGTGTTTACGAAATTAAATACACATTTAAAAAGGACTTGCGACTGTCTAAATATTTTGTAATAAAGACCAAAGCTCCATCTCTTAACATGAAGAAGTTGCATAGTTACTGGGCTACTATGTATAAAGGGTGTTTCACATTTCGATGGGACAAGATTGGTTAAATGGAACAACAGTAAGCTATTTTAGGAGTGTATTTTAAAGATGATCTTATTTTGTAAAAAATTTCCATGGCTTGCATGACATAATAAAAAAACTGGAATTGACCAAAATGTTTAAACTTAAATAAATATCGACTATTGTTGCTAATACACAAAAATGCCAAAGGAATAATTTTGCTTTATAAATTATACAGGGCGTTTGTTATACAGGGTGTCCAGTTTAAAATGAAGTACATGGGTATCTCGGAAACCGTTAAAAATACAAAATCGGTTAAATGGAGAAAAAGTTGCGCAATTACATGCGTAACAATAATCCAGTTTTACATTTTCAATAATTCATCCTGTTACGTAGTACCACCATAAAAACAAAAAATGTACATTTTCTTAAAACCTTCATATTACCTTTATTTGAAAAGATTTTTGCGCCAAATTTTCAGGATAGGAGAAGTAACCAATAAGGATTTTAAAAATGACATTAAAAATATTCTAGACCTACTACTTTTCGCGCGGTCATAGCCAACTTTTGTTTTTCTTATGGACGCCATATTGGACTTTTGCATTTTTAAAATCTCCATAAAAAATGCTTTTCTACCATGTAAAGCACCGGAATGTTTAACCTAGGAAAAATATGAAAATTTGCAAAATTAAGGTTTCACCACAGTAGGCCTTGGTGTCGTGATTAAACAATTGCAACGACTGTTTCTAACAACTGTCAAATAATACATATTTTTTTTTTAGTGCGAACAAGTTAGTGATTTTCAAGTTTTCAATGGATCATTTTTCAAATAAGCATGAATATGAAATGTTGGAGTGCTTTATTCTCTGTATGAGAAATGATATTATGGCTGCAGAAATGTATTTCAATAAATACCTGGAAAGACATCAGACATTATGTTTTCTGATGAACCATCGACAAAATTCCATTCTTCTCATCTCATCACTATTTTAGAGTCCTTAAAAGGGGCGTTCACGATAAGGGTGATACTTGAAACGTCTTAAAATTGTACCGGCTGTTAATCCAGCGACACCTATTGTTTTTCCTATCTCACGTAAAGACGTATTTATTGAAATACATTTCTGCAGCCATAATATCATTTCTCATACAGAGAATAAAGCACTCCAACATTTCATATTCATGCTTATTTGAAAAATGATCCATTGAAAACTTGAAAATCACTAACTTGTTCGCACTAAAAAAAAAAATGTATTATTTGACAGTTGTTAGAAACAGTCGTTGCAATTGTTTAATCACGACACCAAGGCCTACTGTGGTGAAACCTTAATTTTGCAAATTTTCATATTTTTCCTAGGTTAAACATTCCGGTGCTTTACATGGTAGAAAAGCATTTTTTATGGAGATTTCAAAAATGCAAAAATCCAATATGGCGTCCATAAGAAAAACAAAAGTTGGCTATGACCGCGCGAAAAGTAGTAGGCCTAGAATATTTTTAATGTCATTTTTAAAATCCTTATTGGTTACTTCTCCTATCCTGAAAATTTGGCGCAAAAATCTTTTCAAATAAAGGTAATATGAAGGATTTAAGAAAATGTACATTTTTGGTTTTTAAGGTGGTACTACGTAACTGGATGAATTATTGAAAATGTAAAACTGGATTATTGTTACGCATGTAATTGCGCAACTTTTTCCCCATTTAACAGATTTTGTATTTTTAACGGTTTCCGAGATACCCATGTACTTCATTTTAAACTGGACACCCTGCATATTGCGAAAAAATTCAGGAAGAAATTCCTTATCGAAAATTAAAGGGAGCTCTTAAATAACTTTTTCCTAGTTTTTCGGAGTTAAAACCCCCTAAAAAGGAGCGGTAAAAATAGGTTATTATTTTATTTCTCAAATTTGGATAAATGTAGGAGAATGATATTTGGTAGATGTTTTATACTTACTAAAAGATTTCCCATAGTAATATTTTTAATCATCTCCCACATTCACAAGGCGCTAAAAAGTGCGGCCCCTGTTGTTTTTTTTTAATCAGAACTTTTTAGAGGGTTAAAATTTTGCAATTAAAATTTTTTTATTCGATATTTGATTTATTTAGATTTTTTTTTAATTCTTTGACTTCTACAAAACCTACAGTTTTTATGTAAAAAATAAATCAAGTGAACACAAACCATCAAATATTCTAAAATAAAACGATTAATTTTGGTGGTTACCATGGTTTGTTAATGTTTATTTTGAGTAGAATTGAAAAAAATTTAAACAAAACAATATCCTATTTAAAATACTCTCCTAAATAGTTAACTTTTGTCCCATTTAACCAATCTTGTATTTTCGTTATTTACGGAGATAGCAATAGTGCCACATGGAATAGTGAAACACCCTGTATATGTTTGTCTACGATGACATTCAGTCTTTTGATGGTCAACTATTTAAGCCACTTCCCAAAATCACAGCTCTCATTGAATTTTACAACACGACGCAAGACTGTTTATACTATAATCTTATATCGAATTTTTATCCATGTGTAAAAACATATTAATACGTTTTTTTATATAATAAAAAAGTTATAGGGGTGTAAAATGCCAACTGAATCACCTCGTATACTTTAAATTTAAGCTCGAATCTTACGTTTTAAAGATAAAAATAATAATAATAAAAGTTCATGACATTGGAGGAATAGATGCACACAAGATAAAAATAATAATAATAAAAGTTCATGACATTGGAGGAATAGATGCACACATCATTTAAAAAAGTTAACCAACATATAAAGGTAAGTTACTTCAAAATCTTTCTTAAAAATAATAAGTGCCTTAGCATGCCCATATGTACCGTGATATCAAAAATTATCTTGGTCAAAGGTGTTCATGGATTTTTAAATAATTGTCGAAGCTAGTATTGAGCATTTACTCCATTCATTTTTTTATTGTCCATATTTGTAAAGCAGTTCTGGTGAATTTTTCTTTCTATTGTAATCTTAAGCAGTTTTTGAATCATTTTAATCATGGTTTTCACCACAAAGCACAAAATTCACATGATTGAAGCCTATTTTCGAACTGGTGTGCTACTTAATGGAATTTGGGAATACAGTTAAGACGATTTTTATGCATGTCTTACAAATTATGTTGGTATGTTCGCGAAACTGGCCCTCTGACTCATAAAAAAAGGTGCTGTTGGCCAACCGTTCATACAGAAGAAGTTGTTAATGACTTTCGTCAACGTATGGAACAAGAGCCTACAAAACCTTTGAAACATCTCTCTTAAGAAATTGAACTCTCTTAAGGAACATGCCGAACGATTGTAAAGAAGGACTTGGACATGCATCCATATAAGATGCCAGTAAAGCTGCAATGCTTTTGATAGGATGAGGAGGTGTGTAAACTTGTGTATTGAACAAGGCGGGGGACAATTGTAACACTTACTTTAACTTGGCCTTTTTTTTAATTAATAAAAACGTTTTTTATTTTAATTTTCAAACTCGTAGTTAATTAATATTTTATCTCAAAATATATAACACATTTTCACATTATTGCAGATGATGTCATTATCAGACGTAGCTTGACAAACGTTGACAAAATTATTACAAAGGGATGATATAAGCTGAGACAGCAGTTTTTCATTCCATGACCACCTTTGACCAAGATCATTTTTGACATCTCGGTGTAATTTACTCAGCTATAAAAGGTGTGTAAATAAAAACGAAATCCATAATGATCTATAAAAAAATATGCAGGGTCTTTCTTAATTCCTTTGTTTTTAAAAAAGTTTCCAACAAATCAGACTTTTTTCTCTTTAGTTTATAATTTGAACAACGAAGTGACTAGCCGCACGGCCCGGGCGCGGGCTTCACGCCCGGCTGACGTCACTTATATGACGTCACAGACAACCGGGTTTATGCTGCCACGATGTGTCTGCCGTACGGACCGTGTTCGGGTTTTACGCCCGGCTGTCGCAATCATATGAAAAGTCATTCGTACTTTTATTTAGCGCACCGTTTTCAAGTTTTTGCTTAATGGAGGCCATTCTAGATATTAAGCGGTCATATGAAACAAGCGCACAAAGTCATTATAGAAATTGTCCAAATCACTTTTGAAATGAAATACAAAAGTCATTTTTTAAATCTACAACAATTTTATTCTTTTTTTGTGGAGGTTTGGACTTACGTCTTGGTGTGCCAATTGTAGTCAAATCAGATCCCTTAGGACGATCTTTTCTCTTAATTTTACTTGGCATTACAGTCCTAATAATCACTTCATTTTAAAAAGTACATTTAAAAGTGAGGTAGGTACCCACCACTTATTTAGTAATTTACATTTTACAGTCTTCTATCTAAAAAATTAAATTGATAGTTGGTTTGGTTAAACTCAACACCCTATATAATTACAAGAATGTTTATATTATGCTGTACAAAACCCCATGCAAATTTTTTCATACATTTTATATATAATAGTGTACTTGGCAAACTTAAAGAGAAGCAAGCTACCCGGGATAATTCACAAGTGGCGCAAACGTAAGCATCAAAGTATACTGTCCCGCCAAATATTCTTTATAGTCCGTACATGAACAGATTCAGTACGAGGTTATGTAATTCATTAGTACCTTGTTAGTTCTTGTTCATAAGTACATATAAATCTT
>CANTFG010000049.1:0-114268 GCA_947652605.1 Elmis aenea | reverse complement strand
CACTAAAACTCGTTTTTTTACAAATACAATGCCCAAACTTTTTTTTTTCATTTTCTAATGCAAAATTACATTCTGCATCAATCTGTGTTAGCGTTTCCTATACCTATCTGCAACAATTTTCGAGTTATTAAAAATTTTCGATAAAGTTAAGAGAAATTGCAACATTTTTAAATTGGAAATGACAACAAATGCCAATATTAATAACTGTAAACCACTTTTATTGCGTTTGTCTGAAGTGTCCATGAAAATGGAAAATCAAGACTATAACATTCCTTTTTTAAAGAAATATGTAGACGATATAATTTTAGGCGTTCCAAAATCCAAAGTCAATAACATTTTAAACTTATTCAACAGTTACCATCCAAAAATTTAATTTACCTGTGAGACAGAAACAGATTATTCAATAAATTGTTTAGAAGTCATCCTTTTCAGAGATAACAATAATGGTTCAATGTATACAAAAGCAAATCTAATCATGTCTAGAGCCTCCCAGATTTAAAACCAAAATCGTAGCCTAACGAAACAGCACAATCAAAAATTTTAACAGCACACGCCAGCACAAGGCTAGCACAACACATATGTCTAAAAAAAATGTTTAAATTACGTGGTAGGGGGGCTATCATGTCCACAGCCCCCCAAATTAAAATTGAATTTGTAGCTTAACGAAACCAGCACAATCAAAAATTTTAACAAAGCACGCCAGCACAAGGCTAGCACAACCTTCTACATTAAAAAAAAAGTTACATTTCAAATGTGTGGGGATCTAGAGCCTCTCAGATTTTAAACCAAAATCGTAGCGTAACGAAACAGCACAATCAAAAAATTTAACAGCACACGCCAGCGCAAGGCTAGCACAACATATCTGTCTAAAAAAAATGTTTAAATTACGTGGTGGGGGGGCTATCATGTCCACAGCCCCCCAAATTAAAATTGAATTTGTAGCCTAACGGAACCAGCACAATCAAACATTTTAACAAAGCACGCCAGCACAAGGCTAGCACAACATATCTGTCTAAAAAATTGTTTAAATTAGGTGGTAGGGGGGCTATCATGTCCACAGCCCCCCCAAATTAAAATTGAATTTGTAGTTAAACGAAACCAGCACAATCAAAAATTTTAACAAAGCACGCCAGCACAAGGCTAGCACAACATATCTGTCTAAAAAAATGTTTAAATTACGTGGTAGGGGGGCTATCATGTCCACAGCCCCCCCAAATTAAAATTGAATTTGTAGCTTAACAAAACCAGCACAATCAAAAATTTTAACAAAGCACGCCAGCATAAGGCTAGCACAACCTTCTACATTTAAAAAAAAGTTACATTTCAAATGTGGGGGGGCCCAGGACATGGACCTTTATAAAAAGCTGTTTCAATAATTTACTTCACTTAATTATTAAGCCTGAAATATGTCGTTCTTTTGTTTTATTACATTTTGCGGCTTTTCGCTTTAAATTATCAATAATACTAAGAAAGTTTTTATTACCATTATTATATTCGAGGGGGCCATGGTCGTTGGGAAACTCTGCTTGACTTTTTTCTCGACTTAAACGTAACAATAGTAAAATAAGGTCTTCATTATAAAAAAGATGTCAATAATTCGTGAGGAAAAGATAAAAGACTATTACTCTTTTGGTTTTTCTTTCAATTGTTGCAAAATTACTGCTGTCTGCCTGCATAAACTGCTTGAAAATATTACCTTGCCCGAATATTAAATAATAAAATCACGATATTTCGGAATATATTAATTGTAGGTGTAAAACGTACCTAATGTTTTTGAAAGAAATTTTTATAAGACTGCGCTAAATATGGGAAGTGTATTTAAGAAAAATGAGTTATCGATGTATAAAGTTTCACAAGTTTGACAAAACATAAAAACATAATATTTTAAAAATGTAGATAGTGCTAAGTATTAATTAATTTATTGTCAATCTAAATTACAAACAAACTTTATTGCCTCTTCCAAGTTTTTAAATATTGAACATTTTTGAAATATAAATTTCACGAAATCAGTTGACCTTATACATTTTTTGAAGTGTTTTTAAAGAGGAATGTAAAAATATAAGTTAATACAGAGGTTGTTATTTAACATTATAAAGTTTGAATTATTTTCCGGTGAACCGAAAGTCGTATTAAAACTCAATATTTTCATCGACTACGGAACATGCGATAACGGTTAGATACCAAATTTCATTGTAATATCTTTTATAGGGTTTTAGATATTTGTCTGTTTCCATACTTTTGCGATTGCGCATAACTGTATACCCGTATTTTGATATCATGTAGAATGTTTATGTTTAACATTTACTTGTGCATGTAAAAATAAATTACGTTCTTGATAATTTTTTTTTTAATGTTTTAAGCTTACAACATTAACGGTTATTTTAAATGGCACCGATGGTATTTTAATTTCCTTTAAATTTTGTATATAAAATGGTTACTATGTTCAACAAATTAGAGTACAATCATTTTTTAATTTTTTTAAGTTATAGGATATGAAAATTTAGGGAAGGCAATGAAAACAACAAAGCATTATGTAAACAATATTTACTTTTAGCCACAATAAGTAGTTTATGGTTACCCAAATACTTTAAATACCTATAAAAGTTAAAATTTAACGACTAATAAAACTAAATTACAAATACAAATTTTAGTTTGTTTTTTAAATGTTATGATAACAATAAATTTAATAATTTAAAAAATATATCATAAAGTACTTAATATCTAATTGATGCTCTATTCAATGTATTTATTTTCTCTATAAGTTTCCTAATACGTCGTTGATGTGTTTTTAGTGTATTTTAATCGCACCATGATTATGCAATTCCATAAAACAGTTCACTGATGCACAGAGAATTGGCGATAAGCCTAGACCTAGAAGCGGCTTACCAAAGAGCCTTTAAATAAAAAAATTAAAATCAAACCAAAAATGCAGCTTATCGTTGCGTGACGTTGCCAAAAAAGTTGGAACGAGAAGTATGATTCAAAGAAAAAAGAAACGGAAAGGTTTAACGACATACAAAAAAGGACAGACCACAAAGCAGTAAGGCAGTAAAACTAGCCAGAAACTCTATAAGCATTAGCGTTTCTTTCCCTGGATACCGAACCATTTTAAGCTAATTTATATTTCTCGTGAAATGCTTTTTGTCCCGTGAGTTCCTGGGATTTAAAAAAAGTGTTATTTTCGTTTATTTTTTGTTAAAATGTTATGTAAAAGTATCATAACTTATCAGAATTTATTATAAATATCTTTACTAACAGTAACTTATGGAAAAACTTTATTTTTATTTCAAAATAATTTTTCTTTCATAGTTTCTCTTTTAGTATGGTGTAAAGAAGCCCGGTCTCCATGTCAAAGTCAATATCTTCAAAATACTTTTACAATTTTATTTTTGTGTACCATGGTATGCAATTCGAAGTAAAATAGCTTATCAATGAAATTTTATTGATAATAACGATGTTTCTTTGCTGCTAGATACTGTCAAGACAATTTCACCTACATCAATAAAGACTGAGAGAGCATTTTATGCAGCAGAACTTTTTGTTAATAAATTAAGAAAAATACTAATTGACCAAAGCATAGATTACCTTTGTTTTCTTAAATCACATTACAAAACTTCATTGTAAAAATTATGTTATTGTGTTCACAAATATTAAATTGCAATAGAAAGGTTATATTTCCCAAATATGTGTTTCTCTCACCAATATTATACACCTAATAAATAATCATGGAGCAAAATGTATTACATAATTTATTATATAACTTGGAGTTGTTTTTAAGTAATAAATCGCTGTCTTGTTTTTTTGGGTTATTTATTTAAAAATATTGACATAATTTATTACATCCCGGGGCAAAGGCCTATTACTTACAGGAATCCCGGGACAAGCTAAATAGTCAAATATGAGAAATCCTAAAAAGCATCTTCGCAATTTGAATAACACCTGCATCGTGATGGATGATGAAATGTACGGGAAGAGATTTTCTACGCTTCTAGGTGCTGTTTTATGCCACCAACGATAACGTTAATGATGACGAAGATGATAAAAGTATTTTTCTCAAGTTTGGCGATAAACTCTTGATTTGGCAACCAATATGTCCTTGTGGTAAGCGCACGACTCATTTTATATAAAGGCACAGTGAACTGCGAAGTTGCGTCGAGAAATAACTTGTGGTTGTTCTCGTTTTGTAAGGCAGCATGATAATGATTTGTTATTTGGGCTATGCGAGTGTCTGTTTTTGAAGTAGGGCTTCTTGAGTTTGGTAAACAACTTTAATAAACGTATTTTATCTCATGCATTGTTCTGCTTGCGTCCTGTAAGAATATTTGCAAATGTTCTAACACCAGCAACGACACCAGCTGCAACAGCAACAAAAGGAGCAAGAATGTACCTGCGCGGATCATCAACAGGCGGTAAATCGATTCCCAAAACTCTATCGTCATCAGGCGATACTGTAGCAGTAACAGCACCATTGTATTTTACTAATTGGTTATCTTCCGTCAATAAAGCGGCAATACTTCTATTCATTGATTTCAGACGGTTTTTGTAGATTTTTGAATAAGCATATTTTTGTTCGCTGCTTAATAGTCCTGCTTCATTAATCTCTTTAAAAAATTCAAGATCAACGGAAATTTCGAAAATACTTAGAAACGTAGAAATGTCGTTCACACCAGGATATTCTTTACTTATTTCTGCATCAATTTTTGCTTTAATTTTTTTTAACTCTGTTTCTGTGATGACAATTGTTCCAAACGAAATAGAACTTGTATCTCCTTCATAACGTTTGATGATGTCGTCTAAGGCGTCTTTAATTAACTTTTCTTGATGTCTCGTTCGCCTTAAAAACTCAAAAGAATATTTTGTAAGTGCAGTTGCAATACTTCTATCAATTGATTCCAGATGATCTTTGTACACTCGTGTGAAAGCAGTTTTTTGTTCTCTGCTTAACAGTCCTGCCTCATCAATCTCTTTAAAAAATTGAAGATCAACAGAAATCTCAAAATTATTTAGAAAATTGGAAATGTCGTTCACACTAGAATAATCTTTTTTTCTTTCTTTTGTTATTTTTGCCTTTATTTTTTTTAACCCTGTGTTCATGGTGGCAAATATTTTATTGGAAATAGAACTGATATCTTCTTTATGGTCAAAATGTTTGGAGTACGGTTTGATGATTTTGTCTAAGGCGACTTTTATTAACTCTTCTTGATGTTTCATTCGCCTTGCTGATTCCAAAGAATATTTTTTTGTTAGTGCAGTGGCAATACTTCTATCAATTGATTCTAGATGATCTTTGTACACTCGTGTGAGAGCAGTTTTTTGTTCGCTGCTTAGCAGCCCTGCCTTATCAGTTTCTTTTAAAGAATCAAGATCAACAAGAATATTAAAATTACTTAGAAAGTTGGAAATGGCATTCACACCAGAATAATCATTTTTTATTTCATTTGTTATTTTTGCCTTTATTTTTTGTAACTCTGTCTCTGTGGTGGCAAATCTTTCATGCGAAATACAACTCATATCTCCTTTATCGTCAAAATATTTGGAGTACGGTTTGATGATTTTGTCTAAGGCGTCTTTTATTAACTTTTCTTGATGTTTCATTCGCCTTGCTGATTCCGAAGAATATTTTTTTGTTAGTGCAGTGGCAATACTTCTATCAATTGATTCTAGATGATCTTTGTACACTCGTGTGAGAGCAGTTTTTTGTTCGCTGCTTAGCAGCCCTGCCTTATCAGTTTCTTTTAAAGAATCAAGATCAACAGGAATATTAAAATTACTTAGAAAGTTGGAAATGTCATTCACACCAGAATAATCATTTTTTATTTCATTTGTTATGTTTGCCTTTATTTTTTGTAACTCTGTCTCTGTGGTGGCAAATCTTTCATGCGAAATACAACTCATATCTCCTTTATCATCAAAATGTTTGGAGTACGGTTTGATGATTTTGTCTAAAGCGTCTTTTATTAACTTTTCTTGATGTTTCATTCGCCTTGCTGATTCCAAAGAATATTTTGAGAATGCAGTGGCAATACTTCTACCAACTGAGCTCAGATAATCTTTGTACGTTCGGATAAAATCAGTTTTTTGTTCGATACTAAACAGTTTTGCTTCATCAAACTGTTTAAAAAAATCAAGATTAACGGATATTCCGAAATTGCTAAGAAACATCGAAATGTCGTTTACACCAAAACATTCTTTGTTTATTTCTGTTTTTATTTGTTTCTCTATTTTTGTTAACTCTGATCCTGTGGTAGCAAATCTTTCATGCGCAATAAAACTGAGGTCTTCTTTATCGTCAAAATATATGAAGTAAGGTTTGATGATGTTCTTTAATGCGTCTTTAATTAACTTTTCTTGATGTTTCATTCGCCTTGCTGATTCCGAAGAATATTTTGTGAATGCAGTGGCAATAATTCTACCAACTGAGTTCAGATAATTTTTGTACGTTTGGATAAAATCAGTCTTTTGTTCGACACTTAACAATTTTGCTTCATCAATCTGTTTAAAAAAATCAAGATTAACGGAAATTCCGAAACTACCAAGAAAAATCGAAATGTCGCTTACACAGGAATAATCTTTTTTTATTTCTGTATTTATTGCTTTTTCTATTTTTTTAAACTCTGATCCTGTGGTAGCAAATATTTCATGCGAAATAGAACTCAGGTTTACTTTATCGTCAAGATATTTGGAGTAAGGTTTGATGATGTTCTTTAATGCGTCTTGAATTAACTTTTCTTGATGTTTCATTCGCCTTGCTGATTCCGAAGAATATTTTGTGAATGCAGTGGCAATACTTTTATGAATTGATTCCAGATGATCTTTGTACAGTCGTGCGAAAGCAGTTTTTTGTTCGCTGCTTAACAGTCCTGCTTCATCAATCTCTTTACAAAATTCAAGATCAACGGAAATATTGAAGTTACTTAGAAACTTGGAAATGTCGTTCACACCAGAATAATCATTATTTATTTCTGCATTTACTTGTTCCTCTATTTTTTTAAACTCTGATCCTGTGGTAGCACATTTACTATCCGAAAGTGAAATGATGTGTCTTTCATCATCAAAAAGTTTGGAGCAAGGTTTGATGATGTCGTCTAAGGCGTCTTTAATTAACTTTTCTTGATGTTTCATTCGCCTTACTAATTCAGAAGAATATTTTGTAAATGCAGTGGTAATAATTCTATCAATTGATTTCAGATAATCTTTGTACGTTTGCGTTAAGGCAGTTTTTTGTTCGCTGCTTAACAGTCCTGCCTTATCAATCTCTTTAAAAAATTCAAGATCAACGGATATTTCGAAATTACGTAGAAACTTGGAAATATCGTTCATCCCAGAATAATCATTATTTATTTCTTCATTTATTTTTGTCCTTATCTTTGGTAACTCAAATCCTGTCCTGACAAATTCTTTATTCGGAATTAATTTGATATCTTGTTCATCGTCAACATATTTAAGATAGGGTCTTATTTTATTGTTTAACGCATCTTTAATTAACTTTTCTTGACATTCTAATCTGCTTTTCAATTCCAAAGAAAATGATTTGAATGCAAAGGCCATATTTTGATTAATTGATTTCAGATACCCCTTATATACATCTGTAAAAGTAGTTCTTTGTTTGCTGGTTAACAGTCCTGCCATATCAATTAACTCCAAAAATTTAAGATCCGCAGGAGTTTCGAGTTTAAAAGTATTTAGAGACTTTGAAATGTCGCTTACACCAGAATATTCTTTGTCAATTTCTGCGTTAATTTTTTCCTCTATTTTTTTAAACTCTGATCCTGTGTTTGCAAATCTTTCATGTGAAATAGAACTGATGTCTTGTCCATCGTCAAAATGTTTAAATATATTGTTAGATACGGTTTTAAAAGACTCTCCTTTAACATATTCCAGAAATATTTCATTTATCAAAATTTCCGCATCGGCTGAAATTGGCATACCAAATGTTATTTGAGAGCTGTTTGCATAATGACAATTTTCAATGCATTGATTTAAATTATCTCCGAGAGTATCATTCACTTGTCCTTCCGTCTTAGGTGTTTTCAAAATTCCAATTTGACGGACATTTTCGTCCTCCGTAAAATATTTAATCAAGTCTTTCTTAAATACCAATTTCTCGGCGTTAATAATCTTGTTTTTTAACAACTTTTGTAAACCAGAACGATCCCGATGAGCTTCTTTAGTAAAAACTATAGAAACGGACTTTGTGATTTGACTAATTATTGGTAAAAACCGATGGATACTTTCAAAAAGTTGTTGAAAAATTTTCACATTATGTCGTAAAACTTCGTTTATATCTGTCACTATGACAAATTTTATTTTGTTAGCATTTTTAATTTGATGGATGTAAAGGGCATTTAAGATGTCTTGTTGTTCTCCTCGATTGTCGTCAAATCCTGGGACGTCTAAGTAAATTAAGTTTTCTTTGCCATAACATTTGGGTTCAGTTGTGCACGATTCCGTTGCGTTTCCAATTTCTGGACCTACGCCCACTTCATCTTTTTTCAGTTCCATGATATCTGTGGTAGTGTTTAGATAGGCTGTAATTTTGTTCTTTAAAAGGTAGTTTATTACTGTGCTTTTGCCACTTTTAGTCATGCCAACAAACACAATCACATCTTTTTGTTTAAGATTGTCAGCAAAATTTTTAATCTTTTCTGTTTCGTTCTTCAACTTTTCTTTAAGTGATTCTTTTTTTTCTTTTTCCTTTTCTTTTTCCATTCTGAAACATAAGTATTTAACATGAAGTAGCTGTTGATTCATGTTTAAAGTAATTAGTGGTTTTTAAAAGGGTTTCTTGTAGGTTAATAATTAAAAAAGTTGCAAACATGCTATTAAACTTGATTTTGTGACCATCAAATAAATTATGACAGACTAGTAGGTTAACTGCTACAGTTATTGGCTTTTAGGTAGTTATTAGCATAGTCTGAATTTAATCGCATATAATAAGAATTATAAGTAAATTTAGGGGATTTTGTTTATTAGTTTGCATAGTTTAATCATTTCTGTTTAAAACTACTTACTTTTTTTGTAATAACGTTGGTTACAAAATTAGCAAACCATACTTTCCTGGAGCACGTTGCAGTCGCAAGTTAGAAATGGCGCAGTGCATGTGAATACCTTAAGTAGAGTGTCAATTTTGAATAGCATATTTCATTAATAATTATTGGTTGCCGTAATAATATTACAAACTCTATAATCTTAATACACTATAAAGTGACAAAAATATATAATTCTGTAGCTACAGTTCCAATAATTGAATTATTTGAAGCGTGGCTATTGGCTAACAATTGCATGATAAAAATTTGAAAAACTATAGTTATTGGCATAGGTGACCAATAACTAGTACACCTGAATTCTGCCTAGATTTAGTTATTAACCTTGGCCAATGACTAAAGTATTGTGTATACACAGTGTAAATTTTACCGGTAAATTAAATCTGTAAATTTTATGAAAATGCCAAATTATAAGGAGATTGTGTCTATAAAAAAAAAAAACAATAAGAACGATATAGAAAAAGCATTAGAGCCTTTGAAAAATGAAATATCTAAACGAAAAGCATCGAAGATGTATAGTATAATGTTCCTAGGGCCACATTGCAGTTCCGCCTATCCGAAAAATTTGTTAAAGAACACCAACGTCCTTCTTCAGTACTGACTCATTCCGAAGAAGGTATAATTGTGGCCTGGCTAAAAAAAAGACAAAAAAAAAGGTTTTCCCAAACGATTTGACGGTATTAAGCTATCCGTTAAACAGTTTCTAGAGAGGATTCTAAAAGAGAAACCTTGTTCAAAACCAATACACCTGAAACAATATGGTTTAAGTCATCCTTGTCGCAGCATCCATCCATAGCATTAATATAAGAAAAGAATAAAAAACTAAAATTACTGAAACAAAAATCAAACAAAGTTCAAATAGTATCAAATGTGCTAATAAGTGATAACCATAGCCAATAACTACAAAAGACATGCCAATAACTACAAACTGCGTAGTATTTTAAAAATAATTTATTTTTACCAATAAAAACTTATGATACCTACATCAAATTCGGATATTAAATATGAAAATAAGTTTATTGGTCTTCACTACACTTCAATTTTTATATTTTAATATCGAAAAATTAATTAATTATCTCACTTGCAGCATAAAAATTTGCTTGGGGGCCAATAACTATAGCAGTTACTCTATACGGTGCTTTTTTTTTTAAGAGGCCCACCATTGGTAATGCTTAATCAGAAGTCAGAAGCCGCATGTGACTCTTAGCTGATAAAAGTGCGGCTATTTTATTTTGATAGAAAAAATCGAATTCAAATATGTTTTGATACGATCGAAAATTTTATTAAGCTGAATCTGAAGTTGCAAGAAAAGAAAAATACAATAGGTAATACAATTATTTAAAGAAGCAAAAAGTAACAATGATTTTGAAAGAGGAATTTGAATATTTTCAACATCTGAGAAATTATAAGATGAGTTTAAATATAAAACTGACTATAAAATATTCGCTGACATGGTTACCATAATTTTAGTTTCATTTACAGTCAGATTTCAGGATTTTAGAAAACATAAAGAAATGATGAAATCAATATTAAATTCACTAAAGTGCAAATAAAAATTATTAAACGGCAGTGCTTTTTCGTATATCTATTGTGGAAGTACAAACAGAGTTTTTGGAAATTGAAAATGAAAGTATATGGGTGTAAAAACCGTCAGTGTGGTATTTAAATGATATTTGTTGATTAAGATTTCTTTGTTTTCCACGGCACGCTTGAAAATTTTGTGAAACCTTACCTATTTTAGTTAAACTTTTATTTTTTATTTCTTATTAGTTTTGCACTAAAATTAACTTATGATTAAATCATTGAATTCAGAACAATAATGTCTACCAGATTTAGTAAAAAAAAATAGTTAATGCCATTTGGAAAAAAAAATTGACTATCGTTTGACATTTAAGTTGACCTTGAAAAAAATTGAAATGCAATTCAGTTTATAGTATTTGAACAGACATTTCATTTGATTTTTTGTTCACCTAAATCGGACCACAATTAACGGAGTTATAGCTTGCGGCGTTTTTTGTGTGACACCCTGTACACAGGGTGTTTGTTTCAACGTGAAGAACATGAGTACTCGGAATCCATGAGGATAGGAGGATAGTTTTTATATGCCTATTAAGAATTTAGATTGAGGCCACTTCCTGAAATATTCTGAAAATGAGGAAAATTGCTAATCATTTTGTTCAATGCTAGAGAAACGTAAATACGAAATGGACTATATTTTAGTTCAAAATATGAAACCAATACAAGAAATTGAATTAATCTAGGAATTATAATCGATCATAAAATGGCTACCCTTGAGGTAAACAGAGAAAACCTTTAAAATAATTGGATACAGGATACAGAACAAACCAAAGATTCCAATATTCTCTGTAACCGACCAACTGACGTTACATAGGTAAAAGAGAAACACTAAAAAGAGCAACTAAAAAGAGATTTGAAATAAATATATCAAATTTTCAAGAGACTTGTAATCAACAAAATGTAATTTAACAAGATATGTCTTAACAAAATAAAACAAGAAATACAAACAGTAACAAGTTTAAGTGAAGTCATATAAGAATAATTTAATCAATTCTAAAGATTAATTCAAAAATCAAACAAAATCCCGATAAAAGATATAGAACTAATAAAAATAAAAAAGATAGTCAAGAAACACAGTCGTAGAGATATGTATAACTATACCGGGTGAATTCTGGTACATCCCAAATAACTTTTGCATTGATGCATATACCTATAAGAAAATTGGAGTGGTGTTCTTCGGGAATAACATGGATGAAACTGCGAATTTAGTAAAAGTTAAGATTTTTGAATTTTTGTACACGGCACACCGCTTTATTGGACCCGAATCCTTGAGAAAGTATTAATTATGATTAAATAAAATGTATATGTAACTGCCAAACAAAAAATTACTTAAAAACGCCTTCAAATTTTTAAATTCTTAATCATTGATTTAAAATTCGAAATTTACACGTAATTTAAAATAAATAAGACGTTATTCAAAGCGTTGACAACATTATTTTTAAAAAATTTTACAATTGGCGAAAATATTAAGATGAAATAATCGGATTTCCGAGTATCAAAAGGGAGTTCTAAGGAAACATATTCTAAATATTTTTTATTTTATGATACCCACAAAAAAAATATCACTTACAATTTGGTTTAAGGGCCGTTGGTACTATCTTATCTTACTAGGCACCTTAACCAACTTTCTATCTCTAACGCTTTTTAAGATTCCCATGCTCTTCACAATGAAAAATACACTCTGTATGTGTATAATATACTACTACATCTTCTTTCCTAACAACTGTGTTGGAGATATCTTGGATACAATATAGTGACCAATAATTGTTGTTTTAAATTATACCTACCTGGGTGTGCTACAGAATTATACAAACTTATCAGTAAATTATTTTATAACAGATAACTTATTTTTTATTTAACCGTCATGTACCTTATACTGTTTTAAGTTTACCAACGGTAAGTCTCGAACTTCGGACGTATTGTACAAAGTAATTTTAAATAAAATCGTTGCACCGAAACATCAATTTTAAACGAATGCAAATAAAAATAACTCTGAGTAGGTCAGAACATTATAAATATCTGGTAAATAAAATGTATGGAAATTAGAATCTAAAAGTACCTGTTACTGGAAGCACAGCTGTTAATCACTTAAAAAAACCGTAAACTATCGGCGTTTTAGTACATACCGAACATTTATATAGCGCATTTTATTTTAAAAATTAAGATGATAAGTTTAATCTAAATAAAAATTTATCAACGCATATAAGTTTTTCTTATCAGTTTTCAATAATACAGTTTAAAGGAAAGTGTTATTAATTATATTTATAAGTACAAATTAATATCAATATTAGAGGAACTAAATCATATTTTTAACAATTTTTCTTCCTTAGTTTATTTTTTTCTTGCTATGATGAAGCTGTATCGATTACAAACCATTGAGTTTCATTGGCATCCTATCTGTTCAGAAACAATAATGTAAATGTGTTTGTTAATTACAAAATAATATTGATAAATGAATGAAAAAACTGTATATTTCTCTTTATTCTAATATTGTGCAATCATCCTTCTTCATTTTTAAATTATATCCGTACCACGTTTTTTGATCATATCTTTCGTAAATGATTCTACAAATTTCGATGGACGATATAGTTCTACAAAATTAAGTTAGAATACTTATGTTTTTATATTCGCTGTTAGTTGTTCGTTGTTGGTTGTTCGTTGTTCGTTGTTCGGGGTGTCCCAGATTACGTTTCCAGCGTGGGGATCTCGCTTATTATAAGAGATACAGGTTTGGTTAAATTAGATGAATTATTTCTTGGTATAAGAGGAGCCACAATCAATTTTTAGAAGTACAAAATTTCTCGTACTTCAGATGTTATAGCAAAAAATATGAAAATGTCGAATTTCTTTTTTTTTCTCATAACTTTTTTGTCTTAATCGTTAGAACAATTTGATTTGTACTTTCTGAAGGTATTTTTTAATGGAGAATGTAACTGTTATTTTAGATTATTTTTAACACCTACCATTTTGAGATATTACCCCTAACTTCATTTTTTCTTATGGGCCGCGAAGTTGGCTTTGAAATGGTTAATTGTGCTTTTTATCCTCTTTCAAATGAGATATTACTTGCTATGTTGCTCTATCTATTTTTATAAATAAGTCACAAAATGAAGAAAAATCGTATTTTACCCATGACTTATCAAGCTATTTATGAAAATAAAAACAACCAATTAAATTTCAAATAATAATAACTATTCGTCTCCGATATCATTTTATTAGAATTGTTTCATTATTGTTGTCTAATTCGATGGTCTTTGTAGCAAATTTGTTATCATATATTTATGGGCACATTTACAGCTAATTATGATAAATTGTATATGTCGAAATGCCACATTATTCGCAATAGAAACTGTGTAAAATAAATAATTCTAATTAATTGTTGATTTGTTTTGGATTTTTGGTTGGTTTCTCGAAAAAAACATATTTTTTAAAATTCATTTTCAAATTTCTGTAATTACGCACCCATCGTTGCCTTTTCTCGGAATAAAGCTCTAAGTATATTTGCTTAGCTCTTCGCAGTTTTTATGGTAAAGAATGTAGCATCTCAACATGTCAAATTTTTAAATGTAGCTATCATTATAACAATTACTACAAACGTACAAACACTATCTAATTACACAACAATAATGTAAAATTCTAAAAAATGATACCGCAGACTATTGGTACTATCATTTGACATTTAATTAGTTGTTTTTATTTTCATAGATAGCTTGATAAGTGATGGGTAAAATACGATTTTTCTTCATTTTGTGACTTAATTATAAAAATTGATATAGCAAGTAATACCTAATTTTTAAGAGGAAAAAAAATCGCATTTAACTATTCCATAGCCAGCTTCGGGTCCATAAGAAAAAATGAAATTAGGGGTAATATCTTGAAAATGGTAAGTGATGCAAAAAATCTAAAATAACAGTTACATTCTCCAATAAAAAGTACTTTAAGAAAGTACAAACTAAATTGTTTTAACGATTAAGACAAAAAAGTTATGAGAGATAAAAGAAATTCGACATTTTCATATTTTTTGCTATAACATCTGAAGTACGAGGAATTTTGTATTTTTAAAAATGGATTGTGGCTCCTCTCATACTAAGGAATAATTCATCTAATTTAAACAAACCTGTATCTCTTATAATAAGTATAAGTGAGATATCCATGTTGGAAATCTAATCTGAGACACCCTGTATTTAACCAATATTTACAAAAACAGTCCATAAAATCGTGTGCTAAGATGATAGTTCAAAAATGTTTAAGTTCCTGTCGCCCAGTTGACCGTCGCCCAGTTGACCATCGCCCAGTTGACCGTCGTCAAGTTGGCGTTGCCCAGTTGACCGTGTCCGGCAACAATTGCAAAATGATGTAATATTTTTTGAGAAAGGCTTTATTGAACTATGTGGTGTATAGTCTTATTAGACATGTAAACACTTGATTACTTCTGATAATAATATTTTCGGGCAAGTTTTAAGTGTTGTGAATGTAATCCATGTGCTCAAATCAAACTGACGACATATTTTGTTATAAAAACTGTCTTCAATAATTTTATGTATTTAATTTTCGAGTTAAAAAATGTCATTTAAACCTAGAAAGCATACATTTAAAATAGTTACATTAACGCACACGTGGCGTCGTATACGACACCACTCTTTTTTGCTGAATAAGGCACTATGAATTGATTATACTAACGTTTATTTAAAAAACAGAATATAAACTTTTAATTCAAATTAAATTGTAACTCCAAAGTAACTGATAAAGTAATAATATTTACAATAAACAATTTTCACCTAACACATGTCGGTGTTCGGCGCATAAATTACACGCTTAGCATTTGTGGCGTCATATGCGACACCACCTAACTAAAACAAATCTAATAAACCCCGTAAATAATTTTGAGAACTATAAATAAAAGTAAAAGGTCTAACAGAGTCCTCTGGAAAAGTACTGAAGATAAATAAATATGATAACTATAAAATAAAACATTAAAAACGAAATAAACAAATAGGTGGTGTCGCGGGTGACGCCACGTACGCGTGCTAGGGTTAAATGTCATTGTCGCTCTAAATACTGTTATTATGATGTGGTACTGGGTAAAAACTTTATACTATAAATGTTATTTATTAAAAGTTAATACAAAAATATGGTTATATATTTCGAAATATTACACATAGGTATAACAAACATTTTACCAAGCAAAATCAAATAATTATTTGCCACCAATTAACTTTGGACGGTAACGTACAACGTTTTAAAAATAATTTAACACTGTGTTTATTAATAAATGGCAAATAAAACTGTTAAGAAAAATGAGTTATCGATGTATAAAGTTTCACAAGTTTGACAAAACGTAAAAACATAATATTTTAAAAATGTAGATAGTGCTAAGTATTAAATTAATTTATTGTCAATCTAAATTACAAACAAACTTTATTGTCTCTTCCAAGTTTTTATATATTGAACATTTTCGAAATATAAATTTCACGAAATCAGTTGACCTTATACATTTTTTTAAGTTTTTTTAGAGAGGAATGTAAAAATATAAGTTAATACAGGTTGCTATTTAAAATTTTAAAGTTTGAATTATTTTCCGGTGAACCGAAAGTCGTATTGAAACCTCAATATTTTCATGGACTACGGAACATGCGATAACGGTTAGATGCCAAATTTCATTGTACCTATATGTCGTAGGCATAATGTGAAATCCGGCATTTTATAAAACGCCTAGGCACAAAACTATTAGCTTAATTTTTATTATTTATTTAAAAAAAAAAGCTTTAACCAACCTTTAACCTGACCCTCTACTACTGACCAAATAAATGAGGGTCAGGTTAAAGGTTGGTTAAAGCTTTTTTTTTGTATGAATACAAATGTATGGGTCTAAGAAAAAGTCATAATTTGATCGTTTTGCCGGCTTTTTATAAAATGCCGGATTTCACATTATGCCTACGACATATACAGGGTGTAGACTCGGATCACGCAACATAGCAATTTCAATGGTAAAATTTTAAAAGTCGTATTCTTGCTCCCCTAATTATTTTAGAAAAAAAGTGCAAATACGTTTTTTGCAGAGAAAAAAATTCTGTATCCTTAAATGTAATCAATATTACTTTTTCGTTTTCCAACAACTAAAAATTAAGCAATTATAAAACGCGTTTTGACAAAAATCTGTAGTGCCTTGGAATTATGCTATGACAACTGCCCAGCCTAATGTCACTTTGACGCGAAATTCATTCTTAAAACCTTTATATTTTATCAAACATTTATTTTACACAGTTAGTTATGTTTTCATTCCAAGATGCAATAAAAATGATTATTATGAATGAATTTCGCGTCAAAGTGACAGTATAAGTGACATTAGGCTGGGCAGTTGTCATAGCATAATTCCAAGGCACTACAGATTTTTGTCAAAACGCGTTTTGTAATTGCTTAATTTTCCGTTATTGGAAAACTAAAAATTGATATTGATTACATTTATGGATACAGAATTTTTTTCTCTACAAAAAACGTATTTGCACTTTTTTTCTAAAATAATTAGGGGAGCTAATATACGACTTTTAAAATTTTATCATCGAAATTGCTATGTTGCGTGATCCGAGTCTACACCCTGTATATATAAAACGGTTCTATAGCGTTTGTCGCCGCTGTCCAATCCCCAGACTGTTTCTCCACCCCTTTCTATCCTATATTTCATTGTAATATCTTTAATAGGGTTTTAGATATTTGTCTGTTTCCATACTTTTGCGATTGCGCATAACTGTATACCCGTAATTTGATATCATGTAGAATGTTCATGTTTAACATTTACTTTCCAATGTAAAAATAAATTACGTTAATGATAATTTTGTTTTAATGTTTTAAGCTTATAAAGTTAAAGGTTATTTTAAATGGCAACTATGATATTTTAATATTTTTAAATTTTGTATATAAAATGGTTACTATGTTAAACAAATTAAAGTACAATCATTTTTCAATTTTTTAAGGTATAGGATATGAAAATTTGGGGTAGGCAATAGAAACAACAAAGTATTAAGTAAACAATATTTATTTCTATCCACGATAAGTGGTTTATGGTTACCCAAATACCTTAAATACCTACAAAAGTCAAAATTTAACGGCTAATTAAACTAAATTACAAAAACCAATTATAGTTTTTTAATGTTATGATAACAATACATTTAATAAAACCAAAAAAAACAATATATTATAAAGTACCTAGTATCTAATTGTTTTAATAGATGATGCTCTATTCAATGTATTTATTTTCTCTGTAAGCTTCCTAATACGTCGTTGATGTGTTTTTAGGGTATTTTAATCGCACCATGATATGTAATTTCACAAAATAATTCACTAAGGCACAGAGAATTGGCGATAAGCCTAGAAGCGGCTAACCAAAAGGACGTTTAAATAAAAAATTGAAAACCAAACCAAAAATGCAGCTTATCGTCGCGTGACGTTGCAAAAAAAATTGAAACGAGAAGTTTAATTCAAAGAAAAAAGAACGGCAAGGTTTAACAACACACAGAAAAAGAAAGACCACAAAGCAGTCCAAACATCAATTATTCAGTAAGGCAGAAACATTAGCCAGAAACTGTATAAGCATCTTCGCAATTTGAACAATACCTGCATCGTGATGGATGATGAAATGTACGAGAAAATATTTGCCACGTTTTCAAGTTTTGTACCACCAACGATAAAGATAATGTTGACGAAGAAGATAAAAGTATTTTTTTGGGCAAGTTGGGCGATAGATAAACTCTTGATCTAAATCAGGGGTGGCCAAACTTTTAGACGTCAGGGGCGACTTTTGAGAGAAAGTGTACCCGCGGGCGACTACATTTTTTGTAAGGTACCTACGAATTGGTGTTTTTTAAGACCTTTTTAAGTATTTGCAAATCGATGACTTTTATTAGAAAATACTTACGAACCGTGTCTTTTTTTTTTAATGAAATTTTAGATACTTACGAAATGATGACACAAACTGGTGAAGACATTTTACTATGACTACTATAAAATTATCTATAAATAACTATTTTCTAGCACTGGTTCTGAATTTTAAAAATGTTAAAAAAATACAGGAAAAAAAGAAAATTATTGTTTTACAATTGTATTAAAATAAATTAAAAGCAAATTTCGCAAAACAAAAACAATAGAATTGTTTTATTTTGATGACACTTGGCAATGCATACATAGTTTTGACCAGTTTGTCAAAATTTGGCTCGTATGAACTTAAACGAATTCTTAAACACAATTCCAAATGTAAATCAGATAATTGTGACCTATGTTTAGTTTTTATCCCATTTATGCAGAAAAATGCTAATCTTACAAATGTGTCGTACCAAAAAAGGCACTGAAATATGCAACAACTCTCCAAATATTTGGATATTTATCCCTGCTTATTAATTTCCAGAAGCTTTCATTTGAAGCCATTGATTTTAAATGTGTATATTTTGTGTATCTATTATTTGCAGAAAATAATTTTCAATAATTTTTTAAATTCAAATACGCTCTGAGTTTATCACTATAATTTATCAATTTTTAAGTCAGCTTCACGGACGACTTCCAGAGGCATTGCGGTCGACCAGTAGACCGCGGTCGACGTCTTGGCCACCCCTGATCTAAATCAAGAGTTTATCGCCAACAACCAATCTGTTCCTGTGGTAAGCGCACGACTCATTTTATATTTAAAGGCACAGTGAACTGCGAAGTTGCGTCGAGAAATATCTTGTGGTTGTTTTCGTTTTGTAAGGCAGTATGATAATGATTTGTTATTTGGGCTATGCGAGTGTCTGTTTTTTAAGTAGGGCTGCTTGTCCTTGGTGAACAACTTTAATAAACGTATTTTATCTCATGCATTGTTCTGATTGCGTCCTGTAAGAATATTTGCAAATGTTCTAACACCAGTAACGATACCAGCTGCAACAGCAACAAGAGGAGCAAGCATGTACCTGCGCGGATCATCTTCAGGCGGTAAAGACATTTCCAAATTACTAATCTCATCAGGCGATACCGAGGGCGATACTGTAGCAGTAACAGCACCATTGTATTTTACTAACTGATTATTTTTCGTCAATATAGCGGATATACTTCTCTTCATTGATTTCAAGTCATTTTTGTACATTTTTGAATAAGCATCTTTTTGTTCGCTGCTTATTAGTCCTGCTTTATCAATCTCTTTAAAAAATTCTAGATCAACGGAAATTTCAAAATTATTTAGAAACTTGGAAATGTCGTTCACACCAGGATATTCTTTGTTTATTTCTGCATTAATTTTTGCTTTAATTTTTTTTAACTCTGTTTCTGTGGTGGCAAATTTTTCATGCGAAATAGAACTGATGTCTGCTTCATCGTCAAAATGTTGGGAGTAAGGTTTTATGATGTTTTTTATAGCGTCTTTAATTAACTTTTCTTGATGTCTCGTTCGCCTTAAAAACTCAAAAGAATATTTTGTAAGTGCAGTTGCAATACTTCTATCAATTGATTCCAGATGATCTTTGTACACTCGTGTGAAAGCAGTTTTTTGTTTGCTGCTTAAGAGCCCTGCCTTATCAGTTTCTTTTAAAGAATCAAGATCAACAGGAATATCAAAATAACTTAGAAAGGTGGAAATTTCGTTCACACCAGAATAATCATTTTTTATTTCATTTGTTATTTTTGCCTTTATTTTTTTTAACTCTGTTTTTGTGGTGGCAAATCTTTCATGCGAAATAGAACCTATGTATCCTTCATCGTCAAAGTGTTTGGAGTAAGGTTTGATGATTTTGTCTAAGGCGTCTTTTATTAACTTTTCTTGATGTTTCATTCGCCTTGCTGATTCTGAAGAATATTTTGTGAATGCAGTGGCAATACTTCTGTCAATTAATTCCAGATGTTCTTTGTACACTCGTGTGAGAGCAGTTTTTTGTTCGCTGCTTAACAGTCCTGCCTCATCAATCCCTTTATAAAATTCAAGATCAACGGATATTTCGAAGTTACTTAGAAAGTTGGAAATGTCATTCACACCAGAATAATAATTTTTTATTTCATTTGTTATTTTTGTCTTTATTTTTTGTAACTCTGTCTCTGTGGTGGCAAATCTTTTATGCGAAATACAACTCATATCTCCTTTATCGTCAAAATATTTGGAGTACGGTTTGATGATTTTGTCTAAGGCGTCTTTTATTAACTTTTCTTGATGTTTCATTCGCCTTGCTGATTCCGAAGAATATTTTGTGAATGCAGTGGCAATACTTCTATCAATTAATTCCAGATGATCTTTGTACACTCGTGTGAAAGCAGTTTTTTGTTCGCTGCTTAACAGTCCTGCCTCATCAATCTCTTTATAAAATTCAAGATCAACGGATATTTCGAAGTTACTTAGAAACTTGAAAATGTCGTTTACACTAGAATAACCATTTTTTATTTCATTTGTTATTTTTGTCTTTATTTTTTGTAACTCTGTCTCTGTGGTGGCAAATATTTCATGCGAAATAGAGCTGATATCTCCTTCATCGTCAAAATGTTTGGAGTACGGTTTGATGATTTTGTCTAAGGCGTCTTTTATTGACTTTTCTTGATGTTTCATTCGCCTTACTAATTCCGAAGAATAATTCGGAAATACAGTGGCAATACTTCTACCAACTGAGTTCAGATAATCTTTGTACGTTTGGATAAAAGCAGTTTTTTGTTCAATACTTAACAGTTTTGCTTCGTCAATCTGTTTAAAAAAATCAAGATTAACGGAAATTCCGAAATTGCTAAGAAACATCGAAATGTCGTTTACACCAAAACATTCTTCGTTTATTTCTGTTTTTATTTGTTTCTCTATTTTTGTTAACTCTGATCCTATGGTAGCAAATCTTTCATGCGCAATAAAACCGAGGTCTCCTTTATCGTCAAAATATTTGAAGTAAGGTTTGATGATGTTCTTTAATGCGTCTTGAATTAACTTTTCTTGATGTTTCATTCGCCTTGCTGATTCCGAAGAATATTTTGTGAATGCAGTGGCAATACTTTTATGAATTGATTCCAGGTGATCTTTGTACACTCGTGTGAAAGCAGTTTTTTGTTCGCTGCTTAATAGTCCTGCCTCATCAATCTCTTTAAAAAATTCAAAATTAACGGATATATCGAAGTTACTTAGAAACTTGCAAATATCGTTTACACCAGAAAAATCTTTTTTCAATTCTGTATTTATTGGTTTCTCTATTTTTTTAAACTCTGATCCCATGGTCGCGAATTCACTATCCAAAAGTGAACTGATGTCTTGTTCGTAGTTAAAAAGTTTTGAGCAAGGTTTAATTATGTTGTCTAAGGCGTCTCTAATTAACTTTTCTTGATGTTTCATTCGCCTTACTAATTCGGAAGAATATTTTGTGAATGCAGTGGATATACTTTTATCAATTGACTCCAGATAATCTTTGTACATTTGGTTTAAAGAAGTTTTTTGTTCGCTGCTTAACAGTCCTGCTTCCTCAATCTCCTTAAAAAATTCAAGATCAACGGAAATTTCGAAATCACGTAGAAACTTTGAAATATCGTTTACACCAGAATAATCATTATTTATTTCTGCATTTATTTTTGTCCTTATCTTTGGTAACTCTAATCCCGTGTTCGCAAATTCTTTATTCGGAATTAATTTGATATCTTGTTCATCATCAACATATTTAAGATAGGGTCTTATTTTATTGTTTAACGCATCTTTAATTAACTTTTCTTGACGTTCTAATCGGCTCTTTAACTCCAAAGAAAATGCTGTGAATGCAAAGGCGATATTTTCATTAATCGATATTAGATACCCTTTATATCCTTTTGCAAATGTAATTATTTGTGTGCTCGTTAACAGTCCTGCCATATCAATAAACTCCAAAAATTTAAGATCCGTGGTAATTTCGAGTTTAAAACTATTTAGAGACTTCGAAATGTCGTTCACACCAGAATATTTATTGTTGATTTCTGCATTTATTATGGCCTCTATTTTTTTTAACTCTGATCCTCTGGTGGCAAATCTTTTATGTGAAATAGAACTGATGTCTTGTCCATCGTCAATACGCTTTATTATAGTATTAAATGATTTTTTAAAAGACTCCCTTTCAATACATTCCAGATATATTTCATTTATCAAATGTTTTGCTTTGTCTGAAGTTGGCGTACCAAATGTAATTTGAGAGCTGTTTGCATAATGACAATTTTCAATGCATTGATTTAAATTATCTCCGAGAGTATCATTCACTTGTCCTTCCGTCTTAGGTGTTTTCAAAATTCCAATTTGACGGACATTTTCGTCCTCCGTAAAATATTTAATCAAGTCTTTCTTAAAAACCAATTGATCTGCATTAATAATCTTATGTTTTAATATCATTTGTAACTCAGAGCGTGCATGGTGAGTTACTTTAGTAAAAACTAAAGATATAGATTTTGTGATTTTATCACATTCTGGTAAAAACCGATGGATACTTTCAAAAAGTTGTTGAAAAATTTTTACATTATGTCGTAAAACTTCGTTTATATCTGTCACTATGACAAATTTTATTTTGTTAGCATTTTTAATTTGATGGATGTAAAGGGCATTTAAGATGTCTTGTTGTTCTCCTCGATTGTCGTCAAATCCTGGGACGTCTAAGTAAATTAAGTTTTCTTTGCCATAACATTTGGGTTCAGTTGTGCACGATTCCGTTGCGTTTCCAATTTCTGGACCTACGCCCACTTCATCTTTTTTCAGTTCCATGATTTTTGTGACCTCGTCTCGATAGGCTGTAGTTTTGTTCTCTAAAAGGTAGTTTATTACTGTGCTTTTGCCACTTTTGGTCATGCCAACAAATACAATCACATCTTTTTGTTTAAGATTGTCAGCAAAATTTTTAATCTTTTTTGTTTCATTCTTCAGCTTTTCTTTGAGTAATTCGTATTCTTTTTCTTCTGTTTTCATTCTGAAAGATAAATATTGAACATGAAGTAGAAATTGATTCATGTTTAAAGTAATTGGTGGTTTTTAAAAGGGTTTCTTGTAGGTTAATAATTTAAATAGTTGCAAACATGCTACTAAACTGGTTTTAGTGACCATCAAATAAATTATGACAGACTAGTATACAGTGCGTTTGTTAAGAGGCTCACCATTGGTAATGCTTAATCAGGAGTCAGGAGCCGTATGTAATAAAAGTGCGGCTATTTTATTTTGACAGAAACAATCGAATTCAAAAATGTTCGATACGATCGAAAATTTTATTAAGCTGAATCTGAAGTTGCAAGAAAAGAAAAATACTGTAAGTAATACAATTATTTAAAAAGCAAAAAGTAACAAAAGAGGGATTTGAATATTTCCAACATCTGAGAAATTATAAGATGAGTTTGAATCTGAAGTTTTAAGAAAAAGAAAAGACATTTTTACAATTATTTAAAGAAACAACAAGTAATAGTGATTTTGGAAGAGGAATTTGAATATTTTGAAAATATAAAATATTATGAGACTAGTTTAAATTAAAAACTGACTCAAAAATATTTGCTGGTGTGGTAACCATAAGTTTAGATTTATTTACAGATAGATTATAGAATTTTAGAAAACCAAAATTAAAATTAATACTAAACACCAAGACTTAACTTACACCGGCGCGGTGGCGGTGGCGATCACTATAATAAGTAACCGAGTTACTTAACTAAGTAAGTAGGTTACTTATTATAGTGATCGCGAATCGCCACCGCCACCGCGCCGATGTGAGTTGACCTTAATGCTTTTTTTCGTATATCTATTGTGAAACTGCAGAGTTAAAGCAAATTTAAAACGAACGTATATGGGTATAAAAACTTTTGAGAATGGTACATTTAGCAAAAAAAATCAGAAAACTTTTATTGAAACACCACTAGATATCATAAATTCAAATGCCAAGCGACTTGTTTTTGGGATTTTGACTTTATTTATTTATTACCTTGAACATGCCTTTCGATGTTTCGATTATAATGAAATCTTAATAAAAACATTGTTTGGTTTATTGTAACTACAAAAAACAATAACTATACAAACACTACCGAATTTACCTACCAAGCTTTAAGATTGATATAGTGATCATTTGAATGTCAAAGCGTAAAGACGTGATTTCAATTGCTCTGCTCGCCGAGATAAAAAGTGAACACAAAAAGTGCCATAGTTCTTCACGCTATCGGTAATTTAGTTCGAAAACAGTGATAAGCAAATAAATAAGGTAAAATCACAAACAACCTGTAAACCATTTATGTATCTTTGGAATGTGTTACAATACGATACTACATTGCTAAATGTCACAGCCATCATACAATGATAATCTACAAATCACACAAGCGATTCCAGGTTACTTCTTTGATCAAAATGGACAGTTGATCTGTAATTAACCTCTGCCACAAAACATGCAACAATCACTAATGCACTCACAACAATACCAAACTCCAGTAAATAATTATACAATGTCTCAACAAAACCGAACTTCCACTGTCCCAACTAAAACAGCTCAAACAAATGAAATAAATATGTGGCAACAGGTTAATAATAGGAAAAGACAACGAAGCCCAGATGAAAAACAAAAATCAGTAAATACTGGCTAAGCAGCAGTACCAGTAACAGATTCGATATGCTTTCCAACGATAACGAAGAGGATACAACATAGGCAAAAAGGTAAACACGGAAGAAACTGGGAGCCCCAAGCCCCCACCAATATTCATATCAGCAGGCGGAAATATTAATCCGCTTACATCTCTACTAAATGAAACTGTAGAAAATAACTAGGTATATACTAAAAGCCCTAGATAATGATCAGGTCAAGGTCCAACCAAAAACTAGCGAAGCCTACACTAATATCATTAAATCGTTAACAGAAAAAAAACACTCAATTTCATACCCACAAACCAAAACAAGAACGAAGTTTTCGTGTTGTTCTTAAAAACGTATACTACTCTACTGAAATAAAGGACATTAAGGAAAGCATTGAATTTTTAGGTCACGAAGTGCAAAATATATGGAACAAAAAACTAAATGAAACAAAAACACCCTTATCGATGTTCTTTATTGACCTAAAACAGCAAGACAATAATAAGGAAATCTACAAAATCAAAATTATTTTGAACATTAGTGTAGTGTTTGAAGCACCACACGGCAAAAGGGAGATCCCCCAGTGCACCAAATGCCAGAGATTTAGACACACAGAAAAAGTTGTTGTCAAAGGAACCCAAGGTGCGTTAAGTGTGCAGAATCTCATCTTACATCAACCTGTCCAAGAAAGAATAGAGACAATGAAGTAAAATGTGTGAATTGCGGAGAAAAGCATCTTGCTAATTACAGCGGATGTGCAGTTCACAAACAACTGCAGCAGAAACTCTACCCCCAACTCAGAGGTAACAATAAAGATATTCGTTTTAGTAACAACAATGACAATAAAACTAACTTAAACAGTCCACAAAACATAATACCTGGTGTAACATCCGCCCAAATAGCTCAATCAAACCATCATTTTACACAACAACCAAATGATATGAATGAATTCAAAGAAATTATGAAACAATTAATCGTACAGATGGGCACTATTATGAACCTTCTCACTAATCTAGTAAATAAAATCAACCAATGATGCAGATGCAACTACTAAAAATATGTGCATGGAACGCCAACGGCTTATGTATACATATAAATGAGGTAAACCACTTTCTACAAGACAATGAAATAGACATAATATTATTAATCTCTGAAACCCATTTCACACAAAAGAGTTATATCAAAATTCCAAAATACAGCATATATTTTACTAATCACCCAGACGAAACCGCCTATGGGGGCACAACGGTCATCATAATTAAAAACAATATTAAACATTATCATGTAGGAAATTATAACAAAAACCACCTGCAAGCCACTACAATTGCGAACCAGGAACAAGCAACAATACTGAATGTCTCGGTGGTCTATTGCCCACCGAAACACAACTTCAAAAAGGATGAATACCTAAACTACTTTCATAGCCTGGGAAACAGATTCATGGCTGTGGTGTGGAGACTTCAATGCAAAGCATAGAGGCTGGGGCTCGAGAATAACCAGAACAGACGGAAAACAAATGATGGCAGCCATGCAAGAACATAACATGTCCCATCTATCTACAGGGTAACCTACATATTGGCCCACAGACCAAAGAAAATTACCAGATTTGATCGACTTCTGTGTTTTGAAAGGAACAAACACCAGACTTTGCAAAATTGAATAAACAAGCAACACTCTACAACAAAAATACAAACTGGGACCACAAACATCCTAGGAAAGTCCATTGAACTAAAAATACCGCTGAAAACCCTCGAGCAGATCGAAAACGCAGTTTTTACACTAACAAAGCTCATTCAACGAGCAACCTGGAAAGCAACACCAATAATAGAAAACACACGAATAGAAGAGAGATGTCCTCTAATACTAAATAAAATTGCTGAAAAAAGAAGACTTAGAAAACGTTGGCAACTTAACAGAAGCCCTGAAAATAAAAGAACACTCAACAAAATCACCAAAGAACTCAAAAAGCTAATGCTAGAACTTTAAAAAAAAAATACCTAGAGCAACTAACTCCAATCCCAGCCACTGACCACTCATTATGAAAGGCCACAAAATATTTAAAAAGACAGCAACAAATGAATCTTCCAATTAGAAATAAAAATGAAAAATGGGCAAAAGCTAGCTAAGGAAAAACATCTTGCAGAACATCTTACAAACGTATTTAGACCTTTCCCAAACGATGCGTCCCAAGATATACTTGAAGAAATTGAAAAAAGCCTGGAGATACCACATCAAATGAGCCTACCTATGGCAAATATTACACAGATAATTAACGCAGTTATTAGAACTGGACACTTTCCTAGTGAGTAGAAAACTGCCAAGATTATTATGATCCATAAAGTGGGTAAGCCAGCAGAGAATGTTACCTCATATAGATCTATTAGCTTATTGCCTGTGCTGTCGAAGGTGCTCGAAAAAATCTACATTAACCCTTGTGTGAACACCACCTCTGTACTTCATATACCGCACCCCACTGGTCTGGCTGGACCAGTAATGTTATATGGGCTAAATAGCCTGATTCGGGTAGATAATTGCTGGTAAAAAACCTTTCCTTCCTTTTTTTATTGTATTTTATTGTTTAATTGGAATAGGACATTACTTATTATTGTTTAATTTTTATAGTAAATTATTGATTTCAAGTTTTCTCATTGATGCATGTAAAACATTTATGATACGCACGCGAGTGTTGAATGCAAACTGGCTTCGTACAGTCTGAACATAGAAACCGAGTTTAACCAAACACTTTGTTGTCTTTATGGCATGTCTTCTCAAAAACTGCAGTTCCACTTGGTCCTGAGTTAGAATTAGCCAAATATTGGTAATGGCGGCGGCCTTATCAGACTCCGCGCGAATTGTACGAGTAGCTACGTTATCAAATCTAATATAACAAGAAATAGACCTAAAGCGAGAGAGAGATATCGTAGCACGAAAAATTGGAGGGTTATTTGGCTTCCACAGTTCACTGGTATGCTGAAAATTACTGTGGCTAACGCCTGCTGCAATGAGTATAGCCAGGTACCCATTAAGTTCTACGTCGGTCAATAACTTTGTTTTTTTCTGTGGATTCTCGGTATTGTATTTGGTTGCCGTTTTCATTGCCTTCCGATTTGTCTCTTTAAAAATTATAAATGCCATGTTGCTGGTAAAAAACTTTCGAAACACGTCTACTGGAATTGAATTTCTGTCAACTAGCCCACATTTTGACTGCCGCAGAATATTATATATGCGTTGTCGACTTGGAGGTTCTGCTTTGTGCCACTTAGTGCCATCTTTTCCAACGAAGTACGAATCGTTGGTATCTATTTCTCCAATCATCATTGTAACTTCTGTGTAACTATCGATAGGATCTTCCGCTTCAATCAACAATTTAGGTTCTATGTCGGACGCATCATCCTCATTAGGTAAGTAATCCGAATCATCATCATTATCGTTGCCTTGAAATGAATTGTTTATAGCTTCATCATCGTCACGATCACGTTTACGTTCCAAATCACTGGCAATTGCATTTGCTAATCTTTGGTAAAAGCCGTCTTTTTGATTTGTACGTAAATTACGAGGTCGTGTTGCCCAAACTTCATCAACTTCTTTCCTTTATATTTCTAAAAACCAATCCGAAAAAACAGCAAACACAAAAAAAAACTGAAACTAAACTGAAAAACACACCACGCTAAAAATAAAAGCACTACACAAATCTTCAACAAACGGTGTACTTTTATTTCACTGCCGTAGCTCTTAAAAAATTGACCGAATAACAACACAACATATACTAAAATGTACCGAAATGCACCGGAGTAGGACGAGAATAAACAAAAATGCATCAACAACCCAAAACTAATAAATAATGACACTAAAACAATCGACAAAAAAGATAATGAGTGAGAAAATTTGAAGAATCGTATACAAAATATATACTGGTCCAGCCAGACCAGTGGAGTACAGCTTAGGACTACAAACCTTGTATGTCTAACCCTTCAAGCCGGCAATTTTTTAAATTAATTTTTTTGTTTCGAAATACATTAAAACATGTTCCTGGAGGATATCATGAAATATGAGGTCCTTACGAGATTTTTTTCTATGAGAAAAATACATTCAAACTTGAAATTGGTCCAGCCAGACCATGGTGTGCACATAAGGGTTAAGAAGCTTAATGCTGTTATCAAGTCGGGGGAACCTAATTCTGAATACCAATTTGGATTCAGAAAAACACGGAACAATTGACAAATACATAGAGTAAATAAAGTGAATAGGGACCTAGAAGGCTAAAGATATTGCTTAGCGGTTTTTAAAGATGTCTCAGGCTTTTGATCAAGTTTGGCACACGAGGCTATTATCTATAAAAAATGCCTACTATATCAGATGTACGAAGTCCTGAAATCTCATATACAGAATAGACATTTTTTAGTTGAATACCAGGATGAATGCTCAAAATTGCATCCTATACTGGCTGGAGTCCTACAGCAAAGTGTGTTAGGTACTACATTATATCTTCTTTATACAGCTGACATGCCTATTACGCGATTAACTACAATAGCATCATATGCCAATGACACCGCTGTGCTCTAGTCACATACTGACCCTACAAGAGCTTCTGAATATTTACAGGATGCGTTGAATAACACACAAAACTGGCAAATAATATGGAGGATGAGAGTAAACGACAAGAAATCCAAAATCACATAACTTTTACCACAGAAGAGAAAGCTGTCCTGCTGTAACATTTAATGGTCAACAACTAAATCACGTAGAAACCGTAAAATATCTTGATATGCACATTCACCGAAAATTAAATTGGCAAAAACACATCTTTGCAAAAAGCAAACAACTAGGACTCCAACTTCATAAGATGTATTGGATTATAGGCTGCAAATCCAAACTTTCAGTGGAAAACAAATTGTTATTGTACAACGTAATGATGAAACCCATATGGACTTATGGAATACAGCTCTGGGGCACGTCAAGCAATTCTAATATAGAAATACTACAAAGATTCCAAAATAAGGTTTTTCGACTTATTGTGGGTGCGCCCTGGTACGTCTAAGACGCCTTGATCCAGCGCGATCTAAAAATACCATCTATCAAGCAAGAGGTCAAAGAGGTGAGAAGTATTGTGAACGAATTAAAGTGCATCCTAATGTGCTTGCAAACCGGCCAATGAAAGGCAATTCAGAAGAAAGACGTTTGAAGCGGTTCAAACCACCGGACCTGCAAAACAGGTTCAGATAGTATTAAGTGATAGATCAATATTCCAAACGTAACCCAACATGTGAGGCTGTAACGTTTGTCCGAAAGAACATGTACGCATTAAAATGCGTTTCCCTAAAAGTGATTAGTAAATTTTGACAATAAGTAACGCAAGTTAATATAAATAGGGATTTTTTTCCCTCCATGTTCTTGTCGACAAGTACTTATTGTCCTTAAGGGGATATATTGTATGGAAGAAAGGGGTTTATAATTTAAAAAAAAATGATGTTTTTGTTAATACTAAAATAACTATAAAAATGTGTGCTTGCTTTTTTGAAAAATTTCCACACTGAATCATTCATAAATAATGAAATAGGTTTTTTAATAGTCATTCCAGGCTCCTCGTTACAGAAAGGTTCCCGACCAATTTGCTAAACGTTTAACCCTCCATTACCCGCGTGGCAATTTGTAACGCCGTTGCCAGGGCGGCCCTCATCCTGTATCTTCTAGTAGGAGATAATATTTATTTGAAGTCGTTTAATATCGTTTAAATATATTTAATTACAAATTAAACACAAAAAAAACATTCAATTATTTAAAAATGTATTCAAAACAAACAAAAAGTGCTGTTAAAGTTGCTAATTTGCTAATTGGAGTCTTCATTGTTCCAATAGCCAGTACATTTTTGCTTTTACAGAATTATAGACAGCGTGTTAAAGAAGCTAAAAGAATAAAAATCTCAATTTCGACAAAAATTGGAGCTGTCTTGTTTGCAGATTAAGCCGTCGTTATACTACTTACACTTAAACGAACCGTCACTGTCGGGTCGTTGCTCGCGCTACGAGGGATTCGCTCACCCCGCAGTAACTCGCCTAGAAAAATTGTCAGGTGTACCGTCAACTTTCTGAAATATCCCATTAACCACTTCAAAAATAGCATAGATTACATTCCTAGATGCTTAAGATCAAAACTGCACTTGGGCGGTTGCTGCACTCAAAAGAAAAAAAAGTGAGGGATTCCCTCATAGCGCGGGCAATGGAGGGGTAAGATACAAGATCGATTAAATCACACGAAAGTACGATTCAGAGCATTACATTACTTAAAAAAACTCAAAGTTGTCAAAATTTTAAATCCAAGGTATCTCAGTTTCAGTTGTAAATAGCAAAAAGGTAATGGAAATGTTGTATGGAGCAGGGGTGGGCAACCTTTTGTATAACAGGGGCCAGAATAAGATTTACGTTTCGTCCGCGGGCCTTAGTAGTTAATGGACGCATTTTTGTTACTTGTATTTTTTTCTGAAAGCCATCGAACTGGACAATAATGTTGGACATTTGTATAGTCATTTTCAAGATCAATTAGCAATTCTCGAAATTCTCGATGACTTAATGCAGATTTATTAATTGTGTTTATACAATTAATTAGATACGACAGACATTACGTTTTCTAATTCCATAGATTTTGCGCATAGATTTTGTTGATGGATGATGCAATGACAAATAAATAATTTAGAAAAATTCTCTTCTCCTATTTTTTGTTTAAATAAGGCAATGACTCCCTTATTTTATTTTTTTATTACCTTTAATAAATAAATATTAATTTTAATTAAATATTTCACTTTAAAACCATGCGACTATTTTACTACGACACTACGTGACTACACGGGGGATTCCACGAACAAAGAAACGAATTGTCGAACATTTCCGACGTTAAACGATTTTTGAACGTATCCGAAGTTTCTGCGTTACGACTTTCTATGGCCGCATTCCACTCAAGCACCGTGCACATCGGTACATGTACTGCCAGTGTTCCATCAATCTGTGCACATGCACGGCGGTACGACAACTACTCCTAAAGTGTACTTAAAAATTATGCCGGGCACTTGTAGAACTGAACTAACATAACCTCAAATTTTCATGTGATTGACAGTGGTGTGAGAAAAATGGATGACACTTGCACGGTAATGTCCTAAAATCCTAAAAATATAATATAATAATCAATGTTTCAACTGCAAAATAGTTCACTGCAATCATAAACTGAAAATTTTGAGGTTAAGTATAAATACGTAAACGTTACACATGCACTTTGCTACACCGACCGTTCCATTCATTGTGGACCGTACACATACAATAAGTGTACCGTGCACTTGCACGGTGCTTCAGTGGAATGCGGCCTATGTTACGACGTTAGTACTAAATTATGAACAAAGATGTAGCTATGTGTGTTTAATTTAAATAAGACTAATTATATCGAAAATTAATCTGTAGATCTGTCCTTTTTCCTTATGTTAGGTTCTAACCTAATCATTTTCTTTCAAATTTTTGTTTTTGAAAATATTTATTTATTATTTCTTCTAAAGATCTCGCGGGCCGGATTAGAACTTTACGCGGGCCGGAGTTGGCCCGCGGGCCGGAGGTTGCCCACCGTTGGTATGGAGTATTGGTTAAATATAATAAGTAATGACTACGATAAATAACAAAAATGTATTTTTTAAATGGAGTTGTTTTGACACTAAAAAAATTCTTTTATTAAGTGATACATGGGTTGACATATTTACTTTAAAACAAAACGTCAAAAACGTGTCTGTCATGTAACAAAAACACAACGATTAGCAATTTGAGAAAATTTAGTTTGAATAAAAAATTGAAAAACAACATCGGATATTATTGCTCATTAGTATTTAAATTTTTAAATATAAAACTATCATTTACAAATTGGTTTAGGGGCCGCTGGCACTATTTTATCCGGCTATACCCCTTAACCAACTATCACTTATTTAGATATCCATGTTCTTTTACAATGAAAAATACACTTTGTATATTATATTATTACGTTTTTCCTAACAACTGTGTTGGAGATATCTGGGATACAATATAGTGACCAATTGTTGTTTTAAATTATACCTGGTGTGCTATAGAATTACCTATACAAACTTATCAGTAAGTCACTTTATAACAGGTAACTTATTTTTTATTTAACCGTCATGTACCTTATACTGTTTTAAGTTTACCAACGGTAAGCCTCTAACTTCGGACGTATTGTACAAAGTAATATTAAATAAAATCGTTGCACCGAAACATCAATTTCAAACGAATGCAAATAAAAATAACTCTGAGTAGGTCAGAACATTATAAATATCTGGTAAATAAAATGTATGGAAATTAGAATCTAAAAATACCTGTTACTGGAAGCACAGCTGTTAATCACTTAAAAAAAACGTTAACTATTGGCGTTTTAGTACATACCGAATATTTATATAGCGCATTTTATTTTAAAAATTAAGACGATAAGTTTAATCTAAATAAAAATTTATCAACGTATATGAGTTTTTCTTATCAGTTTTCAATAATACAATTTACAGGAAAGTTTTTATTAACAAGATTTATATGTACAAAATAATATCAATATTAGGAAAATTAAATCATATTTTTTCCTTCCTTCGTGTATTTTCTTCTTGCCCTGGTGAAGCTATATCGATTAGAGACCATTGAGTTCTATTGGCATCGTAGCTCTATCAAGTAACATTTTTGCTTCATTTAATTATTTTTTTCGGAGGAGCATCATTATCAAAAATACCTGTGTAGAAACATATATGCAACAAAATAGTATATTATAGAGGTGTCTTAGATACTACTATAATCTTGATTACTTCGTTTATTACCACCAAGCTAATTAATTAGATTTTTGGCAAACTTTTTATTTCAGAATGGTGAACATAATTTAACGCAGTGTAAATTATAGAAGGGCTAAAAAAACTGCAAATAAAATGCTGCACTATATGAATTTTTGTAAATGTATTTTAAAAAGACGTGTGTGGTAGTCCAAATCAGATAGTGAATCTTATCAAGCAGTTTAATATGTAAACACTTATGATAATAATTTTTAAGGAGCAAATTTTTATTGTTAGCAACACATGAATGTAATCCCAGTTTTTAAATTAAATTCGCGACATATTTAGTAATAGAAGTTTCCTTTAATAATTCAGTTTTAATGCTTTAAAAATGTCATTTAGTTGGTATGCTTAGTTAACTCAAAACAAGGGACTGAGAACGGTACGAAAAGAAAAAATTAACCGAAATTTTTACAAGAACGAAAACGTAAACGAAATAAACCATTTATAATATTGGTTTTAACCGGTTTAATCACTATTTAAATTTTATTTAATAAACACAATGATTCACAGCAGGCACCCTACCTTTTTTCTACATCGACCCCCTTCACAATCCCTTAATTTTTTATATTCTATTATTTTATTATCCTATATATTTTTTTATTGTGATGCATAAATAGCGCCCCATGCCATGTTGCAATGTTGTAAGTTCAATCCAGTAACTAACATAACAAATATACCAAAAGGTATGGAATATCTATCTCAGTAAATATCCACTTTGGCGAAAATTGTTTAAATAAAAGTTGTTTGGTACTTAGTCTTCCACCATAATAAAAAATTTAAAAATATTTTGTTTTTAATAACAAAAGCGCAATGAAAAACAAAAATTTTTTTAAACGGCAAGGTACCCCTGTAATATACTCATTTGATAGAGAGTTTTTTTCTCTTTTCAACAATGGGGTCACTTTAAAAAATAAGTTTATGCTAAGAGGCCGGAGAATATCGAAAATTTAAAAGACCGTATTAGAGAAATTACACCTGAAATGGTTAGAATTTTATTAACGGGTTTAAAAACCGAGTTTATCATTGCCAAGCTGTAAATGATTCACAGTTTGAACATTTATTGTAGATTATGTCAAAAAAATTTAGTTTTTATGATGTTTTTGTAGAAATAAATACTAATCAATTAAAATAATTTTTGCATTTTTCTCAAAAAGTTGCTTACTATAGTTTTGCATCATTAAAAAGAGAAAAAAATTCTTTATCAAATGAGTATAATATAGGGGTACCTTGACTAGGGACGCGGATTCGGAATTTGCTTCCTTGGCGCATGCGCACTGCGATGCAGTCTATAGTCTATTGCCCGTATCGTCGCATACTTAATATCTACGGTAGATGCGGTAACTCCGTTTGCTTCCATGGGCAGCTCGCACTCAATTAATATTTCCGCACGCTACAAAAATAATAATTTCCGTTGAAATTTGATATTTTTACTTTCTTTGAATCAGCTTTTTTCTATTTTTAGTGCACTGTTTCGCTACATACAATTTTGATTATTATGTAATACGACCCTTAATATGGATAACTAAAGTAACGATGAAACAAACTGTGGTTAATAATAATTGCAATTGTTTGGTTGAAAATTTACTAAAAAGATTTCCTTCTCTACCGTATAATGAAGAAAAAAATTATTGTTAAGAGCTCAAAACCCGCACCGATATATTAAATATACAGTCAAAAACGAAAACATTTCAAAGATATTTTAATAAAGAAGTATATGAAAAAATTTAGTGGATTTGTGGATGCGCTCACTTATCAAAATGATTCTGTTGGCCGTGCATTTTATTTTCGCAACAAGTACAAGGAAAAAAGAGCGTAGAATAAAATTGAATTTAAAAAAATAAATTGGTCGTTTTTTTGGATAGCATCCCCTGGTTGAAAAGTCACCGCACGCCACTGGTCCGCATAAAATTTCGACAACTTTTATATAAACTCTTGATTGCGCATAATAATTCTTCTCGCACTCTACTTTGTTTCAATATCTTCCAGATCTTTTCCCTTGGCACTCTATCGAAGGCTTTAGAAAGATCGATAAAGCACAAGTACACCCTTTGAATGTTCCATTGTTTTTTCACATAAGTGTCTTAACGTAAAAATTAGATCCTGCGTGCTTCTTCCCGGTCTAAAGCCACATTCCGCCTCTTCCAAATTTCTTTCGAAATGCTTCCCTGATCTATCCTCCAAAATTCTTTCATATAATTTTTCTACTACACTAAGTAGAGACATGCCTCTATAGTTTTCGCATTTTTTACTATCGCCAGTCTTGATTATCGGTAATATAACAGATACCTCCCAGTCCTTTGGAATATTTTTTTCCTGCCATGCTTTATTTACTATTCTTATCCTCTACTCTTTCCCTCTACTCCCATGTACTTAATCATTTCAGGTAAAACGCCATCATGACCTGCTGCTTTTCCAGTTTGCATTTTATGCGATAATTTTTTAAGGATACATAAACCAAAAACTAACAGTTCTTTTTATTTTCAATATATCATAATAATTTAAATTACATAATTATGTTAAATCTATTAAGGTATCACAACTTGGAGTTCCATCGCTTGAGCATTCACATCTCATATTAATATGCGGATAGTATACTTCTCCAACAACGCATTCTTGCACTGAATGTTCTGATGAGGTATCAGAACCTGGAATAAAAAATACAGTAACTGCAAAATTGTAAATCCCCAAAGTGCTGGAAACAAGAAAAACAATTGGGTAAGGTTTTAATCACTTGTGAAATGAAAAGCATTGAAAACAGCATCAGTAAATCAAGTGACGCTAAAGTTTCCAAATTAAAAAAAAAAAAAACTCTTTAAATGGTATTATTTAAGAAAAAAATTTAAAAATAAATTAATCTATTACTAAACTGCTGGCCCAATAATAATTATTTACGTAATAAGACTCGTAGGCCCTAAAGACCCGCCTTTGGCTTGTCCTAAAACCTGCCTACTCGTCCAGTAATGAGTAAAGTACCACCTTTTGGATGTGTTACTAAAAATATTTTTTCTGTGTCACTCAATAACTGCAAAATCACTATCGTCACCATCCATAATTGAACAAAAACTTAATAATCTACACTTCAAAAGTGTGTTTGATGGATTAATGACGTTTACTTGACAGCGCAAAATAACAAAACATTTCATCACCATGGAAACAGTTTAAAGATCGGTAGCTTTCCAACCTAGTTCAGTAAAGATGTATTTTTCAGACTAAAAAATGATCAGACGCCCTAAAATATTGTTTCGTTTTGTGAATTTAAATAAGGTTATCTATTGGGGATATAAATGAAATATACGGGTGACAAAAATCTACATGTTGTGCTATACAGGGTGGTGCATTTATCGATGATTGTTTTTCAAAGCATTTTTGATTATATAAATTATTTATACAAATTTTCAATTTTCAACAAGTTTTTTATAATAAAAAGGAGATGGTGGTTGCCAATTTGAAAAGCTAATTTTTTTTGTCTGCCTGATGGTGCAAAAATCCAGTATGGCGGCCATAAGAAATAAGAAAGTTTATTATCGCAATTTAAAATCTAGAAGGCTTAGTAAAATTCTAAATTCTGTTGACGTCATCAAACCCAAGATGGTCAAAAACATAAAGTTACCAAGTTTAAATTAAATAGCGTAAGTGGTAAGGAAGATAATGATATTTTTCTAAAGTCACATTTTTCAGTTTTTTTGTAATAAATCAAAAACGAATCAAAATATCCAGGATTTCTTTTCAGATTCTCAATCGCCATAAAAATGTGCAACTTTCCTCTAATTTAACCGACCTTTTATCTCTCACAGTTTCCAAGGTAGCAATAGTGAACATCGAAAAATGCACCACCTTGTAAAAGTAACTTTGTTATTATAAGAGTTACATAGATAGTTAAATTAGCAAAGTTGGGCAGAATTTGAAGACAAATTTAACTCCATTTTGACATCTGACGTTCACCTTCAATTTTTGTTTAAATATTTTGAAAAAACTAAAAACAGACGATTTTTTTAATGGCAAATAATTTAATTTCCAACTATGTTAAAATCAAATGAGAAGTAATTTCCTGTAGATATTTTTACGTAGAATAAGAAAAAAATATTTAAAAAGTGATGGTACATTTGATTTTTGAGATATAAACCACACTTGACTTTTTTTAAATGGCAACCATAGTTGCCTATGGGTTCAATAAAAACACATTTTTTCTCGTTTCATTGATGTATGGGTTGTTTTCTTTTTAAATAGGCCAGTTATAGCAATTTCCTTGTATTTATTAGGTTTAATTAAAGTGGCCATTGAAAAACATCACATAATTGTCTTTTATCTTCTGAATTTACGTACACTTTTTTCGTTTTTAAATTATAGCTCAGCACGATGCGGCAGTGTTAACTTTTATTTACACTAATTTAATTTGACTATGATACAGGGTATCCCAAAAGGTAATATCTAAGTCATACCCATCTTGCTTCGATTGAGACCCGAGAACTGCGAGCAACCCAATTCAACTTGTTTGTCGAAGACTTCTCCTCGTTTATTTATGCTAGTGTTATCTTTTTTAGTATCTCCAACACTGCACTCCCGACGAACTAAAATCAAATTTCTGGATTTTTTTGATTGCAAGAGAAACTAAGCACTTTTTTGAACTTACAAATTGTAAACTTATATCTGTTTTCTGATGAAGTTTCTTGTTTGTTCAGTGCCATAATTGAACTAAAATATAAGACGTCATTAACAAAACAAGTTGTTGGGATTGTAGAGGTCACATTTCCATTTTTGTGTTTATTCTAATTTAAGAAGTACATCGATTGTAAGATGGCTGTTATATGCTGTTGCTAGATGTAATATTTATCTGAATGAAGATTACAAACATTTTAAAGTACATTTTAGTCGCAGAGTTGTTTATGTTTTGTTAAGATGAAAGGTTATGCATTTTTTTTTATTGATTTTATGACCTGCCCCGTAGTCATTTTTATTTTTATTTTATTTTTTTTTATTTATCGTTCCTCTTCTACCATACAGTGTAGAGGAATTTTTATTTTACATACCAAAAAAAATTGAAAACTAATTTATGCATTTTTTAAAAATTAGTATGTCAACGAGCGTTACCGGTTAGTTTTAACATGAATATCTTTAGGATGGTGGGAACCGTTAGAGATAGAAGTTGGTTAAATTAATTAAGCAGTGTGTTTTTATTATAATCTAAACTAAAAAACATGCATAAATTGCTCAAACCTTTAATATTCTTGATAGGTTGAATAACTTTAATTTCAAATATTAACTATAACTCTTTTAGTATTACATTAAAATATTGAAAAATGGCGTGCGTAGGTTAGGGAAAGATTTTAATCCGAAATAATCCCAGCCTGGTTAGTTTTTAAGAAGTGACATTCAACTGTTACATTTTTTATAAACGCCGTATGAAATTTTTATGTTACTACTTGCGTTCAATATAATACCTAATTATCAAATTTGAAAAAATAGTCAAATTCAGAAAGTGTTAGTTTATCATAAATTGCAACATTAGAGGTACCTGTACACAGTGGCGGATTAACTAAATTGAGGGCCCTAGGCGCAATCTGATTTCTGACTCCCCCTACCTAACGGTAACAAAAATTGCACTTTAGGATCTGAAAAATGTTATTTTTAATTTAAAAAAAAATCAATTCAACTTAACAGACTACTAGAACTATATCATATTAATTAGATATGGATATACAAACGTATTAAATAGAAACCTTCCTGGCCTTTAAAATTTTGCGAATTTACTAATAATGTCTTCATAATCTAAAAATTGAACATCATTTTCAATAAACATAACTGAATGCGTTTAAATGCATATGACTTAGAGAATTGCGCAAATAGTTTTTCAACGTTTTAATACCGAAAATGATCGTTTGCCACTTGCATTGCAAATCAGTAACGTTAAAAAAGTCTTTAAAATGGTCTCCACGTTAGGAAATGTAGAAGTCCTTCAATTAACACCCTTACATTTCAACAGGTTTCGACACTTTTTATTCTCGAATAAAGTTAATAAAGTGATGAAGTTCATTTTTAAAATGCTTTGTCGATATCTTTTTCATATTTTAAAGTTACATTTTTTAAACATTCATCAAATTCATCGTCGCTTATTGATAAATTTTAAAAATCGTTCTATTATTCAGTTCAGATATAAGTTTATCGCAAATTACATTGTGATTGTTTATAATGAAAATTTGTTTAGCACTGAAATGGGTATGATTAGATGATGTCTTGTCGAACTGCAATTTTTTCTTCTTTTTTCTTCCCTTTCCGAAGATCTGATTTTCATGTAAGTAGGTATGTTTACTAACTTCACAGTAGAAAAAAATTACCAAAAATATGTTGGTAACTATGTTAAATTCTTGTCATAAGTATCAAAACATAATTTATTATTTTTTAAATGCCTAGAATTATTTTAATAAATGTTCGTTTTCGTTTGATTAATTTGTCCAACCCAGGACAATTTGGGGCGATGCGGGGGCCCTAGGCGCGCGCCTAGTGCGCCCATTATGTAATCCGCCACTGCCTGTACAAACTAAGAATTGTTTTTTTACCTAAGTTTATGAACGGTTAACAGTAAAAACGAAAATGAGTTATCCAAATTCTTTCTCGAAATGCATAAAAATTGGGTTTGTTAAACTTGTAATTGCAATTGAAGTGGTTTTCACTTTATGAGAATCAATCTTACAAGGAAGGGTCACGATACGTTTTCGCTAGAACTTGATTAAAGTTGTGTTTATTGCATCAAGGACATCAAAACTAAATGTTTCCAGAGTTAAACGTGCCAGTGGCCATTTCCTTCGGAAAAATAGGGGAAAAACTGAAACATTGGTATAAAAAGGTAATTTTTGCGATTGCGTTGGCCATGAAACCGTCAGAGACAAAATAGAAATTTATCTATTTACCAATGCGCGCAAGTAAAATGGTGCAAAGTTTTTGAAAAAATCTTGAACGGTTCTGGAGAAAAACGTCAAAAACGAAACCACTGCATAAGCGCTAGATTTGATATATCTGTATAACTAAACTACGCGACTTGCATAGGCCAGGCGTTTAACATAGAGAAAACCGATTTTACAAGGGCCTCGATTTTCGCGTTTTTCTCCGGAACCGGTTAAGATTTCCTTAAAAACTTTGCACCACTTTACTTGCGAAGTATGCGCGCATTGGTTAATAGGAAAATTTAGATTTGGTCTCTGACGGTTTCCTAGCCAACAGGATCGCAAAAATTACTTTTAATATTCAGCTTTTCAGTTTTCCCCCTATTTTTCCGAAGGAAATGCCAGTCGCACGTATAACTGTGCAAAACATTTAGGTTTGATGTTCTTAATGCAATAAACACAGCCTTAATCAAATTCTAGCGACAACATATCGTGACCTTCCCTGGTTAGTAATTTTTTTTGTACTTTTCAATCTAGAATACAGTTTTGTATCAGATGTAATATGTAATGCATCTTTACTTGAACATTAGTTATGTCATTTGCAACTTCAGTTTTTACATAATGAAAAAAAAAACATAAATATTATTTGCAATTGTCCATAAAAACCTCACTAAAGAAAATTTTAGACACTATTAGAAACTATCAAAAACCGACATTCATTAGTTCAAATATTATTCAGATTCTGAAATAAATGAATAAGTTATATTTTTTACATGAAAAGCATAGTTTACTTTGACCTCATGGAAAAGTTTATTTGTTCCTTTTTAAAAATTATTGGTTTGGGGATATTTTCCCTATGTTTTATAAAAAATTATATGCTCTGACTCCATGACGCCATGAAAGAGAAAATAATCTAATACTCTAATTTTAAGTTAATAATACTTTATGCAGGAAGTTACTCAGTAATTCTTAATCATATTAAACTATATTACAATTTATTTGGAGGTATCATGTTAAGAGTTAAATAATAAATTTTTTGTGCGATCGTACTAGAAACAGCTGTTTGACGGACGCGTTAGCAACCATAAAGTACTGAATTACCCGCCCTATCCTTAGCAACGGCCGTAAAAGTTACTTTTCAGGCCGTTACCCTTAGCAACGGCCGAAAAAGTAACTTTTACGGCCGTTGCTAAGGAGAGGGCCGGTAATGCAGTACATACGCCGTCATCTGTCAGTGACAGAATGTCACGTAGTTTCTAACCTATAATTTTGAAAATTACTAAAAATTTAAATTGTTTTTAATTCGATCGCACAAAAAATGTAATATGCACCTCAGCCAAAACGTACTTTTTCAGCCTTGTCTGTTTGCTGGCCTCGACTACGTATCGTCCAGCAATCCAGACGCGGCTGAAAAAGTTACACTTTTTGGCCTTGATACATAAATAACTATTTTTTAAATTTCTTAAACAAGCACTCTTTAGCGTTTGTATTACATAAACTATCATCGAGATAAATTTACAATACTGATTTATTTTTTGTTTAATCTCACACTAGTGTTGGAAAACAATGTATACAGGGTGTCCCAAATTCGAGTAAATGCATGGGGATCTCGCTTATCTTAAGAGCTACGAGGTCGGTTAAATTAGGGCAAAGTTGCGAAATTAGATGCTCATCAAATATCTGCAAAGAAAATTTTCACGGCTCTCTTAGTTCAAAAGTTATTCAAGAAAAACTGAAAACATTGATTTGCGTTTTTTTGCCCTATTTTCTACATTTTTCAGATATCAACAATCTGAAAGTACTTCCCTACAGCAGTGAGAAAATGACAACTTTCATACACCTACATGAGTAGAAAAAAATAGTTTTTCTCATATTTTTGTGGTAAAATATCATTTTAAATATTAAGTGTCCCATATCAATTAAATTAAAAGAAACAATGTTATTCGACTATATGAGATCAAAAATTTTCATCGTATTTAAAAAAAAAAGAAGTTGATGTTTTTGAAGAGACGAAACGTTGTTGGCAATTTTATGCTATCTCAAAATATAAAGCGTAAGAAGTTGCCATAGAGAAGTGCTTTCAGATTGTTGATATCTTAAAAAAAGTAGGAATTAGGACCAAAAAAACGAAAATCATTTTTTTTCAGTTTTTCTTGAAAAACTTTTGAACTAATACAGCTATGAAAATTTTCTTTGCAAATATTTGTTGAGCATCTAATTTCGCAACTTTGCCCTAATTTAACCGACCTCGTAGCTCATAAGATAAGCGAGATCCCCATGCATTTACTCGAATTTGGGACATCCTGTATGTTGTTGTAAAGAGTAAAAAATCTACTTTTAAATACTTTCAGAGCCACTTTTTTCCCAGTAGTTATGTTTTATTATGAACAACTAGAACGAGACTATTTAAGATTATAAAATGTCAATTTTACTTTTCATATAGTGTTATAATTTTTAAAAAAAATAAATTTAAGGTTCGCTTAGCAGCTTTCAAAAATATTATCATTTTGTCTAGTTTAATTGATTTTATATCTCTTACCGTTTACGAGATCCCTATCCTATAATGTTTCGCCTATTTGGCGCACCTTGTATTTGCACAATTTTTTAAAAGATAATAATCATGAAATTTGTTAATTGGTGGCGTAGACTCGTAATTGAACTAAACAGTTTATAAATATTTATTAATTTTTATTCATATTAAATTATGCTATGAAATTTTTTTAAGCCTAAAAATAAAACGAATGCAAATTTCTTATTTTCTAAACTATTTATTAAACAATGCCATAATAATTAATTAACACATTAAATTTAATAAATCTAAATTTTCTTAACTGGGAACAGGTTCAGGTTGCTTAAGGGCATTCGCAGTTGAATGTATTTCTTCAAATTTACTCCAAATCATCTATAAATAGATTGGGTTATATTTTTAGCAATCATTTAAGCGTTAATAAAAGAAGAAAGAAGTAAATTGTGATATTATAGATAAGTTTCTGTTATATTAAAGTTTTATTTGTAAAAGTTTGGCTGGTTAAGCAACTAAATAAATCAAATCATAAAAGTTTGGAAAGAAAGTGGCAGAATTATATGTTAATTGAAAATCAATGGAAGATTTAAGAATATTAAACAAGAACCAAATTTTTTGAAATAAAATAACACATGGGGAAAATTCGCATTTTAAAATTAGTAACATTTACCTAAAATAAATAACACCCTGTATGTTATTTAAAAAATTAACCATTCAGTAAAACTATAAGATTATAGTTAATCATATTGCAAGTGCTAATTGTCTGGCATTATTAAGCTATTAACTATTAATATTTTCTTAGTTCTATATTTGTCGATTTTTTCAAAACCATAAATTACTCATAACCTGTTAATATTAAATACAGAAAACCTCACATATTTTTGCATAATAAATTTACTTCGAACTACATAAAAATGTAATATGTGTTTCGTGTAAGGTAACGAAGTGGTTCACCGAAACAAAAAACACTTAATATAGTTGAAAATTGCTTTAAATTATGTAGCCAATGACTACCTTTTTGTATGTTACTTAATACGAATTTGGCAGCATGTGGAGGCGAAAAGATGAAAAACCGGCCAAATTAGAGAAAAACTGCTCATAATAAGAATCTTAAAGAAAATTGGTATAACACCTTTTGATCATAGGCTATTAAAAAAAAAGTTTATTTTCCATTGTAATGTTTTAACTTTGCCAGGAAAACAACGCATTTTTAAAAAAATTTTAAAAGTCGGATCTAATTTTTTAAATTGATATTTGATTATACTTGATTCACTAACATTTTGTGGAGGTCATATACAGGGTGTTTATTAAATATTGCGAAAAACTTCGGGAGGTATTTCCTGATCGAAATTGATGGGGGGTCTTTCACAAAAAAAAAAATTCTTAGACGTCTCCTTTCGGAGTTACACTCCCTAAAGGGGAGCGGTAAAATTAGGTTTTTATTTTAATTCTCAAATTTGGATAAATGGAGGAAAATGATATTCAGTAGATGTTTTATACATATTAAAATCTTTCCCACAGTAATATTTTCGATCATCTTCCACCTTCACAAGGGGCTGAAAAAAACGACCTCTGTTGCTTTTTTTATCATAACATTTTAGAGGGTTAAAATTTTGCAGTTCAAAAATTTTCTTAAAAAGCTTAAGTTATTTAATTTTTTTTTTATTTTATAACTTTTCCTGCAGTTTTTGAGTAAAATATAAAATAAGTGAACATGCATCATTAAATATTTTAAAATCAACGATTCATTTTTGTGATTAGGTGCCCTGGTTTGTTTAAAGAACAAAAGTTTACAACATTCTACTAAATATAAACATAAACAAACCATGGTAATCACCAAAACGAATGGTTTAATTTTTTAAATATGTTATGGTTTATGTTCTCTTATTTAATTTTTTACTCAAAAATGGTTTTGCAAGAAAAGTTAACCATTAAAAAAGTTTCTAAATTAATCGAGCTTTAAAAAAAAAATTGAATTGCAAAATTTTAACCCTCTAAAAAGTCACTTTTTTCAGCCACTTGTGAAGGTGGGAGAAAATTGAAGATATTACTATGGAAAACTTTTCGATAAGCATAAAACATCTACCAAATATCATTCTCCTACATTTATCCAAATTTGAGAAATAAAATAAAAACCTAATTTTACCGATCCTCTTTAGGAGGATGTAACTCCGAAAGGAGACGTCTAGGAGAAAAAAAAAACTGTGTAAAAGCACCCCTTAATTTTCAATAAGGAATCAACTCCTGAAGTGTTTCGCAATATATAAAAAACACCCTGTATAAATACGACTTCATGAAACTACTTTTTTTAAGTTCTTTCCCAAAATGTAAAACTATTCGATGTACAAGAAACATTTACTTAAATAAAATACCATTATGAAACAAATAACGGCCATAGAAAACGGTACTTCTATTTTTTCCCCGTTGTTTTATGGCTTTCAATTGTTTTTTTCTTTGTTGGACAATGATTGCGTAATTTTTCTTATTTAACAGACTTTGTATTTCTTGCAATAATCCTATATGCGGTAATAACCCAATTTTAGGTGGAAAACAGTATGACAATGTTGAAAGACAATTGAAATTAAAATTGAAAAAATTCAAAATATACAGGGTGTTCTATTGTATGGATATGTCTTGCTACACTAACATTGTAAGAATTGTATCAGGTGGAATTTTGCGTTTGTGTTATATTCACAGGCAACGACTCGGTTTTTTCAGCGATTAATGTTAAATCTGTTGCGTTTAACGAAACAGTTGTTTCAGCCCCACTACTTATTAAGCTATCACTTGTTTCTGATGTTTGATTCGTTGGTTTTTCAATGGTCAACTCCAAAGATTTTTCCAATTTCTGTTCAGGTTCTGTTACACTAGTTTTAGTATCTCGTTCACTTATGGTGGAAGTTTGATTAACTCGTGTCACCGGTTCTGATGTGTCATTTGTTTTTGTGCGTACGGTGACCGGGCACGTATGATCGGTACAAAGGTAGCCGGTTCTTTGACTGTTGCAGTAGCAAATGTTACAGTCTAATTCAAAAAAGTCGTTGGGTGCGCACGGCGTGTTTTTCAAATCTGATGCAACTGGCTCGTCTATGGAAACAAAAACACTTGTAATATTGAACGAAATACAATCATTTAAAGATTCATTTTACAAAGTATTTGTAAGTTTTGGTGGTAAATCGAGTCTGCAACGTTTTTTTTAAATCTCAATTTACAAGTGTTTTTGTATTCCATAGCTTAGGAAAAGAAATGTGAAATGATAACTGAACTAAGTAGTTGTTAGAATAGTTACAAATACTTAGCAAAATGTTAAATGAAAAATAGAAGAAGAATAAGTAGTAACAATCATTTAGATAAGAAATGTACAGGATGACCCAAATTCGTAGTATTTGTGAGGTGTTCAGAAAGCAAGTTTAGTAGATTCTCTGTTTTTTTTTCATTGAAGCCGATATTTTTAAATCTATGGCATCAGGAACTATTATATTTGAAGTCCTATACAAAAGTAAGCATATCTTTGTTATTTTTGGTAACAGGCAGGGCCTATCACAAGGGAGGGGGGAGGGGGGACTAATTCCTGGGGCCCCGTGTTGCCAAGGGGGCCCGGATTCTAGCTAATACACAATACTTTGTTTACAAATACTATTTAAATTAAATTTAAACCTTTCTAAGAGTAATGGGGGGCCCGTTGTCTATTGCCTTGGTCACAGGTAAATAATAGTGATTTATGTATCAAGGACAAAAAGTGTAACTTTTTCGGCCGCATCTGGTTGCCAGCAAACAGGCAAGGCCGAAAAAGTACATTTTGGCCGAGGTGCATATTACATTTTTTGTGCGATCGAATAAAAAACAATTTAAATTTTTAGTAATTTTCAAAATTATAGGTTAGAAACAGATGACGGCGTATGTACTGCATTACCGGCCCTCTCCTTAGCAACGGCCGTAAAAGTTACTTTTTCGGCCGTTGCTAAGGGTAACGGCCTGAAAAGTAACTTTTACGGCCGTTGCTAAGGATAGGGCCGGTAATGCAGTACTTTATGGTTGCTAACGCGTCTTTCAAACAGCTGTTTCTAGTACGATCGCACAAAAAACTTTTTTTTTAATCTATCGAATGTTAAGTTATTTCATGGTTTCCTTAAAAAAGTTTAAGTTTTACCCAGAAATTACAATCACCACAAAAATCAATAGAATTTATCAAATTAACTTAAAAACAACTCCTAAAAACTCTTATGAAAATTAGTTTAACTTGCCAAAATAATGGGTTTCTATAATTCTTAAAATTGCAAAAATGTCTATTTTTATCGTCAACGTAAAACGAAGACCGCTTCTAACGATCTGACAACAGGTGTATTTACCTCGAAAAAGTAACTTCAGAAGATCTATCTTATTTTCGCTACCTATTGTACTCTATCAATACTTGGAATTTGATTTTCTCTGTCTGTAGTACCTACCTACTTTTAGTTATGTATAGAACTTCAATTTATTGAAATGAATGACAAAAGGAAACAATGATTTGTAAAATTTATAAAGACCCTAAAGATTGATTGTTTGTAAATGTGCACATGGTTTAATAATAACTAAAAATACTTCCATATTTTGCTCACAATATTTTTAAATAAGGGACTTCATAATATACGAGTATTAAATTTTACGGAAAGTTGAATCAGTGAACTTCTTGAGATCGTAAAATGGGCGTTTTTTTGGTGAATTCGTGAAATAGGCAGAGCGTTTTCTGAGTTCGTAAAATAATTAATACTATGCTTAGTATGTGAAATGCTTGTTTACAAAATAGATAAATTATTTTATTCTATTATTTCCGTGGAGGTGGTCCCCTTTAGGGTTCCTGTACTGAGACCTATTCGCCTATTGTACCCTTTGGTGATGGCCCCTTACAAGAGTCCTGTGTTTTTTAAAAACTCCATGATTTTCTTTAAGGGTGTTTTCCTAAACTCTTCTTGGTTGGCATTTTCCATCCCTAGAAGTGTACGCCGATAGGGTGTGAATCCTTCACACTGGCATAGTACGCGAAGAGGAATTTCTTCTTCTTCACCACATCATCTGCATATGTCGGTCTCTGAGAGCCCTATTATGTAGAAGTGTTTGTTTAGCCCACAGTGTCCTGTGACGAGTTCTGATGTCTGCTCTGATCGTCCTGAGCATTTCTTCTGTATTTTCTTTAGAGACCATTGACAGGATAGCCTTAGAATGGGCTTGTCCTGCAACTTTTTTCCAATGAGCATTTTGCCCCTGTATTAATAAGTCATTAAGACATCGCTTGGCTGTTCCATAGTATGTACCAATTGCGGGTTCTGGTCCGAAGGAAGGTGTCTCGCTGCCAATTTTTGCGAGGCGATCTGCCTTCTCGTTCCCTGGTATATTGGTGTGCCCTGAGCACTATACCAGTTTAAGATTATTCCTGCTTCCCAGCACGTTTAGTACCCGTATGCAGTTCAGAACGTCCTGAGTTTACTTCCGACGAGCCAAGAGCTTTTAACGCAATGAAGATTCTTTTTTTTATTAAAATCTCTTTCTAATATTGTTTCTGCGCATAAGTGCATAGCGTACACCTTGGCTTGAAATATTGTTGAACACATGGTCACACACTGTCCAAGGCTTACGGATGTGCCTTGTCTCAGTTGTGCTGCTCCCCACATTCCACACTCTGTGCCATTTTAAGTTTGATGGATAGATTGTTATTTATATGTTGCATTAAATGCGTAAACTCCGTAAATGTCTACACTTTCTAGTAAAAGTATGCACATGGTAATGGAGTCTTAAAATGTATGATTCGGCAAAACAATTTTTTTTTTAAAACTTAGTGCTCCATAAGTGACCAAATAAATGAGGGTCAGCTTAAAGGCTGTTGAAAGTTTTTTCCATGCTTTGCCCATTTCGCAAATCGAACAAGTACCGATTTTACGTAACCACTAGCCTTATTTTACGAACTCGGCAAACGTTCTGCCTATTTCTAGAATTCGGCAAAAATTGCCGACGTCACGGACTGTTAGGTTTACTAATTCTGCAAAACGTACATCTATACATCTATTTCAATTTCTTTTTTTGCCTTTTGCCAGATTTTTTACATACATATTTCAATTAACTTTTTGTAAGTTATTGAGTTTTAGATATTGTTTAAATTTTAAGGGGTCATATTTAGTAACCAGAATAAACTCTGAGCTTCTCAAATTTTGCATGCCAAATGTACAATGAACGTATTTGAGGGGATGATAAAAAGTCACTCAAAAACTTATTTCGTTTCTGTGCCGACGAGAAAAAATCTTACGAAATTCAGCTCTTGACAAAATTAAAAAATTACTAAAGTAATTTTCCATAATACAATATGATTTGTCAAAAACTCACTACATTAATTCAATACTTCTTTTACTTTAGCAGTGAGCACCAACGATTGTTAATAATTATTTACAATATGTCGGTGTATAATCGAGTTTTAGTAAAATTTGGGAAAATTAGTAAAACAGAAATTCAAAATTTAAGTGTACCTCGTCTTATGCGTGGGTTACCAGCTTCTGTATCTTCTACTTCACGCCCAGCATCTAAAATAATAATTTTTTTGCAAAAAGTTGTTCGTAATTGTTTAAAACAGAATGGTAAATATTTGCATATGAATTTATTACCTCTTTTGTTTTTGGGCGTACCTGGGGCAATACAAGCTCGTTCTGTACAAGCCCAGACAGCTTTTCCTCCATCAGGTTTTACGCAGTTGCAAGAATTACAATCTTGTTTCTTTGTCTCGCCTTTCGTGCACTCATCACCAGTATCTGGAAATGATATCTACAGAAACCGATTTCAAAATAAACATGCGAGGAAGGGTCGAAAAATTCTCGGAATGGGAGGGGGTAAAAGTACTGTGTATCAGTTAGTTCTTTTATACAACTCATTATTAGAGTGTCATTTCAACCCAATTGGGTTACTAATCTACGAGATTTCGCCAAGTAAACATGTAAAACGGAAAGAAAATCGAGTATCGCGCTGTTATTAAGTTCTTCACCAAACAAGGAAAATCACCTCAAATATTTATGAACGAAATGTGAGTGGTGTATGGGACTCTTGCTCAGGAAAAACCATGAGTTACAAGTGGCATGGACTTTTTATATAAGGAAGGCAGTCGTTTGCAGATTGTCCCCGTTCAGGATGGCCTGCTGAAGCAACTTCTTCGGAAAACGTCAAAAAAGTCGAGAAACGCGTATTGGAAGATGCCCGTTTAAAGAAGTAGCAGCTTGCAGAAATGGTTGGAGTATCATTACCAGGGAATGAGAAGGCAGATCGAACTGGTAACGAGACACCTTTCTTCGGACCAGAACCTGCAGTTGGTACATCCTATGGAACAACCAAGCGGTGTCTTAATGACATTGGTTATACAGGGACATATTGCTCTTTAAAAAAAGTAGAATTCTAAGGCTATCCTGTCAAAGGTCTCTAAAAAAATACTGAAAAAATGCTCAGGATGATCAGAGGACATCTTTGCAGCCACAGGACTCATCACAGGACACTGTGGGCTAAACAAACACTTTCAGAGACCAATATATACAGAGGATGTGGTAAAATAAAGAACTCTTCACGTACTATGCCAGTATGAAGGATTCACACCCTATCGGCGTAGACTTCTGGAAACAATAGAGATGGGATTGTAACGGGAGATGAAACAGGGGTTCATCAAGATAAGCCAGAGTCAAAACTAAAGTCCATACATGATTATAAAGGCCCACCACTTCCTAAGAAATTCAATATGTCCGCCGGAAAGATCATGGCAACTACATTGAAGATACCCTGCTTATAGACTAAAAGAATAACGGTCTCACTATAATAGGATAATACTATGCAGGTCTTTTGGAACAATTAAAAGAAGCAATCAAGAAGAAAAGAAGTGGAAAAAGGATCAAAGGTGTGTTGTTTTTGGACGACAATGCGCCCGTTCACAAGAACAAGGTCCAGATTTAGCTACGTCCGATTTTAATTTAATACAAAATTAAAAAAGGAACTACGAGGAAGTAATTTGAGGACGATGATCAAGTAAAGAACTCTGTTTTGGCATTTTTTGACAAATAATACAATAAACACATCTCTACTATCAGATTTGTTGTCTTAGTTTTTTGTTTTTCGCCTAAGGTAAACATTTGAATTTTTAAGATTTTGAAAATGTATCGCAAGTACTATATTTTTATTAATTGCAACAATTTAAAAGAGTTTATTAGTTACTAAATGTTTAACTTGATGAGGGCTACGGATTTTTTTCTTCGCGAATTTCTGAGATATGAACCAAACTCACAAATTATTGGTCAGAAACTAATAGTAGGCTGTGACTATATTGAAATTATTTTGGGTTTCAGGAAATATGCAGTTATTTACAAGTCATTAAAGTAACAAAGAAATCGATATTTTCATAAAAATGTGAAAGCAATAGTGCGTTAAGAAATTAACAAATGCTTGTTGTTGACAAAAAACGACTGTCGAAAGTGGAATCCAAGTAAATCTATCGTCTTTTTCAATATTTTTTTGCAAATTTCAAACATGTACCTACATACCTTTTGTTGTTCTGAGACCTCCTGCAGGTAAACAAGCTTTTAATGTACAACGCCAGACGGATTTTCCTTGTGGGTTATGCGAGCAACTGCACGTGTTACAGTCAACTTTCTTCGTTTCTCCTGGTTGACATTCGGCTTCAGTGTCTGTAAAATATATAAAAATTTGTGGTGACTTCAAATTATTTTTTCGGCTGAATTTAAAAGAACGATAAAACTTAATATAAAATGTTACCTCTTGTCACCCTGGAAGAGCCTGGAGCTTCACAATTTTTTTTTGTACAAGACCAAACAGCTTTTTCTCCAGTGGGTTGTACGCATCTGCAAGAATTACACTCCTGTTTCTTCGTTTCACCCTTTGTACACTCATCTGCAGCATCTAAAATATACATTTATTTTAATGTTAGTTGCAAATAGAGTGTAGATGCATTAACCAAGACTCTTTTGACAAAGCGTTAAAAATTTCTTTCTATTGAATTGAAAAAAAAAGATCAAATAAAATATAAACGATTACCTCTGGCTACTCTGGAAGAGCCCGGTGCATCACAATTTTTTTTGGTACATGACCAAACAGCTTTTTTTCCATTAGGTTGTACGCATCTGCAAGAATTACACTCTTGTTTCTTCGTTTCACCCTTTGTACACTCATCCCCAGCATCTGAAAAATAAAACCTGACCGTTAGTTCAAAGAGTATAATTCGCAATGAAGGTTAATATTGATCAGAAGTGATAACAGCAAAACACTATAAATGCTTTTATTCGGAATTCAAACATTGGTGTAGGTACGATAGAAAGATGAATGATTTATTTCAATAAAATTTAAATAGTATAAAATACAGTGGTTTCTTATCACAGTAAGTACAATGTTTATTGGGACTTGGTAATTATGTACGGAACAAAAAATCAACCAAATGACCATCTCAAACTGCGACTTAATGAGGTAATTTTTCGACCATGATTCGTCTTTTTGCGCCTTTTAACTTTTAATTAAACAACGATGTCACGAATGTCCTTCTTTGGCTGCTCAAGTTATATGGTTTGATGACAGAGACCTTCCTCTTTATAATACAATAATATAACATAAAAATAATAATGTAATTTTCGTAATAACATAGTAATCAAAACTGCTTTGATCAAATGTTTTTACAATAAAAACGCGTCGGCCAACTGTGAAATTTGCAACCCGTGCTCTCAGGGCTATTTAGAAGAGCCATTTAAATGAAGTAGCAACAACAAAGAAATGGACACCCCACAAGTAGGAGATAATGAGGAAGTGCGCATTGAGGAGGTTGAAGAAGCCCTAACATCCTTAAAGAACAGAGTGTCACCGGGACATGATTGATTACAAAATTAATTACTAAAATACGGCGGCCAACATCTAACGCAAGAACTAACCAACTTGATCCAGAAAATTTTGACACACTGAGAAATACCAACCCGGTGGAAAACTAGTACAAACATATTCCAAAAAAGCGATAAACAAGAACCAAGTAACTACGAAGATGACCTCCAAAGACCACTGCACGTTTTCAACATAACAGGAAAACAATACAACATGATAATCTCAGCAGAAAAAAACAAAATGTTTGACCACATCCAAAGAACCAGGTAGATGTAAACTATAAGTGGTCGGAAAAATAATACATCAACAGCTCAAGTTTAGATAACATAGAATAGACTTCATTAGCTATGGGATATAGTATAGAGCAGGGATAGCAAATAGGTGGCACGCGTGCCAAACTTGGCACGGGAGATATTTTCTACGGCACCCCAAAGAATTCTATGAATAAATTAGTTTTTAAAATTTATAACTTTTTCGAAATGTTTTATTTATTTTTAATTAGTATGCTAATTATCTACAACTACATGTTATTTAAATATCAAAAAATTAAAAATACCAGAAAATAACCTTCTTATATCGATACAATATTTTGAACATTACTAAACATATAATATACCAAATGTAGCGACGCACCAAACTTTTGATTGCATATGTATTTAGTGACACATAAAATCATGACGTTGGCAGTACTGAACGAAATAACTGACGGTTGTTTCTAGTAGGTAGTTAGGTTAAGTAAGGTTAGGTTAGGTTAGGTACTGGCACGGGGCAAAATTTGTATTAAATTTTATTTTATTTTGGCACACTGATCAAATCCTATTTGCCATCCCTGGTATAGAGTATAGAGGGTGGAGTGCAGCAGCAGGTAACGAAAGCAATTAAGGTGGCATGCTGTCTCAATGATGTAATCTGGCACAACAAATATTTGAGGCGACACAAAAGCACGAATCTACAAAACAAAAATCAGACCGATTATGACCTACATATCAGAAACACGACCAAGTACATCTAAAACTGAACAACTTATGGAGAGCACGGAAATGAAAATACTACAGCGCATTGTAGGAAAAACACTACTAGATAGAGAAAAAAGTGACAGTCCTGAAAGCTAGAAAAAATAAACAAATGGGTGTTGAAACGCAAGAAACAATGAAATCAGCATATCAGGCAAATTGCAGACAACAGGTTGGTCAAAATTACCAGAGATAAATCTCTCAAAGGCAGACGAAGCATAGGACGCCTCAGAAAAAGATGGAGTGACAACCCAACTCCAATATGAGGACAAAACCGAAGAAGGATTAGGTTATGGCCTAAAATAAAAGAATGCCAAATGAAATTACTCTTCAGATTTTTTTTAGTGCCCAAATTTTTTTTTGCATCCGGGCCCCTTTTAAAGAACCTTTGTGCTGTATAAACTGGCAAATGCCGATTGAGAAAAACCCACCCAGCCAAAACACAGTTCACTTTTCTTTGGCCCATCCGTTATAACAATTATTTTAAACGTAAAGCTTGGGTTTAACTTTTTTATTAAATATTAAGAGTACCTAAACTACCTGTTTTAATTCAGATAATTAATTCATACACTGTTTATGCCAAATGTTTTATTGTGTTATTCGATTAATGGTGTCTAATTTTACCTCGTGTTTGTCTTGTCTGTTCTGATGTGGCACAAAATTTCTGTGTGCAGAGCCATGCTGTTTTACCACCAACCGGTTGAACACATTTACAAGTATTACATTCAACTGTTTTTTGTTCGCCAAGCTTACAGGTACTGCCAGCATCTGCACCATAAAAAATGCCTTTAATAATTTTAAAGCTTTTACGAAAAGGAACAAACAGAGAATTTATAATGTGCATGAAGTTGGCTTACAAAATCACTGCATTATGTTTTTATCTACAGCAGAAGTTGGTTTGTATTTTAAGCTTAAAATTTAAGGCGAAATTTCTGATAGCTTTAATAAATTTGCATAATTTAAATTTCGTTGTTTCCATTTGTTAGAAAATTATATGATTTAAAATATAGAATATTACCTCTTTTAGTCTTGGGAGGGCCTGGGGGAACACAAGCTCGTTTAGTGCAAGCCCAAACAGCTTTTCCTTCGTCGGGTTTCACACATCTGCAAGAATTGCAATCTTCTTTCTTAGTATCACCCTTGGTACACTCATCTCCAGTATCTGAGAAGAATACGTGGTAGGTTAGGAATGTTCTCGGAATTTTTTCAGTATACAATAATCAGTAACAGAACTATTATTTGAAACAGGTTTTCTTTAAATTAATCCATAGGTTAACACACTTTTATCATCGGCCGTAAAGTTATTAGAAGCATTTTAGAAACTTATTTTTTCAAACCTCCTTTAGTGTCTTTATTTGCATTTTCGCTATTGTACGCGGTGTTTTTAAATTGTCTTTTTTCACCAAATATTTTGAAGTTGGACCATGCTGTTCAGACGTTATCTGGATGAATCGTTATTACGTCAGTAGTGATTAGCTATCCTGGCAGTATCATTAGCGTTTTCTTCTCTTACCATTCATCATTCTTGGAACCATATTTAGATCATTGTAGAGAATACAACATCTTTCAACTTTCAACTCTTGATGTTATTTCTTCTACAGTTTTTCTTTTCACTTTAAACAACATTTTGGACGCACTCATCATTTGTCGCCCGTTACGAAATTCTTCGCCAAACCCAATAGTACCTTCTCGTAAAGTTTCTGCCAACAATAACTTGCTATTGTGCAGGAGACCATATCACTGTACCCAATAACGAAGACAATTTTCTAAACAATACAATCATCCTTGTTTAAAATCGACGATTCAAGAAAGCTGAGAATGCAACAAGGAACCGCGAGGAGTTTTTAATGAATGTGTTTCAGGAATTCTTCCAACAGCTTTATGCCCGTTGGTAGAAGTGTGTTGATGCCCAAGAGAACTATTTTAAAGAAACTATAATGGGAATAGTAGACTTTTTACTGTTTTATGTATTGCATTGTAAGTATTTAGATATTTTTTAGAACTTTTAAGTATATCTAAGAAACTGATTTAAAAATTTTAAATGATTTCGATGTATACACTTCTTTATTAAATAGTTTTTATTATTTCAAGAGATGTGAAGCAATGTTCTACCTCTTGTTGTTCTGGGACCTGCTGGTGCAAAGCAAGCTTTTAATGTACAACGCCAAACGGATTGTCCTTGCGGGTTATGAGCGCAACTGCACGTGTTACACTCAACTTTTTTCGTTTCCCCTGGTTGACATTCGGCTTCAGTGTCTGTAAAATATACAAAAAATAGTGGTGACTTAAATTTTTTTTTTGACCCAACTGTAAAAGAACGATCAAATTTAATATAAAATGTTACCTCTTGTTACTCTGGAAGAACCTGGGGCTTCACAATTTTTTTTTGTGCAAGACCAAACAGCTTTTCCTCCAGCGGGTTGTACGCATCTGCAAGAATTACACTCCTGTTTCTTCGTTTCTCCCTTTGTACACTCATCTGTATCTGCAACATTTATTTTGATGTTAGCTACATACAGGATGTGTATAAATTGGCGGAAGCGCTACACGTGGCGATGTTCTTTGTAAAATTCTAAGAAGAAAATCTTGATACAAAAATGTTGTACCATACTAGGGCCTCAGGAACCATTTAAAAAAACAAAAATTTGGCAACATTGCATCCAGTGATTTGCGTTTGGACATTTTCTTATTAGCAATTTTTACTTAGATGTTTATAATATTTATTCGAACTGAAAGCCTTCAGTTCATAAACATAGCTGCATTCTTTTAGGTATCGTCTAATACAAACAAGAAATAATTACGAGAAAAACAGAGATGACAGCTAATGACAATGTTGCCATATGTATTATTTTCATTCAAATCAGTGATTATCATATTTGCAACACCAATTTAAAAAAAAAAACACAATATCTAGGAAAAAATGTTATTCAAAATTTATTTTTATTCCAAATCGCAGCTTTTTCATTAACAAATAGGAGTATTAAATAATAACGCTTATTAAAGGACTGAATGTCAAAACTTTGAGGACCTCTCGCAGACACAGCAAGCATGGTACAACATTTTTGTATTAAGATTTTCGACTAAGAATTTTACGAAGAACATCGCTACGTGTAGCGCTTCCGCCAATTTATACAGACCCTGTATGTATACAGTTTAGACTTCATTAACTAAGACTCTTTAACTGAGTTTCCAATTACCCTAGGTCCCTAGGTGAATTACGGAAAAGTTGTATAAACATTACCAATAAAATTAAATCAAATTAATAAACGAGTGTATTTATTAGTTAGTTTTATGTTTAACTTAATGAGGACTTCGGATTTTTTCCCCTGAATTTCTGAGATTTAAATCAAAATCAAAAATTATTGGAAAGAAACTAGTAGTAGGCTATAACTATATTGAAATTATTTCAGGTTTCAGGACATACAGTTATTTACTACTTATTAAAATAACATAGAAATTTATATTTCCATAAAAATGTCAAGGCAATAGTGTGTTAAGAAATTAACAAATGCTTGTTGTTGACAAAAAAACGACTGTCGAAAGAGGAATCAAAGTAAATCTATCGTCTTTATCAATAATTTTTTTTGCAAATTTCAAACATGTACCTCTTGTTGTTCTGGGACCTCCTGCAGGTAAACAAGCTTTTAATGTACAACGCCAAACGGATTTTCCTTGTGGGTTATGTGAGCAACTGCACGTGTTACAGTCAACTTTCTTCGTTTCTCCTGGTTGACATTCGGCTTCAGTGTCTGTAAAATATATAAAAATTTGTGGCGACTTCAAATTATTTTTCCGACTGAATTTGAAAGAACGATAAAATTTAATATAAAATGTTACCTCTTGTTACTCTGGAAGAACCTGGGGCATCACAATTTTTTTTGGTGCAAGACCAAACAGCTTCTTTTCCAGTGGGTTGTACGCATCTGCAAGAATTACACTCCTGTTTCTTCGTTTCACCCTTTGTACACTCATCTGCAGCATCTAAAATATACATTTATTTTAATGTTAGTTACATATTTTATACAGTCTAGACTTCATTAACTAAGTCTCTTTAACAGAGTTTACGCATTACCCTAGGTGAATTACGGAAAAGTTGTATAAACATCGTCAATAAAATTAAATCAAATCAAAACAAAGCAAATATAACCTATTTAAATTCCCTATTTTTTTCTCATTCCAAATATACAGGGTGAGGCATCACTTATGACACTCCCACTTATTTTGTTATAGGAAAGATTTATCAAAAAAAGCTTTAAATAAAAGTTGTTTGATACAGTCTTTCCCACAATACTGTAATGTAAAATTTTCGTTTTCTTAGGAGTTACGGTAACTTTTTAACGGCAAGGTTATTACACATTATTGATATGACAAAAAAAAAACACTTTTTATTCAATAACTCAAAAACCGGAAATAATAAAATATTTTTGAAAACGGTTTTAAGTTTGGCTCACAAAACTGCATATTTTTGGTACATTAACCGTTTCTCTATCTTAAATATTAACCGAGATACCCATGCAATCCCATCAATTTGGACCACCCTGTACAGTGTAGGTAGACGTCATTAAATAAGACTCTTTAACTGAGTTTCCGCATTACCCTCGGTTAGGTGAATTACGCCAAGAAAATTAAATCAAATCAGTAGAAGATTTTATTAGTTAGGTACTTTTATGTTTACCTACTTGATGAGGGCTTCGGATTTTTTTCCCTGAATTTCTGAGATTTGACCCATACTCACAAATTATTGGTAAGAAACTAATTGTAGGCTGTGACTATATTGAAATTATTTCAGGTTTCAAGAAACATACAGTTATTTACTACTTATTAAAATAACATAGAAATTGATATTTCCCGAGATATTTCCACAAAAATGTCAATAGTGTGTTAAGAAATTAACAAATGCTTGTTGTTGACAAAAAACGACTGTCGAAAGTGGAATCGAAGTAAATCTATCGTCTTAATCAATAATTTTTTGGCAAATTTCAAACATGTACCTCTTGTTGTTCTGGGACCTCCTGCAGGTAAACAAGCTTTTAATGTACAACGCCAAACGGATTTTCCTTGTGGGTTATGTGAGCAACTGCACGTGTTACAGTCAACTTTCTTCGTTTCTCCTGGTTGACATTCGGCTTCAGTGTCTGTAAAATATATAAAAATTTGTGGCGACTTCAAATTATTTTTCCGACTGAATTTGAAAGAACGATAAAATTCAATATGAAATGTTACCTCTTGTCACCCTGGAAGAGCCTGGAGCTTCACAATTTTTTTTTGTGCAAGACCAAACAGCTTTTCCTCCAGTGGGTTGTACGCATATGCAAGAATTACACTCCTGTTTCTTCGTTTCACCCTTTGTACACTCATCTGCAGCATCTAAAATATACATTTATTTTAATGTTAGTTACATATACAGTGTAGAGCAGCGATTCTTAACCGGGGGGCCGTGAAAGATTTTAAGTGGGGTCACGAAAAATTTATAAAACGTTTTTACTCTTTAAAATATTAAAATCTTTAAAAAAGATTTTTTTTGCTCCTTATTTTACTCGAATCATCGGAGAAATATCTTCTTAAATAAATCATAATATTTTTTTTTACTACAAAGTTGGGGGTCGCGAAAATATTGTAGGATATTTAGGGGCCCGCAACTACTAAAACGTTAAGAACCACTGGTGTAGACTTCATTACCTAAAGCTGCGTTCACATAGAAAAGTATTGTATTGTATTGTAGCGTAAGCTATCAAATGCTAGCGTTCAAATAATCAAAGTAGTTTAATTGCTTTGCAAGCCGCTTGCAAGACCTTACAAACTCCAAGCTTCTTGTAATACCCCATAACTAGAACCAATCACAGTGATTTACGGATTAACCCTGCGTATGCGCAATGGGAATCGCCATTAGTGTACAAGTAGCTGGCGCTGCCACTACAATACCTCTAGGGATTGTAAATTTACCGACTTTTTGAATTACCGGTAATTCGGTAAAACTGTCAATCAAAACCGGTTTACCGGTAATTTACCGGTAAATCATATTATTATATATATTTACATTGTAATGTTTCTTTTTAGAATTTTGCGGTTACTAACATTTTTAATATAGTTTTCGTAGTTTATCCGCGTCTCCCCTATAGTGCGAGCTTGCCGAAACGTCGAGCCAATTTAAATATTACCCGGATAAACTCCGACAACCGTATTAAAAATAAATATATTTATATGCATTTATTTATTATGGAATTGATTGAGATAGTTGAAGCCTAAACTTTCCCAATCAGTTTCATGCAATATATTAGTTTACTGCTATCAACGTAATATTTTTTTATGTAATATTAATATAATACAATATAAAATAACAATATATATGATAAAAATATTACAAAAAATATAATCCAGCATTACAAAAAACACATGAAAATAAAACTATTCTGAACATAAAATATAAAATGATATAACATAAAATATGTTGTCAAACTATTAACAATACCTTTTTATTTTAAACTTTTCTTAAAAATAAGTACGTAGAAAACATAATTTATCTAAGCTATCATGTCCTAATTGCGACCTAATTTTTGTACTAAATAATCCAGCTGCGGAAAAAGCTCTTTCGGATTCTACTATTCTTATTGGTCGAGTAGTGAGTAAACAATCATATGCCATTTGTGTGTTTTTCCCTTATTTTATCTCTTTGAAAATACGTCAATTTTTTTTTGATTATTTGATTTAGATTTTTATCATGATTAGAAGGATATTGTAAAATTACCGGAATTACCTGAATTACCGGTAAAAAACTGGCAAATTACCGGTAAAATTTGAAGAGCATTTTTTGCGATTTACCGGTAAACCGATTTACCGGTATTACAATCCCTAAATACCTCTATGTGAACGCTACTCTTGCAGGCACCTTGCAATACAATACAATACAATACAATGCAATACTTTTCTATGTGAACGCAGCTTTAGACTCTTTAACTGAGTTTTCGCATTACTCTAGGTGAATTACGGAAAAGTCGTATAAACATCGCCAATAAAATTAAAACAAATCAAAACAAAGCAAATTACCTGGACTGCGAACAGGTCTAGTGCATGCTCTTAAAGTACAAGCTCCTAATTTTCCGTTAGGTGCACATACGCAGGTATTGCAGTCAACTTTTACACTTGTACCAGGGACACAGGGCTGACCTGAAAAAAAGACAAACAATTGATGCGGCTATTAAAATTAAAAAGGGAAGAGAAAACTTTAAAACACTTTAAGATAGGGACTCATTTTCATAATAATATACGAGGGTAATTCCAAAAGTAAAGAACGTTTTAATCTGACAAGCCGCGCAGTTCTCCCACCACCGCCACCACCATGTCATTGACCTTCCCATTCTTCGCGCCAGTCTGACGTGAACCTTTCAGGGCTAACGTTTTTAATTTGAACTTAAAGGCTAACGTTGGTCTCATTGACCGAAAATAAAATATAACAGAAAAATATATTTTCTAAATAATTTTAATCTGTTTATAAGACAACTAGTAGACTGTATATTAAAACAATTTTAATTTAAAAAAATATATATTATTTCGTTAGTTTTTTCCAAAAAAAAAAACGATATAAAAATATCCTTGCAAAAACTTATATTTTTTTTTAAATGACGGTTCTGAATTGGTCTTAGACAACTGCACATTTTTGGTATTTTAACCGTTTCTCTATCTTGAATATTATTCGAGATACCCATGTAATCCCATCAAATTTGGACTATACTGTACATTAAATAAAAAATGGGTCTAGGAACATTCTTCGCCCACAATTCTTCGCCCACAGTTCTTCGCCCACAATTCTTCGCCCACAATTCTTCGCCTCCACAATTCTTCGCCCACATTTCATCGCCTACACAATTCTTTACCGCCACAATTTTTCGCCGCATACAAGCATATCACAAATTTTGTTTGTAAATGTGATTGTTTTTATTTATGACGTTATTTTTACAGATTATTTTATATTAGCCATTAGCGTAAAGTTGTTTCTTGTATATTAATACTTCGTCTTTTAATAGTATGTTTAAAAATTACTACATAAATAGCGTATGTTGTTATAATTTAAATATAAATAAAAATATTCACATTTACCAATAAAATTTGTGATATGCTTGTATGCGGCGAAAAATTGTGGTGGCGAAGAATTGGTAGGCGAAGAATTGTGGGCGAAGAATTGTGGGCGAAGAATGCTCCGGACACGATAAAAAATACATTGAACATTAATTCTTTAAATTATGCAGTTTTATACAATAATTGCCTATTTTAAGAAATGTACAAAAACGGAGGGTGTTTCATTTAAAATAACAAAGTTACGGTCGTTCCGACGAAAGCGGAAGAATATAAAAGTGCCCTTATATCAATACTTCGTCTTTTGATAGTATGTTTAAAAATTGCTACATAAATAGCGTATGTTGTTATAATTTAAATATAAATAAAAATAATCACATTTACAAACAAAATTTGTGATATGCTTGTATGCGGCGAAAAATTGTGGCGGCGAAGAATTGTGGAGGCGAAGAAATGTGGGCGAAGAATTGTAGAGGTGAAGAATTGTGGAGGCGAAAAATTGTGGGCGAAGAATTGTGGGCGAAGAATTGTGGGCGAAGAATTGTGGGCGAAGAATGCTCCGGACACGATAAAAAATACATTGAAAATTAATTCTTTAAAATTATGCAGTTTTCTACAATTGCTTCTTTTTAAGAAATGTACAAAAACGCAGGGTGTGTCATTTAAAATAACACAGTTACGATCGTTCTGACGAAAGCGGAAGATTATAAAAGTATGATCAGATTTTGTATTCATATTACATGTCTAAAATTTGGTGTGTTTACATTCTTAAAGAAAGGAATGAAAGGGTGAGCCTGATACCATTTACTTCGGTGCAATAAAAAACGTTGCCCTCAAAGTTAAAACTAAAAACACAACATTTTAAAGTTATATTAAAATTGAAAACTACACAATTACAAGCAGTAAAATAAGGCTACCTTGAATAAACATTACATTTGTATTAACATAACTGCTATAGATATGACCAAAAATTGTTTTTTTTTGCCATGACCAATAAAACTCATTGAAATTATATCATTAGGAAATACTAGTTTTGTATATCGTTGTTATTTCTGTTAATAAATATTGACTAACTTGCAAGGAAATGAAGCAATACAAACTTTATTTATAGAACTTGTACAACAATTTTAAAGTCCGTATGTCTACTCTAAACTAATTTTAAATCATGTGTCCACTAGGTCAACAAAGGCCTAATTCCTACTAATGTGAAACCTTGTATTCTGACATTGGACCTTCATCTTCAGAAGCTACACACGCATGGCAAGCAGAAAACACATATTTAAAAAAAAAAGTTTAATCGAGAGAGAAATATTGAAGTTACAAAATAGTAATTCCATCATTTCTTAAAATAACTGATGAACAAAACATACTCTAGGATAAGATGTTACCGACAAAATTTTGAATACATGCGTCTGTTGTAGAGGTTACATGTTAACACCACGAGCCTGTTGATAACCCTGTTATCAATTATGTAGGGCGCTCTGACGGTCCAAATTCATTAGAATAATGCTATTGCAATTATTTATGTATGTGTGTCACAGGCAGTAACCTAAACATTAATTAATAATGCCATAGTGAAACAAAGAATGGTTTATATACGAAACATTGTTTCATGTATTGCCTTATCGAATTCCGCTGTACAAAATTTTTATCTGTTTACTTTTTTGTTACATGACGTGAAACGAAAGATAATATTACTCATCTACAAGCCCAGATTTTGAATAGCTTTAGGACTTTTTTGATGGCCTTCTCTGGCGTTCACAACGTTCTGATTCGGTAACAAAATATCACCACATTACAAAGTGCAATCCTTTTGTAATGTTGAAAAATCATTAGCAATTGTTTGGATTAAAATTTTTTATAGCGTACGTAGGGGTCCAAAATCGAAAAGAACTGTTAAAGAAGCTATTGACATCATTATAGCGATACCTATACGAAATAACGATAAATATTGCAACAACGAAACGAAGAATCGGCAGAGTTTAAAAGCTTATTGCTTATGAAGTTTAATCAAAGTGGCCATTAAAAAACAAAACTAAACAAAACAAACCAAAACATCACATCAATAAACTAGCTGCGCTTAATTAAACACAAGAAAATTAAATAATTCAATATAATTGTTACATTTCATAATAATTTATAATTTTCACGGTATTAAAATGAAATTACACCAGAAAAAATTACACAAAGAAGAAATTACACAAGGAAGAAACTATACAGAGAAATATACACACGGAATAAATTTCACAACGGAAATTTGCACACATTCGAAATTTCACATTGATATAATTAATTTTTTTTTTTCAAATTTTGATTTATTAAATTTTTATAATAAAATTTGATACATCGATTATTTGTAACAATTATAAAATAATAAATATTTTACAGACTTCCAATTATCGTTTGCCTTTTATTATTTCATGGATTTGCTTTTCATTCGATTAAAATATATTGGTAATTAGTTTTTCACATTAAATTAAAGATTTTTTGATATCAGTAAGACAGGTATCCAATTATCAAAAAAAGGTCACCGGCTGGTTTTAGAATGATTCAGAAATTATTTCATAACTTTTAGCCATGTGTAATTTTTTTCCTGTGTATTTTATTCCTTGTGTAATTTTTTTGTGTAATTCTTTCCTGTGTATTTTATTCTTTGCGTATTTTGTACCCTGTGTAATTTTTTCCCTGTGTAATTTATTCCTTGTGTAATTTTTTTGTGTAATTCTTTTCTGTGTAATTTATTCTTAGCGTATTTTGTACCCTGTGTAATTTTTTCCCTGTGTAATTTATTCCTTGTGTAATTTTTTTGTGTAATTCTTTCGTGCGTAATTTATTCTGTGCGTATTTTGTACCCTGTGTAATTTTTTCCCGGTGTAATTTATTCCTTGTGTAATTTTTTCTGTATAATTTTTTCCTGTGTAATTTATTTCTTGTGTAATTTTTTCTGTATAATTTTTTCCTGTGTAATTTATTCCTTGTGTATTTTGTACCCTGCGTAATTTTTTCCATGTCTAACTTCTTTCCTGTGTAATGTCTTCCTTGTGTAATTTTTGCGGTGTAATTTTATCACGCTTAATGTTTTCTTGTGTAATTAAATAATGTAACCGATATTCACTCATTATTACTATTAAATTTAAATTATAACATGCTTTTAAAGTGAAGCTCCTTAAACTATGGAACAAATTTGAAGTCTGCTTTTTGTAGATAATAATGTTTTCCTAGGCACATATATTTTTATTTGATGAACTGTCTTTAAAATAGCTAATCTTAATTCATCAATTGCATTTAAACTTTCTTTTTAGGGTTGACTGTTTTAGGAACATTTCAATAAAAAAAAGTAATATGCCTAAGAAACCTTTTTCTTATAAAGTGCAGATCTCAAATTTGTATTGCCTGTAGAGAGAGAGGGAGCTATACCTACAACACATGTAATAATTTAGAGTTTATAGTAATAGTAAGTGAATAATGATAAATTATAATGAAATGTGAAACTTATCTTAAATTTTTGTGTTTAATAAAGTATAGCTAGCATATTTATCTGTTTTTTTGTTTTTATTTAATAGCCACTTCGATTAAACTTAATAAAATAATGATATTGTCATAATTTGCTCTTTTTTTTTAAAGATAAAACTAGCAACTCATACACTCATACATCAATGAAACAAGAAAAAAAAACTGTTTTTAATGAACCCATAGCCAACTTTTGTTGCCATTTAAAAAAATTTAAGTTTGGCTTATATCTCAAAAATTTAATGTTCATCACTTTTTAAATATGTTTTTCTAATTCTACGTAATAATATCTACAGGAATCATTTTACATTTTGGTTTTAACATATACTGAATTAGTTACCATTGAGAAAATCGTTTTTTTTTTCCACAATACTTAAAAAAGTTAAAGTTGTAGATCAAAAGCCAAAATGGCACAAAATTCGTCTTGAAATTTCGCCAACTTTGCTAATTTAACCGACTATGTAACTTTCATAATAACAAAGTTATCCGTACAGCAGCACATGTAGATTATTGTCACCCATTATACAGGGCACCACTCGATTCGAGCCACTATGATCTTGCTTAATATAAGAGATAGAGATTCGCTTCAATAAGCAAAAGTTGCATGCAATATAGCGATATTTAGATGTTTCGAAAAATGCATAGTTAACTTGATAAACGCAAAAATGTTTTTTTTTGTCATATCTCTAAGTTTAAAAATAATGTCATAAAGTTTTGGAGATTAAGGTAATTTCCCCGGCAGTACCAGGTATGCCAAGGCATACTTACAAAGCTATGAGTCAGCTTTTGCATTTGTTATGGACGCCTTATTGCATATTTACATAAATCAATAGCATTTGTTTTTTCTAACAATAATAAGCCACTTGTGGTAATAAAACATATGAATAATATATTTCAATACCAATCTAAAGTTTAAGCGATTAAATATTTCCATAATTTTTTTTAAACAGTTAAAATATATTAATGTTAGCAAAAAGTAGCTTTGTTAAATTGATAAAACAAACATTACTCTTCATGGCCAACTCGTTAGGACAATTATTTTTGTTATTGTAGGTACATACATTTATTACATCTTTCACAACAAGTGTTGTGATTGGGAAATAAATGAAAATGCAATTTATTTATGCGACTATACAGGGTGTCCAGTTTAAAATGAAGTACATGGGTATCTCGGAAACCCTTAGAAATACAAAATCGGTTAAATGGGGAAAAAGTTGCGCAATTACATGCGTAACAATAATCCAGTTTTACATTTTCAATAATTCATCCTGTTACGTAGTACCACCATAAAAACCAAAAATGTACATTTTCTTAAAACCTTCATATTACCTTTATTTGAAAAGATTTTTGCGCCAAATTTTCAGGATAGGAGAAGTGGCCAATAAGGATTTTAAAAATGACATTAAAAATATTCTAGGCCTACTACTTTTCGCGCGGTCATAGCCAACTTTTGTTTTTCTTATGTACGCCATATTGGATTTTTGCATTTTTGAAATCTCCATAAAAAATGCTTTTCAACCATGTAAGACATCGGTATGTTTCACCGGGGGAAAATATGAAAATTTACAAAATTAAAGTTTCACCACAGTAGGCCTTGGTGTCGTGATTAAACAATTGCAAAGACGATTTCTAACAACTGTCAAATAATACATATTTTTTTTAGTGCGAATAAGTTAGTGATTTTCAAGTTTTCAATGGATCATTTTTCAAACAAGCATGAATATGAAATGTTGGAGTGCTTTATTCTCTGTATGAGAAATGATATTATGGCTGCAGAAATGTATTTCAATAAATACCTGGAAAGATATCAGACATTATGTTTTCTGATGAACCATCGACAAAATTCCATTCTTCTCATCTCATCACTATTTTAAAGTCCTTGAAAGGGGCGTTCACGATAAGGATGATACATGAAACGTCTTAAAATTGTACCGGCTGTTAATCGAGCGACACCTATTGTTTTTCCTATCTCACGTTTTATTGAAATACATTTCTACAGCCATAATATCATTTCTCATACAGAAAATAAAGCACTCCAACATTTCATTTCCATGCTTATTTGAAAAATGATCTATTGAAAACTTGAAAATCACTAACTTGTTCGCACTAAAAAAAAATTATGTATTATTTGACAGTTGTTAGAAACAGTCGTTGCAATTGTTTAATCACGACACCAAGGCCTACTGTGGTGAAACCTTAATTTTGCAAATTTTCATATTTTCCCTAGGTTAAACATACCGGTGCTTTACATCGTTGAAAAGCATTTTTTATGGAGATTTCAAAAATGCAAAAATCCAATATGGCGTACATAAGAAAAACAAAAGTTGGCTATGACCGCGCGAAAAGTAGTAGGCCTAGAATATTTTTAATGTCATTTTTAAAATCCTTATTGGTTACTTCTCCTATCCTGAAAATTTGGCGCAAAAATCTTTTCAAATAAAGGTAATATGAAAGTTTTAAGAAAATTTACATTTTTGGTTTTTATGGTAGTACTACGTAACAGGTTGAATTATTGAAAATGTAAAACTGGATTATTGTTACGCATGTAATTCCGCAACTTTTTTTCCATTTAACCGATTTTGTATTTGTAACGGTTTCCGAGATACCCATGTACTTCATTTTAAACTGGACACCCTGTATAACACGACGTCTATAAGAAATTCAAAAATTGACTGGCATAGCTTCGCAGCTAAGTCAAAAATCACTAGTTTATGTAGCATGCGAAATTTTCACAATTCATAAAATTAGGATTTTTATTTGTAAAGCGAAAAAGAGATAAAATAAAATCATAGATCAAAACTGTGGTCTTTTGTTACCTTTGCATTTTTCCACTCATCTGTATGTCTCCGTAGATTAAACTTCATTTTATCTTACGTTTTGCCAATTTAACTGAATAATTTCTATCTCTTATAATAATCAAGATCCACATCGTGGCTTGAAATAAATGCTTGAATCAGTATATAAAATACCGGGAAAATCATTTTGCTTTTATGAAAACAAACAAAAGAAACTGAACAACGTAAAAATATTCGAGGTGCCCAAAAATATATAATTATAACAATGTTTTTGATCAATAAACTTATTTTTAATTGAGGCTTTGCTACGATCTACTGTTTTTAGTTTTTGAAGTAAATTTATCTTCCCTTGTACAATTTTATATTTTAATTATAACATAACGGAAATCTCGAAAATTGAATATTTCTTTTACCTCGATATTGAAAGTCTAATAATTGATGTACAAGTATTGGGAAATGTTCTTAAAATGTGTTTTAGGCCGAGCAGAAGAAGCGAGCTACAAAATGTAAGATTAAAACTGATAACATTTTTGATCATCACAGCTCTTGTGCCGGATTACAACATAAATTTCTTTAGTTAAAAGTCCAAAACAGTTTTTTAATTTTTCTCTAGCTTAGTGACAAAAATATAAAAAACTCTATTCGACGAAGCAGCGCGACGCCAGGAAACTATTTAGTAATTAGAATTTAAAAAAAGAAAGATGTATAAGATAAGTGATTTCTAATTAAATATAAAAATGTACCTATAGATAATTTTTGAAATCGTTACAATTCGATCTGTTCCTCTTTGTTTACACGGGGTGATTTTTGGATTTAACACTTTATTTTAGAGGGACTTTTTTTAGCATTCCTTATACCTAAGTGCAGTGGTTGTTTAGATGTTTGCATTTTTTTGAATACCCCCGCCATTTTTGAAGAGAAAACTCTTAAATTGAGACTATGCATTGAAGAAACCTTGGAGTACATCCTGGAATTTTTGCAATCGATGCATTATTTACAGGGTGTCCAGAATTTAATTTTCTTTTAATGCAACTTCCGACCACTAAAACTAGTTTTTTAAAAAACAATGCCCAATCTTTTTTCTAATGCAAAATTGAAGTCTGCATCGATCTGTATTAGCGTTTTCTATACCCCTCATCAATAATTTTCGAGTTATTTAGAATTTTTGATGAAGCTTAGAGAAATTGTAGTATTTTTAAATAGTAAGCCTTGGAAATGACTACAAATGCTAATAATAATTAACTGTCAACGACTTTTATCGCGTTTGTCTGAAGTATCCATGAAAATGGAAAATCAAGAGTATTCAAACACAAATATTTTGAACTTATTTTATATTCATGAAGAATATCACAAGATTATTGAAAGAACTTGCCGTGAATTTAGTGAGAGGTGTCCTTATTTAACTGCAATGACCAGACGGAAATTTAATTTTGTCTTAGAAAATTTAAAAAAAAGTGGGCATTGTCTTTGAAAAAAACGAGTTATGGTGGTCTAAAGTTGCATTAAAAGAAAATTAAATTTTGGACACCCTGTAAGTAATGCAACGATTGCAAAAACTCCAGGATGAACTGCAAGGTTTCTTCTATGTATTCTCGATTTAAGCGTTTTCTCTTCAAAATTGGCGGCGGTAGATGATATTAAGCATAGGTCCGTCAAGTTGGAGCTACAACATAACAAAAAACAAAAACTTTACCGTCATAATTTTTTGCTAATTTTTTGCTAATTTTTGCTATACTTTTTAAATTTTTTGCTGGTCTCTAATAGGAGATAATTAAAAAAAAAGAATTGTAACTCCAACTTTATGCTGAGTTACATTTGCTAAAAAGTCAAAATGTTTTTATGTCACCATTTTGTGCTCATTTTTTGCTAATTTTTGCTATACTTTTTAAATTTTTTGCTGGTCTCTAATGGGAGATAATTAAAAAAAAAGAATTGTAACTCCAACTTTACGCTGAGTTACATTTGCTAAAAAGTCAAAATGTTTTCATGTCACAATTTTTTGCTCATTTTTTGCTAATTTTTGCTGTACTTTTTAAATTTTTTGCTGGTCGCTTTTCCAAGATATGTAGTTTTTTCATAATCATTATGTGCTACAAATAGGTGGTATTCTTGGATATACAACACGAATAACTTCGAATAACCAAAATGTACGTCAATGTTTTGTTCTAATAACTTTATAATAATTTATAAAGTTAACTTATATACACACTTTCAATTTATTGATATTTAAAAGTAGTTTTGTTGCAGTTTTTGTAAAAACCATAAAGTTTCTTTACATGACTATCAGTTAAGGCATTGTTACACTCCAATAAAATTGAACAATAGGTACATAAATTCAGACCTGCAAATAACAATGCTTAAGACCCACCAGAAATAGGACTAGGTTCTTTTTGTAGAAATAAACATTTTTAGTTGACAATGTTACAACAATAAAAAAATGTTAATACAAAAACCTAATTTTTATTCTTATGTGATGTGGGACATATGTATGTGTCCCTTTAATGGTCTAAAGAGGGTTAAAAAGTCGTAAATAGTTTTTTTTTTAGTTAACTGAAATTTGACTTTGAGATGCAAAAAATTATTTACATCAAGATTTGTGGATTATCGTTGCTGTATTTTTAAAATATTTGGTTGGTCTCTCAGAGAAAATGCAACAAATCGACATAATTATAACATATACCAAGCTACTAAACAATATTTTCTATTTAAAGTGGAAATTGAAAGTGTGTATATAAGTTAACTTTATAAATTATTATAAAGTTATTAGAACAAAACATTGACGTACATTTTGGTTATTCGAATTTATTCGTGTTGTATATCCACGAATACCACCTATTTGTAGCACATAATGATTATGAAAAAACTACATATCTTGGAAAAGCGACCAGCAAAAAATTTAAAAAGTACAGCAAAAATGAGCAAAAAATTGTGACATGAAAACATTTTGACTTTTTAGCAAATGTAACTCAGCGTAAAGTTGGAGTTGCAATTCTTTTTTTTTTAATTGTCTCCTATTAGAGACCAGCAAAAAATTTAAAAAGTATAGCAAAAATTAGCAAAAAATGAGCAAAAAATTATGACGTTAAAAGTTTTTGTTTTTTGTGATGTTGTAGCTCCAACTTGACGGACCTATTAAGCATCACGATGAAAATAAAAAAATTTCAAGAAAGTCCAAAAATCTAAAAAACGACTGCACTTAGGTATAGGGAATGCTATCAAAAGTCCCTATAAAATAAGGTGTTAAATCCAAAATGCAATAAAAAATACACCATTGTCTTAGAATTAAGAAAGTAGACGTCAACTTCCGGTATTTTCGGAAGTGTCGCCATCTTGAAAATATTTTCATTAAACAGATGAAATGCTATTATGGTCATAACCAAAATTTCAGATCATTATACCCTTTTTCATTCTTCATATATTTTTAATGCCACGTCCCAATCAATCACCCTGTATAAACTACAAACTTGTTCTTAATATGAAGCATAAGTAGTGTCGGCAGAAAAAATGTCAATTCAAGTAAATTTTTACAGCATAATTCACTAACAAAATAACACACACAATAGAGCAAATTAAAAAGCACTAAGTAAATTAATAACGTAAAGTTATTTCAAAAACAAATTTCTTAGTGTTAATTGCTACTCATTGGTGGCGAGAACGGTTGTGTTTACTTATTTGTAACATGTCCTTAATTTTTTTAATCATTGAACCTTCGTTTTATAACCGAGTCCTTGATTAGATTATTATTAGATCTCTAAAATTTTAGACTTTTTGGATTATTTTAGATAAAAACAGACTTCTTTGAGCAAGCTTTACATGCAAATGCATGCAGACCAAGGTCGCATTGGCGTTCTTAATTTTTTAAATGATTTTTTTAAGTTAAAGTATTTAAGTACCTTTTAAATAATTTAATGCATTTTAATATGTTTCATGGATGAATTTTTGCTATTTTCAAATTTTTCGGGATTGCTAAACAGTACAAGATATATTGTTGCTGCAAAAGAAGCAGCATTTAGCATCCAGCTTTTCTAATACGAATATTGCTCTTAGAATTTATATGACAATCTTAGGATTAAATTCTGAAGGAGAAAGATCTTTTTTTAACATGAAATATGATTAAAGATCTAATTTGCTCAAGCAATATCAAAACGGTTGCCAGTTGAGGGAACTATTAAAGATTTTGCACTCAAAAAGTGTAGAAAAGTCTACAGAAAGAGAAAATAAACTGATTGAGCAAAAATTTAATGTTTTATTTTAGTTCCTAAACTTCCATTTCCTCAATTTTTAATTTAGTGGGCCCTTAATTTTTCGTAGGCCCTAGGCACTTCCATAATAAACCTTTAATTTATAAAAGATGTTTAAAAAAGTTTTTTAATTTAACTGCAAATCCCATTTTTTTTGACTATTTATTTAGAATTTTCCAAAGTAAACCCCCCCTACTTTTTAAAGGAGCATTGGTAACTTCCAAAGCCATTAAATTAAAATCATTTAAATCAGTGCGTTGATAGAACAAAGCAAATTAAAATAATAAAATTGTGTTAATATACAGTGTGGCTGATTTTTCATTGTCCAGCTTATATCTGCTGAAATATTAAAGTTACCAAAAACAGTTAAATGAGAAACTTATTAAACAAAAGCTGATCTACAAAATTGTGCTAAAAATTTTATTCAATAGCCTACCAGTTTTTTGGAAAAATATCCAACTTTTGTTTTTTAAATAGAACACCCTGTATATTTTTACAGAATCACATTCTAAATCAATTTCTCTTTACAATGATATATCATAAGTACCATTTTGCTTTTAAATTATGCACAATATTTCAAAAAAGGAATTATTAAAGTCGGCTGTGATATTGTTTTGTTTATTGCAAATTACATTAGCAAACACTTGTCAAATCAGACAGAAATAAGTGTAATTATAATTAAGAAAAATGTACTATACAAATAATGAAAAAGTTGATATGCTTTGCTGTTTCCACAGCCGACTATAATAATTCTCTTTTTTTGAAATATTGAGCATAATTTAAAAGCAAAATGGTACTTATGATAATATCATTGTGAAGAGAAATTGATTTGGAATGTGATTCTGTAAAAATATACAGGGTGTTCTATTTAAAAAACAAAAGTTGGATATTTTTCCGAAAAACTGGTAGGCTATGGAACAAAATTTTTAGCACCATTTTGTAGACCAGCTTTTGTTTAATAAGTTTCTCATTTAACTGTTTTTAGTAACATTAATATTTCAGCAGATATAAGCTGGACAATGTAAAACCAGCCACACTGTATATAAAAATTTTAAGCTTTGGAAAATCTTTAGAAATTAATTTAATTCATTTTTAAAAATTAGAGAATTTGAGGTTTCCTTTAACTTAGTATTTTGTATAAAAATTAACTTAAAGTTCCTTTAGGTTTGTGTTTTTGTTCTAAAATCAACTAAAAGTTACCATTAACATTATTTGTTAAAGAGTGTTTTTTTAGGAATAAATACAATATATTTAAGGTCAAAACTTAATGTTTCTGTGTGAGCTCAATAATTTTTTGTTTATAGCATGGTTGCTTGCCCAAAATTATGATCCTTTTCCAACTTTTTAAATTGCAATGAAAATGTCATACCTTGTGCGTTTATTCCAGCAGCTAATATTACCAACGTGACGCACAAAACACTAAACATTTTGCTTCTGTTCATCAAAGTATGGCTACGGTTTATTCAACTGATAAAATAAATCTACATAAACTTCTTTTATATTGATGTGTACGACATAACTAACACGAAGTGGGGACAAGTAAATGGGTTTTTCTGATTTAAAACAAATAAAGCCAGCCTTGACTAAATCATCTATTGATTGTGTATCCGTTATTATTATTCATAAACTGTAAATGAGTAAATATTTATCGCTTGTTGATTCTTGTAATAAGACTGTGAACAAAACATTATAATAACGAATGAGTTTATGTAATATCAGCAGAAATGTCTTTGGTGACGCTGTTTGTTTTACTGACAAACCCCGCATAAAGTTAAATCAGTTATGGTTGATGCTGTAAAGACACAGGGTACCTAATTTTTTAGGAATCGCTGTTTATCTTAGTCTTAGATAGTATTGCAGATAGAAAAAACACCCTTGCTACATTTTTAAAAATTACACTTTGTGCAATTTAAATTTTTCAAATTAGGCAGTAGCAACATATTTTTTAGTTTTTAATAATGATAGTTTCCTCGTTCAAACAAAAAGAATGGGAAAATTGAAAAGACCCACCAATGCTTTTTACTCCTAAATAAATTGAGTATTTTGAGATGTATAATTTATTTAATTAGAATTAAAAATGACACGTAATTTTTCCAACCCAATGGAAAGTAGTTCAGATAAAACCTATCCATAAACCAGGAAAACCAGCTGAAGAACCTGCGTCATACAGACCTATAAGTCTTTTGTCCGTGCTTCCAAAACTGTTTGGGAAACTATTTCTTAAAAGACTAAAACCACCACGACGTACTGAATATTATAACAGAGCATCAGTTTGGTTTCAGGCAACAACACGCCACAACAGGTGCACAGGGTAGTAAAATCCTAAATTAAACTTTTGAAAAGTACATGGACTGTTTTGCTGCATTTTTGTATATCACCCAGGCGTTTGACAAAGTGTGGCATCAAGGCTTACTGCACAAGTTAAAAGCAAAACTACCATAAACTTATTACCGGGTCCTACAGTCATAATTAATAAATAGACACTTCATGGTAAAATACCAAGAGGAAACAACACAGCTGTACCCTTTACAATCAGGGGTTCCACAGGGCAGTGTACTGGGACCGATATTATATCTTGTCTACACCGCAGACATTCCAAATTCGTCAAATACTATCACGGCAACGTTTGCCGAAGACGCGGCTATTCTAGCAACAAGTGAAGGACCTGCGAATGCGTCCGACAAGCACTAGATGATATTAGGCACTGTCTAAAAAGATGGCGTATTAGAGCTAATGAAACTAAGTCGCAGCATGTGACGTTCACATTAAGAAAAGAAACACGTCCCAGTGTAAGTTTTAATGGAAAACTGCTTCCTCAAACAGAAACTGCCAAATACTTAGGGGTGCACTTGGACCGACGCTTAACGTGGAAACCTGGAAACATATTTTTATGGAAAGGAAGCAGTTAGGATTAAAATTTACAAAACTTTTGTTGCTTATCGGCAGAAAGTCAAAAAATATTTTTAAATTATACTGGCGTAAGTTCAGGTCTGTTATTAAATTGAACAGCGAACAAATCTATCTCTCCTCACAAACTATGGCCACTGTAAAAAGTTTTTACCTTGAAATCTTTCTTTATTAATAAATTATTGTTAAAAAGATTTATTAAACTATTTTATATATTTTTTACTTGTTAGTGGATTAAACAGCAAACAAATCTTTCACTCTTCGCAGGCTGTGGAGGGTTTTTACAGGAATTTTTTTCTCCATTGAAGTAATTATTTTGATGCATTCAAATAGAATATTTGCTTGATGTGACTTTAATAATTAATTAACTTGACAGACAAATACTGTAAAAATTTACCGTTAATGAAAATCAAGGTTTTCAAAATATAAAAATCGTTATTAGCTAAAAGCGAAAAGGACTTGCAATTCAATCTAGACCTATGGGCAGATACATTAAGTAGATATAATACGAATATTAATATAACAAAGACAAAGGTTATGGTTATAGCGAAAAATCATGAACCAGTTACAATTATGCTAGACCAAAAAAAGATAGAACAGGTGACAAGTTTTAAATATTTAGGAACAATAATTACAGAAAATGGTAAATTGGAGGAAGATCTGAATAACAGAATAGCGGCAGCGACGAAATTTTACTACGCCACTAATAAATGTTTGATAAGTAAGAAGGAGATATCAAAAGAAACGAAGACGCGAGTTTTTAATGCAGTGTACGTACCCATCCTCACGTACAGTTCAGAAACTTGGACACTAACTCAAAAACAAAAACAAAGAATACAGGTACAGGAAATGAGATTCTTGAGAAGAATAAAGGGATGTGGATTGATCGATAAAATCAGTAACGAAAAAATCCGAAATAACCTAGAAGTAACAGATATTAAGAAAAAGATGGAGACGAATCAATTAAGATGGCTTGGACATTTACTACGCATGCCAGAAAGTAGATACGCGAAAATAGGATGGAAAATGCAGATAGAGGGAAAAAGAAACAGAGGAATACCAAGAACAAAATGGGAAAAAGAAGTGAGGAAGAGACTAGAAGAAAAAGGAGTCAGCTGGAGAGATGTGCCACAATTAGCTAACGATAGGAAGGAGTGGAGAAACATAATACAAGAATAGAAAGGCATACCTCGACACCGAAAGGTACAAGAGGAACCGATTAAGAAGAAGAAGAAAAATCATAAAATTTTAGAGGAATATTTTAAACATCGTATGTTTAGTCTTAACACTAGTACCATTAGATGCGCAATAATTTTATTTCCCTAATGGTAGTACCATTTCTTTTCCAGTAAGTTAAATTGCCGAGCAGGAATCCTCGAAAACGTTTAACCCTTATACTACCATGGGGTCACTGGAGACCCCACACGCTCTTTGAATCTATATATTTTTGAAATGCTGCTTCCTAAAATTCCAAAAAAATTTGACTTTACACAAAATAGTATATATTATGTGATGGTACAATAAGATTTTTGTAGGATGTATCGTTTTTCAAAAATTTAATTAAATTACACGTAATACCACTGGGGTCACCAATGACCCCTAATAGTTTGTAAGGTGCATTGATTTTAGAACGTTGTTTAGCTTTGTCTATGAGTTATAATTTTATCTCGTTGTCTGCTTGTGATTGCCAAGGAGTTTTTACGCTTCATTGGTCTGTTGATATTAGTTTATAAATCTCATAACGAAGGGATTACAAAATTGTGGAATGTTGAAGATGGACGTCCTATATTCAACAAAACTTTTAGTAGAAACATATTCACTGCAATTTCTCAATGCCTGCGTTTTGATCATGCTAAAGCAAGAAGAAAAATTCGAGCCCAAGTAAACTGGCACCAATTCGAACACTTTTTGAATTATAGCTACCTACTCTACATTCCTTATAAGAACATAACGGTTGACGAACAGCTGTTAACTTTCCGAGGTAGGTGCCCCTTCAAACAGTATTTATCATCACAGCCTGGAAAATATGGCATAAAGGCATACGTTTACAATTTTCAGTTCTACAGTGGTAAAACAGGTGACCAGCTTGAACGTAATCAAGACAAACGAGTAGTTTTAGAAATGATAGAGGGGTTAGAGAAATCAGGGAGGAATTTGACCACCGATAATTTTTTTACGAGTCTCCAACTTGCAAGAGATTTGAGAGAAAAGAATCTAACATTACTTGGTACAGTACGGAACAGTAGGGAACTAGCCGATTCGCATAAGAGAGACCTGTATTCAACTAAATTTGGATATCAAGACGACGCTATATTAGTGTCTTATTGTCCATAAAAGGGAAAAAGTGTTACGTTACTATCAACAACACACGACATTGGAGAGGTTTCTGAAGGTGACAAAAAGGAACAGCAAATAATAATTGACTATAATAAAACAACATCAGGCGTTGATACCATGGACTAGCTTGTACGAACATAATACTGTAAAGAGACACACGAAGATGGCCTGTTGCAGCTTTTTATAATATTATAGATATTAGTGCCTACATTATATGGTGTTACCTAAATAAAAATTGGCAAGCAAAAATTTGCTACAAACGGCGACAGTTCCTTATGCAACTAGGAAAACAACCAGCGGCTACTGAAACAGAGTTACAAAAACCATCAACTTCACAGAGGCAGTAGTTACAAAAGTCGCAAAAACTCAAACGTGGTAGATTTTGTGAATGTCCAAGAAACTTAGATAGAAAGCATTCAAATATTTGCAACCATTGCAGTCGCTTTATTTCTAATAATCACCAGACAATTGCTTGTACGGCCTGCAAACGTAACATAAACGTAGAATTGTTAGATCTTTTTATAGTTATTATTAATTAAAATAAATTACTAGTAACTATTTTTAAGTATTTGATATTACTATGTTGTCTAAACAATGTATAAACAGCTTGGAAAAACGTTTTTACTTGATCATCATAGTTTTATACAGTAAAGAGCTTTGGGGTCAATATGACCCCAGTGGTATTACGTGTAACAAAAAAATTGCGGTATTATAAGGGTTAAAATAATGTTAAAGTACTATGTTCAAGCTTGCAAGTGGACACCCGGTATACCTCAAAATTTTCTGTAACTTCTTGAAACATCATCGTAAATATCATGAAATTACCGAAAGAAGATTTTAGAACGCACTGTATTTATTTATAATCCTTTTTGAAGACAGATCGTTTTCTAAAGTTATTCAGTAAAAAATTAACTTTGTTCGTTGCATTTATGTAAGAGTAGATGCTAATTTTCTGACATAATATTTACTAAATTCGCTAAAAGCTTTTTTAAGTGACATGTTTAATAATGTGTACAAATACATACCTTTGTTTATCTACAATGACAGAATAGTACTATCGAAGATAATTACCTCAAAATAAATTATATTTTTCGTATAATACTCTAAAGTGTTACGTGTTTTTGTGTATTAGTTTTTATGTAAAGTATTTACTAAGTGAATTATTATTAATCCATGATTAAATATTGATGTTGACAACACAGACTTCTAGGAAATTAGGAAACTGATAATTATTACTCAACTCCGAGATACAATTAAAAAGAAAATGAAATTGTTCGAGGAATAGTAGAGTTATTAAATCATTATCCAGCTATGTGAATTTTGATTCCTGAAGCGAACATTCAACACGTTGATTGTCTCAATAAAGACATGTCAAATGCGTTCTATCCACCACGAAAAGTTAAACTCCCGCAGTAAATAGTCTGTACGTTTAAGTAATTTAAAACTGACATTGATTTTAAACAATTTTTTTGAAATTATCGTCGGTTACTAATTTAATTCTACTAAATATTGTGTTTGTGATATCAATTATCACTAGGTCCGCAATTGCAATAGCAATATTAATTTTAGACATGATGAGTCTCCAACTTTATTTAAAAATAATTAGATTAACGATGAGGAAATACACACATATAAGGAGAGTCTGAAAATCGTGTTTAAGGATGGGGACCTGGCTTATTATAATAGAGTATAGATTTAAATTTGGCAAAGTTGCTAAATTTGGTACTCATTATTAATCCGAAAAGAAACTGGAAATATCTCAAACCATGTCTGAGGAAATTGGAAAAAACCGGAAAATACGGTTTTTGAGAATCGTCTCCTTTGCATGACAAAATATTTTAAGTGTGTAAAAACATTTCCTAAGCAACATTTTAAGCCGAATCTGTTAGTTAATTACCAATTTTTCCTAGATCGATTCTTTTTTGTTTTATGACGACCAACTTTTTTTTCCAATGGGCGTAATTTTTGCTATTTACATAATCAAATAGAGTTTTTTTTTTCATTAATTTAACATACATGATATTTTTTTTACTGGTACGTTCATGGTCAAATTTGTAGAATTGCGTTTTGGAAAACAACCACTATAAATCAAGCAGCCCAGGTACTTCAATCAACAAACTAAAAATTTTAAGTCTATTATGTACGTGTCATCGTAATAAATTGGTGTAAATGAACATTCGGAAAATTCCTCAAAGAACAATAACGCGAGTTCTGGACATTAAGAAACATTTGCTGTTGTTATGCATTGCTGAAAGGGGAAATTTATGTGAACATCTTGAATTTGTTTTACTTTTTATAAATTTCACGTTATTGTTAAATTAAGTGTACCGATTTTCTAAGTTTTGTCATACTTTCCTTATATGCTTTATACTAATTTACTTAAGTTGCCTTCTACGTAGAAAAATAGTCTTTTTTTAAATATTGTTACTGTTACTATACTAAACAAGTAGGATTCCTAGTCAATAACAAAAAAAAAAAAATTGTAGTATATCGCGTTTGTTTTCATTATTGAAGTTTGTTTTTAATTGTTGGTTTAAGGACGCTTTAGCTACTACTACTATTAGCGTCCGTGAAATGGAGGGGGCGGGGAACAAGGATAGGGTGGGTAAGGTACGGGTAGGTGGAAGTACTATCACAGCATTTGCCTATAGTAGGTAGGGGAACACGTAAAACCCCTACGATGACAGACGGCCAAAACGCAAATTTACAAACTTGACAATGAATACAGAAAATAAACTCTATTTTATTGTGTATATGCAAATAGCAAAAATTGCGCCCTGAAGAAAAAATAAAGTTGGTTGTTATAAGACAAAAACGAATCGGCCTAAATAGTAGCTTGGGCAAGGTTTTTACACATTTAAAATATTTTATATTCCAAGGGAGTTATAGACGATTTTCGGGTTTTTACCAATTTTCTCGGTACCGTTTGAGATATTACTAATTTCTCTTCAGATTATTATTGAGCACCGAATTAAGTGACTTTGCCGTATTAAACCTACACTCAAGCTTTTTATAATAAGCGAAGTCCCCCACGCTTAAACTCGATTTTCAAACACCCTGAATAGGGAGTTTTTTATTTTTAAGAATCGCTTATACGCCGGTATGTACGGTGTCTACTCCACGATTTTAGGTCAAACGAAACATGGAACTAAAAGTAAATTTAGAAAAAAAAACACAGATTCCTACATCTGATGCTTAATGCTAGGACAGTAGTGTGTTCTGTTGCCTTACGATTTGCGGCATACAAACTTGACTAATACTTAGGCTACTCGCAAGCAGGTGGCGCAGACTGTACCAAAAATAATTCTTTACTTAATTTTACATTTCAAAAACCTGAATACCGTTTATTCATATTTGTTCTAAACAAAAAAACTACTAACTGTATACATTTCCATAAATATTATTTGGTTTGTTATGTAGAAGTAAAATTTTAAATTAATTAATAAATCAGTTTAGAGGATCATTATCAAAAAAATATATGTAGGTAAATATAAATTCATCGCATAGGCCTCTAGATTAATTTTAATAAAATTAAGTCAATAAAATAGTTAAACCTAATAAAGTGCAATTATAAGAAAACTTATTTAATACAATTGTTTTTTTTTTAGGTAAAGTTAATAAAGTTTCTCCAAATACATCCAAATTTAAAAATAAGTTTGTCGCTTACTTTAATGTTATTTTATTTTCAATAATTTTTTAACAAGTTTCACAAAAAGATTTCAAATTAATGGTGATGTATGGAAAGCAAAATAGTTGAGTACATGCGAGCCTCTATTTAAAAAAAAAAATTTAAACTAAAAAAAAAAACGTTTGAAAATTAGATTTATTTAAGTAAATCTTTTCTAAATAAAAATTAGCCACTAAAACCAAAAATTTTGTTTAGATGCAGCAAGTTGTCAATTCTGTTTTAAGAATGGAGATGGGTTTAACAATTTACCTGTAGCCTTAAAATGATGATTTACGAACGAAATATACAAGTATCACACTTCTGCTATCTGGGAACAGGTGTCAGCTACGAGAAAGATAACGATATAGAATCAAAATTACATCATTTTGAATACATATGCAGCACTTATAAATAGAATGCTAAACAACAGAACACGAAAAGAAACGAGAATAAATATAAAAGAAAGGCCACGCCAACTCTGATGTACGTTAGGGAAACTTGTGTTTCCACTAGGGATTGCAATCCCGATCAAATTTTACGATCCCGGGATTTCGGGATTGAAGATGTTTTAATCCCGGAATCCCGGGATTATATATAATGTGAAGTATTTGCTTAAAAACAGAAGCTAATGCAGTGTATACAGGGTAGTGCTTTTTTCGATGCTCACCATTGCTATCTTGGAAACGGTAAGAGATACAAGGTCGGTTAACTTAGAGAAAAGTTGCACATTTTTATGACGATTAAGAATCTGAAAAGAAATCCTAAATACTTTCATACGTTTTTGATTTATTACAAAAAAACTGAAAGCTGTGATTTTAGAAAAATATTATTATCTTCCCTACCATTGACGCTATCTCATTTAAACTTGGGAACTATATGTTTTTGACCGTCCTGGGTTTGATGACGTCAACAGAAATTTTCTAAGCCTTCTAGATTTCAAGTTGCGATAGTCAACTTTTTTATTTCTTATGGCCGCCATATTGGATTTTTACACCATCAGACAGACAAAAAAATTAGCTTTTCAGATTGGTAACCAACATACCTTTTTTCTTTCAAAAAACTTGTTGAAATTTTAAAATTTGTATAAATAATCTATAAAATCGTGAATGTATCGAAAAACAATTGAAATTATAATACATATAAATAAAAATGGCACAACATTTTATAGATCTAATAAAATAACGAAATGACAATAAATTTTAAACACCAGATACATAATTATTTAAACTGTTTAAAGTGCGCGCCGTTATGTATGATGATGTAGTGGTTAGTCCTCAAATTCATTTCGTCCACTGCCTTTAGGATAGTTTGTCTCGAAATAGAGTCGAAAGCATTTTTGATTTTACGGCGAAGAAGTTCAATATTTTTCGTTAGAGTTGCATAAACAACATCAATTTAAAAGTAATCCATAGGCGTTAAACATGGCGATCGCAGAGGCAAATGAACATGACCAAACGTACCAGGTCATGAATTTTGTACATCTAAATTAATATCGTTTTACAATGCGGGCGTTATAAGGACCAGCTCGTTCTTGCTGATACTACTGATGATTTTGAATTGTTAATAATGGCAATTCGCCTAACATATCTTCTAAATATGTTTCCAACAATCTTAATTTCGTTATCATTAGACCAATAAAATGTTCTGTAGCTTTTATTTATATCATAGTTTCAATTGTTTTTCAGAGCATTCTCGATTTTATGAATTATTTACAAAAATTTTAAAATTTCAACAAGTTTTTTGAAAGAAAAAAAGCATGTTGGTTACCAATCTAAAAAGCTAATTTTTTGTCTGTCTGATGTTGTAAAAATCCAATATGGCGGCCATAAGAAATAAAAAAGTTGACTATCGCAACTTGAAATCTAGAAGGCTTAGAAAATTTCTGTTGACGTCATCAAACCCAGGACGGTCAAAAACATATAGTTCCCAAGTTTAAATGAGATAGCGTCAATGGTAGGGAAGATAATAATATTTTTCTAAAATCACAGCTTTCAGTTTTTTTGTAATAAATCGAAAACGAATCAAAATATCCAAGATTTCTTTTCAGAAAATGTGCAACTTGTCTAATTTAACCGACCTTGTATCTCTTACCGCTTCCAAGATAGCAATGGTGAGCATCGAAAAAAGCACCATCCTGTATATATATTTTTTGAATTACAAATGATTTACATAATTATTGAATAATTTAGTAATTACCATTTATTAACTTTTTATTTAATTTGTTTCCTTTATAATTTCTGTTAATTTGTTTTAATTATATCATAGGTGTAAAGATGTTAATAATAATTAAAATGTATACCGTATCATGTTTTATTATTATAGAAATAATCGAATTATTAGATATAACATTTGAATAAATGAAATATATTTGAATAAATTTATTATACATTAGAATACATAATTACATAAACTTAAATTTACTGAAACTGTTTAAAACTCAAACAAAGCACAACTTTAATTCACTAAAAATTTAAAAAATAGACTGTTTTATAAGTAACAAAAATAAAAGAAATTAGGATGAATATTATCTTAGTACAAGAGTTTTTTTAAATTTTGTTATCATACATAAGACATAACATAATTGTAAATAATAACACAAAATTATATTCATATTATTTGAACATTTATTATTTATTCTCTTTTTCTCTTTGAAAATGTGATCGGAGGAATAGTAGTGCATCTAAAGTATGGTCATTTAGCCTACTTCTTATTTTATTTCCCAAATATGCAGCAGCAGAAAACGCTCTCTTAGGATCGATGCTTGCTGGTGGAATTGACAACTTATATTGATACTCTAATACACACAAAATAATGTACTTATAGTTAAATTTTTTAAATCCCGAAAATCCCGGGATTCTACATTTAAAATCCCGGGATTTTCGAGACCAAAGAGCGACCGGAATCCCGAATCCCGGGATTGCAATCCCTAGTTCCCACACAACGCGACAGGAATAAATACAAAAAGCAGAAATGTGATTATTCAAAGCAAAGGGACGAACCGTTAGAGACCAAATACGAAACGAAGATATAAGGAAAGAACTAGAAATTTACGATCTGGAAGGAAAAATACAAGAAAACGGGGAGAGATACAAAGAACATATATTAACAGAATGGAGCATCAGAGATTGCCAAATATAATGAAAGTATCGACCAAGAGGAAGAAGAGAAATAGGAAGACCCATGAAAAGATAGGAACAACAAAAATAACATTTCTTGTAGGCGGAACAAGCAATTTGTCTAAGCCATGAATTGAAGAAGAAGAAGTAGATGGAGAAGAACTTTAAAATATGCATTGTTAAATTTTATCACGACAGTAATAGATCACTCATTCTTTCATGATTATACACATCCTGTTTACGCTTCTTGGCCTACAGTTTTTACTAATTACAATATTAATGATGAAATAGGTAAAATAATGTATTTCAAACTTTAAAAACTAAAAGTAATTAATGAATCAACCTGATGAATTGAATAAAGTATTAGATGCGATATTTTCATTCTACCAAAATTGTCGGTTTTATTGAAAGAAGCTTTGTAAATAATTTTATTTGTACTTAAATAATAAACATAATTGTAAGCGGTGGCTTTTAAAGGATTTTATAAAATACTAGCTGACTGACCCGGCGTTGCACGGGTGATTACAATTCTCTTTTATCAATCACAGACTACTCGCGCTCCGCGCTCGCGCCCGCCGGATGTTCCCATATTAACAATCACAGATTACTCGCGCTGCGCGCTCGCGCTCGGCGGACCTTCCCAGACGTTTCCGGCCGTTCCGGCCTGTTCCGGGCTGTTCCGGCCGTCCTTTATACTGCGTTTGATCCGTTGGGTCCTAAATAGTAACTGTGCAAAATTCGGACCCGATCGGTCAACGGACCTAGGATTCTATAGCGAACAAACAAACAAACAAACAACAAGCTCTTTTATATATATAGATACAGATTTACAATAATAGACAACATTGATTTTGTTAAATTGTAATTAAAATATTGGTGTTTTCGTTTTAACAATTTAATTTCATAACCAGGTAAGACTAACATGTTAGGATCCAGACCGTTGTGATAAAACAAAAATCTTCGGATTGTTTACCACTGCCCTCCACTTATCGAAGTGTCTACTACACTCTATAGCACTCTTATCGTCATATTTGTGCATAACTGACGTAAATAAAGCATTTATAATTAATAAAGACAAACGTATGCAATTTTGCTATTCACTTATCATTAAAATGTCGTATCAGCGAATCAGATGTCGCAATATTGAGGAATTGTAAAAACAAAAAATTATCGTATGAACGACGCGTCGGAAAGCGAATTGGTACGAACCGGTATAAAAGTTTTTTTGAAAATTGGTGAGTAAGTTAAAATACGTTCATTATTACTGTTTCAAACTAAATGAAATTTGTTAATTAGTTAAATCTACTATTCATCATTTGATTTCTTGATCAAAGATATTATAGGTATTAGAAACAGACAAATCACATTTTTTAGTTCATATTTATTAAGTATCACTATTTTTCAAGTGTTCCATATTTAAAAAAAAAAAATTATTTAAGTTGTTCAAACAGTTTTAAGTACAGGGTGGTCCAAATTCGACGGGATTGCATGGGTATCTCGGTTAATATTTAAGATAGAGACACGGTTAAATTACCAAAAATGTGCAGTTTTTTGAGGCAAACTCGGAACCGTTTTCAAAAATATTCTATCATTTCCGGTTTTCGAGTTAGTGAAAAAAAGTGTTTTTTTGTCATATTAATACTGTGTCATATCTCCGTTATTGTTGTAATTATCGAAAATATTTATGAAGATTACTTTTAGATAAGTTCATGCTGAATTTGATTATCCTAAAAAAATTTTTACCCTGGCCGTTAAAAAGTTATGACACAAACTTACCTTTTTTTAAATGGGAACGATAGTTGGCTGTGACCTATTTAAATTCCTTATTTTTTCCTTATTCCAATATATAAGAGTCGATGTATTTATTTTTAATAATACGCCAGTTATGAAGGTTTTTTAGATTTTTTTTCTAAGAAAATCATAGTAGGCTGTGAAAACAAAAAAAAAAACAGGGTGTAAAACCTTATAAAACTCATATGGTACAAGTTACCAATTATTAAATTTGTTGTTTAGCTAAACATCAAAAATTTTTGAACTTAAAATAAACAGCAATATACTACATTACTGCTTATTCCGACTATGTTGTTGTTATCTTATGTTCAAATATTTACAATGTTTATCTCAACAAATTAAAAAACCTTGGTAACTTGTACCACATGAGTTTTATAAGGTTAACACCTTGTTTGGTTTTTGTTTACATAGCCTACTAAAATTTTCTTAGAAAAAAAAACTAAAAAACCTTCATAACTTGCGTATTATTAAAAATAAATACAATGACCTTCATTTATTTGGAATGAGAAAAAAATAAGGAATTTAAATAGATCATAGCCAACTATCATTCCCTTTAAAAAAAATGTTATTTTGTGTCATAACTTTTTAACGGCAAGCGTAAAAAAATTTGTTTTGGTATAATCATTTTAAACATAAAAATATCTAAAAATAATCTTGATAAACATTTTCGATATTTACAACAATAACGGAGATATGACACATTATTAATAAGACAAAAAAACACTTTTTCTTCAATAACTCGAAAACCGGAAATGTTAAAATATTTTTGAAAACGGTTCTGAGTTTTGAGTTTGTCTCAAAAAACTGCAAGTTTTTGGTAATTTAACCCTTTCTCTATCTTAAATATTAACCGAGATACCCATGCAATCCCATCGAATTTGGACCACCCTGTACAGGTACAACACCGATTTTTCGACAACTGATGGTTCGGCACTTCCTTTAGTCCGGACGAAATTATGAGAGATAATTTGAAATTCCCGCGACCACCAGACTAGTTTACTGGGCGGTCACAGATGGCGTTGTGTGTAGGGCGCGCGTTTTTACATTATCTACACTGCACTTATTGGTGGTGATAATGAAATTTCATGAGATTATAAGTTATTTTGCTTAAATTAACCCAAGCTATTGGTTACGGTTGGTCCGGCAAAACGGTTAATCCGGTAAGGTTTTGGAACCAAGATTACCGAAAAATCGGTTTTGTACCTATAGGTAAAGGTTGGCCAAATTCGAAAGTCCTACGGGGTTTCTTAAGCACTACAGGCGAAATGAAAATTCATCGTTTTTGAAAATTTACTAAAACATCTATATTTATTAAAATAGAAGAAAGTCGCTTGAGGGTGTCTTATACAGATTTTAATGCTTACAATTTACATTTATTTTAGCGAATTTGACTTTCAAGATAATATAAAGTAAACTTAAATTTTTTAAAAGGTAACTATAGTTGTTAGGACTTTATATGAAAGAGTATTTTTTTTAGCTTTTTAAAAATATTTTGTTTTACATATGCAAAAAATAACCGAGATGTGGCCTCTTTTTGTAAAAATTTTCTTATCAAAGTTTGCCATGATTTCGTAAACAAGTGATGCTTGCAATAATTATTAAACAACTAAACGTCATTTCCAAGTAAATTCTGCAATTCCTAACATTTTAAACGTTTCAAAGTGTTTAAATTTAACCATTTTTACATCACAATAACTCAATAAACAGTTATACAAGATACAAAACAATTCGCGGATTTGCTTCAAAATTGAAAAATTTACTTGTAGATGACGTTTAGTTGGTTATTTATTGCAAACATCACTTGTTTACGAAATCATGACAAACTTTGATATAGATATAGAACTTTTTACAAAATGAGCTATATCTCGGTTATTTTTTGCAACAAATATATAAAACTAAATATTTTTAAAATACTAAAAAAAAGATCTTTCATATAAAGTCATGGCTAGGGATTCTGAGTCTCGACAATTTTTTAAGTCCCGGGACTCGAGACTTTTTTTTATCAAAGTCCCGGAATTCTCGGGACTTCGAGACTTTTGCGAATTTTATTTACATACCAAAAAATAGTGGTTTAACCCGTCAAAAATGACCGAAGATTTTATACAGTGCAAGAAAAATGATGATACATTCATATATGTACTCAAAATTCATCGGCTATTTTCACTGTAAAAAATAAATTATTTCTTGACAGTGACATTGTTTCTGAAAGCACCCGCTATATACTTAAAATTGCTTCTTTGCACGTATCGCGATCGTGAATCGGTCGTGACAGTTGACAGTTTTTTTTTAAATTAAACCAAATTCATGGATTTTGTTTTTGAAGCATTTATTTTATGAACAAAGTATAGTAGCAGGAGTAGTATTATTATTTATAATTAAGTCTTCATTTTACATAAACTAAAATATGTATTTCAAAGTAAATGCCTATTTTAAATAAACTCAACAATTTTCATTAAACTTTAATACGTAACAGGCATAAGTAAAATATATTTTAACTAATAAACTTAATAATAATTATTCTTTAGGTTTAAAGCAGACAAGAAATAAACATAAATAATTAAATATGGCAGGCAAAAAAATAAAATAAAGTTAAGTAAATACTGATTGTTAGTATAAACTATAAACATAAAAAATTATGAAACAAAATATTTTTGCTAAACTCCTGGCAGTAAAATTTGTTTAAAAATTAGAAGTATAAAAAATTAATTTCAGTGTTCTGTAACATTTAGTCTCGTCTCGAGTCTCGAACTAAATGTCCCGGGACTCGAGACTTAGAAAGTCCCGGGAATTCCCGGGACTTATGTCTCGGGAAAGTCCCGGGACAGAATCCCTAGTCATGGCCAACTAGGGTTTCCTTAAAAAAAAAAAACAAGTTTACTTCATATCATGAAAATCAAAGTCGCTAAATTAAATTTTAATTGTGTTTTTAAATTAAGCATTAAAATCTGTATAAAAACACCCCAATAACACTCTTTTCTATTTTAATAAATAATGAAGTTACCTACAGTAAATTTTCAAAAACGATGAAATATCATATTTCGTCAGTAGTGCCGAAATTGAAAGCAATATAAAAAATCTGATTGCATAGGCATTATTTTCTCAAAAAAATTGCCCAAGAGACCAATATTACATTTTTGCTAACTATTATGACAACCGAGATACCTTGTAAAACATTCGAATATGGTCCACTCTGTACTTTTTGTTGTTTGTCCCATATCTTTCTCGCTCTAAAAATTTTATTCTTTTTATTTGATCTCAATACTTGTGACGTTTATTTGTGTCTTTTTTATTAAACATTGGTTTATAAACATGATAAAAGAAGCCCACAGTACTTATTTCACACAAAAGAGTTTCGAAAATGTCAGAAAAGTTTAATGTCCAAACGCTCAGTTTTAATTTAATAGTGTTTTGTCATATTTCCGTCCTCACTTATTAATTGCTATAATATTTTAAGAAGCCACATTATGCCCATTTAGTCTAACTTTTTTCGATACACTAGAACTAGAACACCCGCTGACAAGTATTAATTCTAAAATTTTAATGTGTGAACTGTTAAATTATAAAACACCTAATTTATCAGTTTCAAAACATCCAAAATTCAATTTCTTTAAATCCAATAGGTTCTTAGCTCTTGAGAAATGAGACCTCATTTGTTATCTGTACCGCTTTGTATACACACACACAGTAAATAAGCCAGCTACGATAAAAATCTACACTGTTCCCGAAATGAACTAATTTATGCGTTATTCGGTAATCATAACATGTCCGAAACAAAAAGACAGTGTATTAATATTTATTGTAATATTTAATATTTATGAAAAGTCATTTTACAAAGTCAAAATATTATAGTTTTCGGCAGGTAAACTACGATGCTTAACGCTGTGTTCTCTTTCTGCTGTTTATTTCAGATGCTATTAAAAAGAGATGGGCTATTTCTAAAAAATGGGAATCAAAATACGGTTGATGAATTTATAGCAGTTCAAAATAGGGAACGCTTCATTTTAAAGCCATAGGCGTCCGGGCTATTCTTAGTTTATAAACGGCGATAAGAATTTATCCAGAATCTATCTCTACGACTCGACAACAATATCAATAAAGATTCAGTTCTGGTTACCGGTTCGCTAAATTTTGGCTTTTCAGTTTTTGTACCTGTTCCGTTTTTCAATTGTGCAACGATGCAGTAAAGTTAAATCTAGTAATCAAGTGATCAGGGCAAAGGTTTCGGTTCCGATTCGAATTCCTTTTTATTTTGAATAGAGAGTAAAAAGTCGTTGATAAAAACTTGCATCCACTTGCTATGGAAAACTAGGGAGTATACAGGGTGATTCCGTTTGACTGTCGCACCCCTATAACTTTGTTATTTTAAGAGGAAACCTCTATAAACCCTATGTTTTTGTAAATCGCAGAAAATTCTTTATCAATGTTTTTTCTATGAAGAAATATCTGGCAATAGTCAACTTAATTTTTTTAAATTACAAGGTATACTTTTTTTATTGATACCTATAGGGAATAAAATTTTAAATCCGATAGTTTTTAATATTAAAATAACCGATTTATTGTAAGTATTATTGTAACCATGTGTTTGGAGCGGAGCACGGAGCTGAAGCACGGAGCGGTGGAGCAATGGGTTTTTGCCCGGAGCAGGAGCGGACTCCGAACCAAATTATTTTAATTGCTTTACTGCTCCAGTTTATTATGTAAAATTTTTATCAAGCAACTTTTTTTTTCTTTCCTTCAACCTCTGGAGACCAATAATTTATTCTTACAAACATTTATTTAACTTTACTTGTTTGTTAGGGTTAAATATTGTAATTTTTGACCAACTTCCACATATCCTATAAATGTTATTTTTAAACACATTTTGTAATTAAAAAACTTGTTTTAAGAATGTTAAAAATATTTGTAGCATGGAACGGAGCTGGAGCGGAGCTGGAGCGGAGCTGGAGCGGAGCTGGAGCAGGCATTTTGATGCCGGAGCGGAGCTGCAGCAGAGCAATTAAAAAATTGGACTGCTCCAAACCCCTAATTGTAACTAATTGTCAATTGTATTTAAATGTTTTAAAAATTTGTTAAGTAATTTTGATAGGATTTGATTGATTTGAATTGGATTGAAATAATTAAAAAAATGTATTGTAATCTTTTGTAGCCCTGAAATTATGAGCGAAACGTCGAATTAAAAACGTAAAAAAATAAAGATACCGTTCCAGTAAATCCAGAGTTGTATTTCGTCGATATCGAAACTAATGCAATAACAGACGTTTATCTCATTATTTAAGTTTAATCACCAATATAATTATAAGAAACATGATAAACCGGTTTATACCAGTCAGTTTAGTTTGATCTGCGGTCCGAAATTTTTCATTTTTTAGGTTCAGCTTCGATTCACGGTTCATGATAAAAGCATTGGTTCGTTCAAGTTTTGATGCCGGTTCCCGACCGGTTCGTGTTCCTGAACCCATAAAAGTCGAAGTTTTTTTTTTCTGAAAAATTAATTTTTTTCTTGTTCATTGTGCTTTTTGACCTTATTTTTAATACATTTCGGAATACAAAAAAAATTAATGTGGCTTATACATATATTGTGGTTTATATATTGTAAACTAAATATCAATCAAATAACATGCACAAAATAGTATATTCGTTTAAAGTCTTAAAGCCAATTAAAATAGCCACTAAAAAAATGTGATCTGATTCTATTTCAATAACGACCTAAAATAATCTTCTTGAAATTAATGGTCTTTAAATTATACTTTTGTAACGATATTTGCGTTTAAAATGTTTTTAGTTTGCCAGTGTTTTTAAGGCTTGTTCTGTTAATTGATACAATTGGTTGGTTTTCTAAACATTTTTCTTGTAATTTATTCCTTCTTTGCTAATTGCCCTTGTTAACAAACTTACATACAGTGTGTCCAAAAAGTAACGTAACGGATCAATATCTCGTCTCGTGACAACTTCACAAAAAAAAGTTTTATACAAAAGTTGTTTGTGGTAATTTACCACATAACCTTAAATTATTTTCAGCTATACATAGTGTTTTGTTTTTGCGCACCGATACGGCACTATGTTTTTTTTAAATGGAACACCCAGTATATTTTATGATATTTAGATGTAAAATTGAATTCTGTTTCAAAAACATTTAGGTTTTATGTATCTAAATTCAGTCGTTTTTGAGTTATTTAAGTTTTTATGAAAATATTGACAGAAACAGGAGTCTAAAAAAATAATGATCTTTCACAACTTGGCTATGTCAGAACAAATTCCTTTGAAACCTTGTTCGACAATAGTGTCATAGTGATTGCTGACAAGTTACAATTTTAAAATAATACACAGGGTGTTTTTTATGCTGGGTCCAATTGGGTAAACTTCAAACACGGTTAAATCAATTATTTTAAATTGAACGCCCTATACAGGGTGTCCCAGATTACATTTCCAGCATGGGGATCTCGCTTATTATAAGAGATACAGGTTTGTTTAAATTAGATGAATTATTCCTTGGTATGAAAGGAGCCACAATCAATTTTTAAAAGTACAAAATTCGTCGTGCTTCAGATGTTATAGCAAAAAATATGAAAATGTCCAATTTCTTTTTTCATTCATAACTTTTTTGTCTTAATCATTAGAACAATTTTATTTGTACTTTCTGAAGGCACTTTTTAATGGAAAATTTGACTGTTATTTTAGATTATTTTTAAGACCTACCATTTTTGAGATATTACCCCTAACTTCATTTTTTCTTACGGGCCGCGAAGTTGGCTATGAAATAGTTGAATGTGCTTTTTTTTCTCTTTCAAATGAGATATTACTTGCTACATCTATTTTTGAAATAAGTCACAAAATAAAGAAAAATCGTATTTTACCCATCACTTATCAAGCGATCTATGAAAATAAAAACAAAAAACAGCTAATTAAATGTCAAGTGACAGTTACCATTTGTCTGCGGTACCATTTATTAGAATTGTTTATTATTGTTGTGTAGTTCGATAGTCTTTGTGGTAATTGTTATAATGATGGCTACATTTAAAAAAAACGAAAAATTTGACGTAGGGATGCTACATGCTTACCATAAAAACTGTGTAAGAAGCTGAGCGAATATACTTAGAGCTATATCCCGAGAAAAGGCAACGAAGGATGCGTAATTACAAAAATTTAGAAATAAATTTAAAAGTATATGGTTTTTTCCACAAACCAACCAAAAATCCAAAACAAATCAATAATTAATTAGAATTATTTATTTTACACAGTTCCTATTGCAAATAATGTAGCAATTCAACATATACAAATTTTTAATTAGTTGTAAAAGTGCCCATAATTATCTGATAACAAATTTGCTAAAAAGACTATCGAATTACACAACAATCCTAAACAATTCTAATAAATGATACCGCAGAAAAATGGTAACTCTCATTTGACATTTAATTAGTTGTATATTGTTTTTATTTTCATAGATAGCTTGATAAGTGATGAGTAAAATACGATTTTTCTTCATTTTGTGACTTATTTATAAAAATAAATGTAACAAGTAATATATCATTTTAAAGAGAAAAGAAAAACACTTTTAACTATCCCATAGCCAACTTCGCGGCCTATAAGAAAAAATGAAGTTAGGGGTAATATCTCAAAAATAAAAAGTGATAAAGAAAATCTAAAATAACAGTTACATTCTCCATTAAAAAGTACCTTAAGAAAGTACCAATAAAATTGTTCTAATGATTAAGACAAAAAAGTTATGAGAGAAAAAAGAAATTGGACATTTTCATATTTTTTGCTATAACATCTGAAGCACGAGAAATTTTATACTTTAAAAAATTGATTGTGGCTCCTCTCATACCAAGGAATAATTCATCTAATTTAAACAAACCTGTATCTCTTATGATAAGCGAGATCTCCATGCTGGAAATGTAATCTGGGACACCCTATATATTTTTACATATTATTATCGAAAATTTAATTATCTTTAAAATTTGTTAAAGGTCTATTATGTCTAAAATTGATATTTCTCGAGTTATTGCGGTTTCATGTTAATTAATGGCCACAAACAAAATATTTAATAGAAATTAATTAGTAGGTTTTGGAAATATATAATTTGTTTTAAATGTCAAATAAAGTTTAGTTTTCATCTTAAGCGATATTTTTTACCTGATTACAAATTAGTTTGTACATGTAAAACCAGTAGTATTTTTTTAGCCCAATAATTTCGCCTAAACATAGCTGGTTTAAAATTTATAAACTCCGCCACTGCTTGCCTCATAAAAACACGGTGACAGGAAAAAATTAGCGCACCTTCAGTTTAAAATCTGACAAATACGTCTTATGATTGAACCCGAAAATTGAATCAGAATGTTTTTATACCTGTGGAGCTCATACGTTCTGAGACACAACACATAAATGGTCGAAATGTTCAAATTGGTTACCTTATTAGGTAAAATTTAATAACAATTCGTGGAAATGACACAAATCTCTTAGCGAATATAAATAAACATCCCCGCATGTCATTAAATTCTCATTATTATTTTGTTTTACGGAATATTTAATACCAAACTTGCGGTAAGCTTAAATATTTATTCATCTATAACAGTCATAAATTAAATATAATCCGTCGTAAACGAAAACTAGTAGTTTCAGAATTTCCGGTTTGTTTTTTAAAATTGTTCTTTGCAAGATTAGCGGATTGTGGCATAAAATTCCAATAATGTTAATTCCTTTTCAGTGTGGTATTTCAATGATATTTGTTGATAAGATTTTTTTGTTTTCCAGGGCACGCTTGAAAATTTTGTGAAACATTTTTTGTGAAACCTATTTTAGTTAAACTTTTATTTTTTATTTCTTATTAGTTTTGCACTAAAATTAACTTATGATTACATCATTGAATTCAGAAAAATAATTTCTACCAGATTTAGTTAAAAAAAAGATAGATGGTGCCATTTGGAAAAAAAATTGACTATCGTTTGACATTTAAATTGACCTTGAAAAAAATTGATATCCAATTCAGTTTATAGTATTTGAGGAGACATTTCATTTAATTTTTTGTTCACCAAAATCGGACCACAAATAACGGAGTTACAGCTTGCGGCGTTTTTTTGTGTGACACCCTGTACAGGGTGGACCAAATTCGAATGTTTTACGGGGTATCTCGGTTACCGTAATAGATAGCCAAAATCTGATTTCGGTCTCTTGGGCTATTTTTTTGAGAAAATAACGCCTATGCATTCAGATTTTTTCTATCGGATTCCATTTTGGCACTACAGACAAAAAATGAAATTTCATCATTTTTGAAAATTTGCTGTAAGTAACTTCTTTATTTATTAAATTAGAACAAAATGTTATAAAGGTTTTTTATACAGATTTTTATGCTTAATTTAAAATCAATAGTAATTTTTTCATAGCTACCTTGACTTTCAGGATATGGAGTAAACTTACATTTTTTTAAATGGAAACCCTAGTTGGCCATGACTTTATGTGAAAGAGTAGTTTTTTAGCTTTTCAAAAATATATAGTTTTATATTTTTTTTGCAAAAAATAACCAAGATATGGCCAATTTTGTAAAAATTCGATCATCAAAGTTTGCCATGATTTCGTAAACAAGTGATGTTTGCAATTATTAAACAACTAAACGTCATTGCCAAGTAAATTCTGAAACAGCCGCTACATTTTTATCACTTACAAAGTAATATTTTAACATATTAAACTTTTCAAAGAATTCAAATTTAGCCATGTTCACAATACCACAATAAACAGTTATAAAATACAAAATAATACACGGATTTGCCTAAATGTTAAAAAATTTACTTCGAAATGACGTTTAGTTGTTTAATAATTGCAAACATCACTTGTTTACGAAATCATGGCTAACTTTGATGATCGAATTTTTACAAAATTGGCCATATCATGGCTATTTTTTGCAAGAAATATTTAAAACTATATATTTTTGAAAAGCTAATAAACTACTCTTTCACATAAAGTCATGGTCAACTAGGGTTTCCATTTAAAAAAATGTAAGTTTACTCCATATCTCGAAAGTCAAGGAGGCTAAGAAAAAACTACGTTTGTTTTTAAATTAAGCATAAAAATCTGTATAAAAAACCTATATAACATTTTGTTCTAATTTAATAAATAAAGAAGTTACAGCAATTTTTCAAAAATGATGAAATTTTATTTTTCGTCTGTAGTGCCAAAATGGAATCCGATAGAAAAAATCTGATTGCATAGGCGTTATTTTCTCAAAAAAATAGCCAAGAGACCGAAATCAGATTTTCGCTATCTATTACGGTAACCGAGATACCCCGTAAAACATTCGAATTTGGTCCACCCTGTACATATACTTAAAAAAGTGTCCTAATAATGTCAAATAATATTTTGAGTATGATTTCAAATAATTAAGCAAGTTATGAGTAAAAGTTGAACATGTATTTTTGTTTTGTTTTTTATAAGTAGTGCAAGCAAGAACTATTGATTTTTGTTATAGAATAGTTGCTCTTAAATCATAGATCATTTTGATCTATGGAACTAGCTCTGTATCTCTTACCGTTTACGAGGTCCCCATGCTGCTCACGATAACTGGAACGCCCTGTATAAATCAAGTTGTGCAGAATTTCGAGCAATTTAACAACGTTTCAGGTTTATTGGGTGTTTTTCTTAGAACGAAAATATTGTTAGGGTGCGACATTCAAATTCAAACTAAGTAACTTGGTATATTTATGTTGAATCAAAACCTACAAGTAGTTTAAAAATTTATCTACGCATTTATAAGTTCGAATACAATTTAAATGTTTAAAATGGAATTTAAGGTTGTGTGTTACATTAAAATCTTAAATTAAAAGTTTTAAATATTAATTAAGGACAAATTTCTACAAGTGATTTTGTACCGACATTGAAGAACTTTTTATACATCTTATAAACTGCGTATTTATAGGAAATCTGTTAAAACTAAATCCAAAAATCCAATTTAAAATGTACGCAAAAGTTAAACAAAAACAAGTACTAAGAACTTAAACCTATTAAAATTGTTTGTTAAACCCTTTAAAGTGAAATTGAGATGTCAAAAATAAGCAAACTTCGAAATAAGTAAATCCGGCTTGGGTTTTTAAATATGTTGAGGGTTGAGGTACAACACTGTGCCACAATAAGTGTAAATGAACTGTCACAACCAAATAAGGATTAAGGATATTTTACTTAAAATGTACATAAACTTGACACGTGCTCAACTAGAGACGACCAAAAGTTAACAAAGTAAGAACCGATATCTTGCTACAGGCTGGCATTGTTAGTGAATTTAAAACGTTACATGTACTTCTGTTTAGCAAACGTTTGTCTACCGTCATAGAGAAGTAATCTAATTCGTTCTAAGCTTCTCTAAATTTTGCAGATTGTGACTTAACCCTACGCCAGGCGTAATAGTAAAATGAATGATTTTGGGCGCAAGGTATCTGGTAGATATTGTATCGTATTATAGTCATTATTTATAGATTTATAAAAAAAAAACGTTCTTTACGATGTAAATTTAACTGGTTTTGGATGTTTTTAAAGAGATGTATTTTAATAATCTTTTATAAACACAAACGAAACATCAAACAATCCAATAAAACCAGTCAAATAGGAATAATTTTATGAAAAGCAATAAATAATTAAAATTAGTCTAGAAATGTTCAAAAATTGGTATTATTCACATTCATCCTCATCAGCTTCATAACCATTCATTTTACCATCGAAGCAGGTTTTGCATACCATAAGTGCATGTTCCAAACAAAGTATTCATTACAATGTCGGCAGAATATGGTATCTGCTATATATTTTAATTCATACAGCAAGAGATGCGCAAGCTATACCAGTCGAAACTATTTTATACAGTCAGTTAAGGTACAGAAAAGGATTAGCTGAACGCTCAAGTGTTGCATGCATTGGATAATGAGATATGTACTTAAAAAAATCAGTGCACGTATCTCACAGATCAATTTTTTTCTAGTCACCACAACCCTCTATAAATACGATAACAATATATTTTTACATTTTTGGAAAGAGGAAGTGATTTTGGATACAAATGCACTATTTGGGTTAATTTTTATAACCTAAAATTTTTTTTTACCTAAACAAAATTTAGTATTTTATTAAGGGTGCCGTGACCTGCACAAATTAATTTTTATTAAGTCAACAATTCTCCAAATAACGTTTTTGTAAATTTTAAATGATATTTAGGTTACTTTAATCGGCTTTGAAGGTTGCGGAATCGGTTTTTTGACAAAAAGTCAATTTTGTTAAATGGAACCATGCTAGTACTAGCGGTTATTTAAATCAAGCATTTTCTAACGAATCTATCGGTACCAATAACTTGTATTTTTATTAAGAATCTACTTCAAAAATTTCAAATTGTTGTGAAAATTTATTAAGAGATCCTTTTAATCGCAGTAATCTAATTATGTAAAAATGATTAGCAAAATTTTTGTTTTTTTTTAATTAAATGACTATAGGTAGTAGTTAAACATAAAACAACGATCATTTGTTTTGTTGTAGTTATGCACAGTGCACTGCGATAACAGAATCTCTTTTCACAATAATTTGAAATTTTTGAAGCAGACTCTTAATAAAAATACAAGTTATTGCTATCGATGGATTCGTTAGAAGATGCTCCATTTAAATAACCGCTAGTACCAGCATGGTTCCATTTAAAAAAATTTACTTTTTGTCAAAAAACCGATTCCTCAACCTTCAAAGCCGATTAAAGTAACCTAAATGTCATTTAAAATTTACAAAAACGGTTTTTGGACAATTGTTGACATAATAAAAATCTATTTGTGCGGGTCACGGCACCCTTAACAAAATACTAAATTTTGTTTTAAAAAAATTTTGATGTTATAAAAATTAGCCAAAATAGTGCATTTGTTTCCAAAAAATAACAAAATTGGGGCCATTTCCGGAGAAACCGGAAGTGAAACAAATGTGTGCAACGGCTCAAAAAGCCCGGTTTTTTGCACATATCATATGTCTAAATTTTCATTTATCTAAAATCAAAACTAAAGAAAAAAAAGGGGTTGTACCACACTTCATTTACACCCGGTATATATATATTATGTATAATCAAATTCCCTTCTACCCGTAGGTGTAAGGATAATTTGAATATATTGCTTTTAAAATTATCTCGCCACCTTTCCAGCTCTAGGTACAATTTAAAAAGTCGTTGATTATTGTTTCACCATTTGCAAAAGCCAAAAATTAATCGCTTACTCCCATTAATGTAATGCAGAAACCAATAACATAAATAACTGGCTTATACGTCACCAATATTAAAATCTATTTGATAATTTATGGTGATCACATCCCCATAAAGAAATATCGTACATTAAGGGGTGGATTTATTATAAATCAAAACCATGAAAGCTATAGTCGTCAGCGGCTAACTGGGTGTATCGAATTTACGCCGTTTCAGCAGAGGAAATGACGTATTTACTCGAGTTAGCCTTCCGTTGGTTTTGAGTGTGATATAAATTCTCCCTTATTCAATTTCAGTGCGATGTTAAAAGTTATCGAACATGGCTTATTAAAGAACGTTACAGCGAAATTGTAAATCGATTAAGTTACTTGATACTTGAATTGCGCAAAATGCGATTTGTCATTCGGATTTTTCAACATGGGGCATATTTTCTGTGAAAAATCAAATACACTAGAGTCCTGATTACACAAAGTAATGTGGGTCAAGGAAACGCAGAATAACAAAAAACTCGGACAACCAGAAAGGTTTGGTAGACTATTTTTAAATAGACTGGATTTGTACATCAACTTGATGATGTGCACTCTATTTTCAGTTTACATCCACACTTTTTGATTATAATGGATTTTAATTTTTTAATAACATTCAAAAAAAAAATCTTTAACAAAATATTTGATAAAAAAGTTTTCAAAAAATATGAAATTATCCCTCGGATAATGAAAAACATCGTTTAAACGAATTTCGGTTAATCGGGTCTGTACTGTAACAATAAATTATAGTTTTCACCGGAATGTAACTAAAAGTACGAGAGGAAATGATTTATTAAATATTTTATTTGTCTACGTTACTTTCCTTAACAGCTAAGCGTTTTTCCAAAAATTTTATCCTATTAGAAAAAAAAGGCGAACCTGTCATGAATGCACTCCATATAGACTTTCAGATTTCTTCTTTTGCTTCAGTCCATGGTTTAGGAACACTGCTTGTTCCGCCTTTTCAATACATTATTTTAGTTGGTCTCATATCTTGATGGAACTTCCAATTTCTTCTTGTCCTCTTCGTTCATACTCTCTTATCATCCTTTATAATTTTTGTTGTATCATTCTGTTCATGTGTCCTTTGCATTTTCCCTGTTTCCTTGTATTTTTTTTTCGAGATCGTAAATTTTTAATTGTTTTCTAATTTTTTGGTTTCTCTTTTGGTCTTTAAGGGTACACATCATTTAAATCTTTTAAAAAATCATACTTTTGCTGTTTGTATTTTATGCTTGTTTATTGTAATGCTACAAAAATACTGATACCTAACTTTTGTTGGTAATCAATTCTTATTTATTAAACAATTTTAATAGCAATGCAGTAAAATTCTTATGGTACATACAACATGCCCAAAGTTCGAAGCTTACAATTGGCAACTTCTAAACCGTAATAGACATTATCAGCAAACTAAATAAAGAATCACTAGATGATATATTTAAAAAATTTGACGAATTAAATATGTGTTTATCTACTACGAGAAAAAATACGAACATTTTGATATTAAATATAAAACAAAATGTATATGCGTTGTCCGAAATGTTTAGAAAGGACTCATGGAGATGTTTATGTGTTGATGTAGATAATGATGCTAGTAGTGTTTCTTTATCTTTCTTCGTAAAAAGTAGTTATTTACGTAACAAGACCGGAAAGTGGTACTTTACTGGAGAAGTCGACAGTTTTGGGACGAGCCGTAAGCGAGTTCTGAAAGCATACTAGTCCAGTAAAGGCACTTTACGGGTATGTTACGTACAATATATTTTCTGTGTCCGCCACTGACACTAAAATCACTATAGTCACCATCCATCATTATCATGTGAATAGGTTGTTTTTGGAAATATTATTTTGTCTTCTATATTATAAATGTTGCCTCATATTTATATTCATATTTTTATTATTTTTATTATTATAAGTTTTATTTTGAATGTACCTTCAAACAAGGTTGAGTGGAAGAGCAATCCATTGTTCTAGACAATGGATTGAACTACGCCTTGCGGTTGCCATATAACATATATGTAATAATATTGTTGTACTGTTTGTTTGTTTCTTATGGCAATAAAGACATTATTATTTTTATTATTATTATTATTAATTAAACAATAACTTAACAAACTACAGGTGAAAACTCGCTTTGTGGTATAATGACGCTTGTCTGACAGCGCTAATTAACAAAACATCTCATCACCATGGCAACCAGCTGATTTCCAGTCTAAAAATTAATCTGTAACAACTGATTTTATGGCCGGACGAAGAAAAAATACATTTTTGGTCACAATTTTAGAATTTAGATATTCCTGCGTAAATATATTCTAAACCTAATTCAGAATTTTTAAAAAAAGATTGGATTAGGACACTTTGCTACTTCACTAAAATCCATATTGATGAAAACGTTCAGGAAGAATAATATAAACAAGAGCAGATTTCACACGTTAAACTAAATGCAATAAATTAATAACTTACCACAGAATTTTGGATACAATGATACAACCAGAAATGATTGTCCAGCAATATTAAAAGCTGCCTTACTTGTGTAACATATCGGTGCGATATTGCATTTGCAACAATGCTCACAATAAAAAATAAACTAGATCACGCGTTTCATTAAAAGCTTTTTACACAAATTTAATGATTGCTATTTGAAACACTGAACCAGACCTGGACATCTTATGCAAAAATCCTTAGGCTTAACCTTATCATTAAAGTTTGTTTTTTTCCGTATTAGACATACGTTTTTTCCATTATATTAATAAGTTTTTTTAAATGTGTTTACAATAAAATTTAATTTTTTAATTTAACTAGTCTTAAAATTTCCATATCCCTATCCGATAACCGCGAATTACAAAAGAAAAATTACAAGACAAAAATAACCTTTTTTTACTTATGTAGATGAAAGTTGACATTTTCTTACTGCCTACCCTACATGAAAGTCACTTTTTTACACTGGTGGCGAAGGTTAATTTTTGCCACTAGTGGTGAAAATAATGTCAATGTCAATGTCAAAATCAAATAATTGTAAAATTTACGATTTGTTTTAGCTTAAACTCATTGTAAACTAAAACTGCCTTAGTATTCTTATCAAATAATTTAATATTAATATACCAATAATTTATATAAAAGCCCAAGAATGGTACAAAAATTAATATTACCTAAATATATTTCGTTTGCAGGTTATAATTTTATTTATGTCAATGTCAGTGTTGTGGTCGATATGAAGATTAAATGATTAATTAATACTTCATACATAATTAATACTTTATACATAATAATTGTCATTTGGTTCATTTACATTGACGTTCGTTCTATACTATAATTTTAATTTCATAGGAAAAAAATGCATTTACGACTCGAGATGAAATCAGTTTTTTTCGTTCGTGAGATTTGCTCATCTCACCTTCAAAAAAAAAAAACTGGTCTTTCATCTCTTGTTGTAAAATATACTATTTTAATATGGCTACAGCTAACTATGACTTCCATTTAAAAAAAATGCAACTTTGTGTTATAACTCGGAAATTGAGAGTGCTATGAAAATTTCGTTAACATATTTAAAATCTACGTAAAAATATCTATACAAGCCAATTTTTATTTTTGTTCTAGCTCATATGCTTACTGAATTATTTTAGTTTGAAAAGATCAACCTTTTTCAGTTTTTTCAAAATATTTCCAAAAGTTGATGACGTAGGTCAAATTTGAAAATAGCATCAGATTTACCATTAAATTCTGCACAAATTTGCTAATTTAAACGTTTCTGTATCTTTAATATTAACGGAATTACCCACACAACAGGTTAGAAAAGTGGGTACCCTGATGTCTCTACTCTATTCTGAAATTTAAAAAAATTTATTGTTGTAATTCTTTGAAATTTAATTAAAAAAACAAATCCTACATCTCTTGTTGAAATACCCATTATAAGACCTAAAAGGGGCAATGTTTTTTTTTCAACTTTTTTAATTAATGCGAAAGTAATCAATGCAAACCTTGAAAAATATTTTTTTTTTAACTTACAACATATGAATTTAGTTGCAAAAATCGTTTGAACATGATATACAGCGAAACAAATGGCAGTTTGAAGCAACGTATTTTAAAATTTCTGAAATGATAGATTTATGTTTAAATTCGGTATGTAAGGTTTTCAATGAACATTTCCACTTTACGACATGGTTTCAAGAAGTCGATATTAACTGACATTTCTTTACTGATGCGTGTATACATTACCTATTATACGACTTCACCGGCATAAAGTATTGAGGGAAGGAAACATTTAAACATCTCGTTTATAAATCGATTTCATTCAATAATTATGTCGGAACAATATTATTCCAACTAGAAAAGTGAATATTAAAATACATCTTCACATCTTAAGACTATTAGTCACATTATTTTGGAAATGCAGTACTTATACGCAAATAAATTAATTAAAAGTTAATTAAAAACACTTTAAAGGGTTTTGCTTACTAATTTTAACAAAACTTTATTTGCAGATAAAAACAAATTTTATATAAATTTACTGAAACCACACAAAGCGTTTGGGTAAACAAAAAATGTGTAAGTTACTGCAAAATTTAATCTTTGTGCATGCTACATATAATATACAAAGTGTATGTCGTGTTTTACTGAAACAAAATCTTTGAACAATGGAAACGATTAATATTTTGTTTCGTCGGCAACGTAAAGCCAGCGCTGATCAGCGTGAAGAGTGCAAACTCACGCGTCGATTCCAAAAATGATTGCATTGCACCAACAGCTATGAGTTTCTTGTATTATTATATTTCTGAAATACTTCCACAGCAGATAAATGCATTAATTTAATACAGTTACTTATATAAAACAGAGCGCGTTGGCTTCGTAACAGATGTTCAATAGTTCCGACGTTTTTGCAAAAAAAGTCATGAAGCTGTACAGGGTGGTCCAAATTCGATGGGATTACATGGGTATCTCGCTTTGATATTTAAGATAGAGAAGCGGTTAAATTACCAAAAAGGTGCAGTTTTTTGAAATAAACTCGGAGCCGTTTTCTATCATTTCCTGTTGTTGAGTTATAGGAAAAAAAAGTGCTTTTTGTCATAATAATAATGTGACATATCCCCGTTATTAATGAAAATATCAAAGTACTTTATAAACATTATTTTTAGATATTTTTGTGTTAATTTGATTACCTACACTAAAAAAAAATTTTTACGCTCGCCGTTAAAAAGTGATGACACAAACTTACCTTCTTTTAAATGAAAGCTATAGTTGGCTATGGCCTATTTAAATTCCTTAATTTTTTTCTTGTTCCAAATATATAAGGGTTGAAGAATTTATTTCCAATAATGGGTACCGTAAACTTTGACTTTAGGGGTATCTCGGTAACTTTGACAGACTCTGGGGTGTGACTTTTCGCTATGAATATTTTATGTTTATGTTTTTACATTTACGTATTTTATGTTTATTCTTCCCATAGAACATACCTACCTATATAATATATGTTATCTAATTAGTAAAAGTGTGTCATCTACAGAAATATTTACTTTTTAAAAATTATCTTAAGCTTTAATTAATACCTATAGATAAAGTTGGTTTTTTCTGTTGCTTGATTGGGTTAAATTAAACGAAAATTGCTGGTTTTGAAAATTAAAGAATTTTATTAAGAATAAACCTGCTTTTAACTCTTACAGGCACATAAAAAGTAGACATATTTTTGCCCGTGCTGCACACAAAATTCAAAATTATTTATTAACAACGAAACTAAATACATTTGAAAGAGGCTGCAGATTAAAAAAGAAAAATATATGTTTTAGCATCCTCGTCGAGTTCAGCAACTCCTGGTGAGGTGGTACACCCTATGTACCACTATGCCTGTAATGCGAAATTTTGAGTAGCTTGATTTATCACAAATTGTAATATTTTCTTTTATTTTACTTCTTTGTGATAGTCCTGAAAACATATCTTTGATTTAGATAAACAAAATGGCACTTTGCATATTGAACACATCCATTTTGTGCGTATACTTGATTTTTTTTGTACTACAGTTTCCAGATCTTTAACCGCACCCTGGTTGGTAAGCTTTCCTAGGAAAGTTTTGATTTCAGTAATATCTGTTTGTTGATTTTTTTTTAGCAAAATGACATAGTGGCATATTGCTTTCAGAATCTGATAAGTTTCTAAATTATCCATTTCTAAATCAACTTCCCTTTCCTCATTTACCTGCTCTGTATAATCTAGTTCACCAATTATAGATTCTTGGTCAGTCAGAATATCTTCAAATTCCGCAAGAAATTAATCCATTGTCATATCTTTCAATTCAAATGACAAGTCTTCTAAATTGTATTTTGCCATTTTAATAATGATTATTTGTTTGAATGCTCACAGTGGTACAAATAACGTACCACCAAAATATTGTCAAATAAACACAAGAAAAACTTATTTTAAATATGAAAACAATGTCAAGTGTAAACCATACCACAAGCAGACAGATTTAACAAAAACACAATTATTTTACGTTAAAATTACACTAATTACAACAAATTATTTTTGTACACTTTACTGGGGTACAAAATACAACTAAAATGAGTTGACAGATGATCAATGCAAGCAATTTCTATCAGGTTCTGACCTGCAGCGTAAAGTTATGTTATGTCAGTACATATTGGGATAGGTGGTACAGTTTTTAAGCTATCGTGCAGAACAGCAGAAATATTAAATTAGGTGGTACAATTTCAATACCACCATGCAGCATTGGTAACAAAAATAGTGGTACATAACGTGTACCACCATGCCTGTAAGAGTTAAAACCAGCAACTTTTGTTTAATTTAATAGGTACCTACATTTATATAGCCTTACCCAGTATAAGTATTTTATTTTGTGTTAATTTGCTTCTGAAGAAAAATATATTTTTAATACCTAGTGTTAAGAAAGCAACCTAAAGGATTTTGTTTATTTTTATACATGTTATTAAAATAACGTTAAACTTTTATTAAAAATACGATTTATGCCAAGTATTTTGAAATTAATAAGCCTTTAACTCGTGTTCTGGTTGTAAAATATATATTTTTTTAATACTCAGATGTCAAAGAAACCCCCACTGTAGTCGTTCTTCGACTTATAATTAAATTAATTGCAATGTTAAAGTAGCCCCACATTCGGGGTTACTTTGACACCAAATTAAATATTTTTTTAAAGTTTTGTTTTACCTCCCAGAAGCAATTTTACGTGGGGGATATATAGTGGAAGGTTCTATTGTTACGATGGACTTTATTCCAGATCATTTAATCAAAAAATAAAAAAATAACGTTGAAAAAACCTTCAAAACTATGTCAAAGTAGCCCCGGTTTACGGTACCCTGTAATTTGAGGTTGTTGTCGCCAAAACAATACTTAGTGTTCGGGTTAAGTCAAACTTGATTGAACCTTAAAGAACAAAAAGTTATTAATAATTTAAAAACATGTAAGTGAGCGGAATTACCCGCCTGCTATTGGGCAATGGCGCTCACCTATTTTATGTGTAAACATTTTTGGATATTGATATTCCAGGATGCTTTACCAGTTGTTCTTTTAGTTGTACGAGGCATTGTGCACAATTACTATAAGAAAAAATAAAATGTAAATTAAATTATATAAAAATATCAATGAGGGTAATGCCGCTCAACAAGCGGTATTCCTGTAGCTAATTGAGCGCCATTACCCCCTGTTGCACAATGGGCGTTTACACTAATTTTTAATTTTTTCAGAATTTGATAGATTTGGTGTTCAGAATATCGTATGTGAAGTTAAAATTGTTTAAATCAACTTCGTTTATTTATTATTAACGATTAAAGTTTTCCCGCGGCAAATTGCGCCGTAAACGGCTTGGACGATGCGCACGAGAAATGACGTCACTCTCCGTACGTACTCGGTGAGGCAAATCACGCGTGTGCTTGTGTAAATATAACGCAACCATGTCGTTGTACAGAAAGTGGTGTTTTGTGCCTGAATGTAAGACCACTTCTACAAAAAACCCAGAAAAATTGTTTTTTGCTGTTCCGGATAATTCCACCAAAAGAAAAAAATGGTTTGATGCAGCAAGACGTTGTATTTCCGACGTAAGCGAAAAAACTAAATTATATTGTTGCGAAGACCATTTAAAATTTGAATAAACTAAAAAATATATTAAATAGTATTTATGCAAAAAAAAACACTAAAGTGAAAAAGATTGTCATTAAGCATTATCATTAGCATTAAGCATTAATCATATGGCAATAATATATAATATGAAGCAACCTATTACTTTCCAACAAAAAAATCTGCAGTTTTAAACAATACTTATTTGTAGTATGCTATTTGGTGCATGTTTATGTTTGATTAAAAATGCTGATTAGTGTTAAAGCAATGAAATTTGTATTATATTTATACTGAACTAACAGTGCTTGTTTTACAAAAAGCCATATACCTTTTTTTATATGATCTAAGCATAAAACTGATAACATTCAAAACTTATAAGTGTAAATTAATATAGTAGAATCATTGAATTGAACATTATCTACTATTAAATGAACGAAAAGTTATAAGTTATAATAAGTTATAAGTATATATAATATAATTTTTAGCCCTGAGGATGACGATAAAATAACATTGGCGAAACATGTCGGATCTTTAAAAAAAAAGAATTTGCAACGAATAAACCTGTTTGAGAACCAGCAACTTTTCGTTTATTTAACCTATAATCAAACAACAGGAGAAACCAACTTTATTAATTATCTACTATTATATATAGGCCATATTTTATTTACCTCGAATTTAAGATTAATTTTGTAAGTTTTTTAGATATAGCTATGACTAAAAGAGTAGTAGGTACATTTTTTTAATGTTTACAATCACCTATTATTAAACAATAAACTGAAACATACTTTTTGTTCATATTTTCACCTGTTAAATGACCTTAGTATAATATCGAATTATTTCTACAAAATAATTAATTTACTTACACATTTGCTTTGTTTTATAATGAAATATACACTAAACTAACAACTAGTTAAAACCTCTCGCAATACTGTATAGGTACGTAAAGAATATTTGAACACAAATATGCCTGGTCCAGGAATGTCATATTTGTTTATGTTAAAAACACTTAAGATATGTTGTGAAGCCACCCTGAGGGGTCTCGGGGTTGGCTTGAGATCATTCTTTTGCTAATACTGTTAAAAGGCAGTACTGTTTGTATTTTATTCATTATAATAAAATGTAATTATTGTTCGATTACGTTTATTATTTACAATCGACGGCCAAAGTACGCCCCTGCGGCGTCTTCGTCGCGCGCTTCGCGCCTAACATAATATTAATAATAATCTTTATTTGTTCTGAATATCCCAAAAAAAAAGGTGTAGAACTTGTCACAATAATAATTTACGTACATTGCAATAATATACATAGTTGATTAAAGAAAAAACGTATTATATTAAAATATTATAACAACTTGTCATTATGCGATGCATAGGAACTAGTCCGCTGCACATGGACTGTGCGGAGAGTGACGTCACGGCCAATCACAGCGCGTTTCAGAATTTGAAATATAAAGGGCATTTTAAAAATTTATTTCTCGGAACTGGATGATTTTTTTTTAATTTTTGGTGGTTGAGAATAAACTTTATAGCTCAGATTATCATTTAAAAAATATTTTATCAAGTTTTATTTTTTTGTGTAAACGCCCATTGTCTAAATTCTGTATTTTACTAAACTAGCCTTGAATTTAAAAAAAAACTTTATATGGTCACTCCTGCTAAAAAAGACACAAGTTTCATAGGAGACCAAAGCACACTCAAATTAGACTAATTGAGCTACTTACAGGTTTTTTTTTTGTAGGCGATTTCTTATATGAAAATGTTAAAAATGACACACACTCAATTAACTTACGTTTTATGGTGAAATAATTTTTTTACTTACGGCATTGTGTTTATTAGAACAAAAGCTAGGTTGCTAAGTTTAACTTTTAAATATTTGAAAACTGGCGCAAAACGACGGTGAGCGTAATTACCCACTGAGCGTCATTACCCCGCTCTCCCCTAATTGTATTTAAGTCGAAATCTGCAAAACCATTTTTCTAATAGATATATTAAATAAAATATCAATGTAGCATAATTTAATTCTGAATATTAATACGAGACTAATCACCAACTAAACAAACTTGCCGTTACCTGTTTTCCTTGTTATACATTATCCTATTTCCATTCTTAGTTGATTATCTATAAAATATGATTATTCAAGCTACTAAACAGGCATGGCAAAACAATTATTACACTTTAAGACAACTTGAACTAAACTAACGACACGCGGCTACAACACCGAAATACGTGCTCAGAAAATCCCTTAACAAATTAATGATAAATACCCGAAAGTTTGTCGTGACTAGAACCGAACTTGACAAAGTAACCATAGCCAGAACGTACGAAAATTTTCATCCATATTTTATACGCAAACTTAACGGAAAAAACAGGCATTAGCAGCTATTCATGCAGTCGGTCTTTATCCCACCAATGTCAAGTAGCCAAATTAAAACGAAACGGCAGAACGTTTCTCACGTGCTATCTTCGATTTACATTAACAAATGGCGCTGATAAAGAGACTTTTATGTGAATAATACGGGTTGGTAGGGAATAACAGATATTTAGCGTTCAGCTGCTAGTTCTGCACGCTTCACGGCTAATTTTAATCTAAATTTTCGTATTCGTCTTTTCTTTTCAATGTTGATTATCACGGATGTCAGGGGGCCACCCTGTATAAACCATTGTGATGTATGAAAAATAGGTAGCACCCTTCTGTAGCCTACTATTTTTACGACTGCGTGTGGCAGGACTTCTCTAATGCGTGCTCCGTGTATTTGTCCCTTAATTCAAAACAATTGCAAGAATATACAACCAGTAAAAAACAAATTATTAGAGAATGTAGTATTGCATTTATAATAAATAGGTACTATTTATCATAATACAAGTAAGTCCATTTTCCTTTGTTCTGAGATATTTAATGGTTTGCATTTCAGTCGATTTAAAAATACTTATTAATATTAAGTCTACTAAATTTGCCCACGTTCCTATACATTTAAACATATATATGCGAATTCATTAAACAAACAATTTTTATGAGTATTTACCAAACCAAATATTTAATTAATAAGCCACAAAGGCCTACATAATTCCATAATTATTAAATTGTAAAAATCATTACATTTTATTTATTTCAATTTCAGTATTACCTACTTGTAACGCTATTTTTAGTTCAGTTTTGTTTAATTTCAAGATGTATTTATTTATTTATTTATTTAGTCATGAGTCCTTCTACTGTTAGGTGTAGGAATGTTGAGTTGTGTTGTGCTGACTTTTTTCCCTGTTTTTCTGTCTTGTGCTAGCCTTTTTATGTCTTTCCATTTGATGTTTCTATCCGCTGCTGCTTTTTAACTTCATCTTGCCAAGTTTTTCTTGGTCTACCTCTTTTGTTTTTTCCCTGTGTTCTTGCTTCATATGCTCTTCTGGTTAACCTTTCTTCTTTCATCCTATAAATGTGGCCCAACCATCCCAGCTGCCTTTTTTGTATACAGGGTGTCCCAGTTAACGTGAACAGCATGGGGATCTCGTTAACGGTAAGAGATACAGAGTTGGTTAAATGAGTCAAAATGATCTATGATTTGAGAGCAATTATTTCATTAAAAAAAATCTTGAAAAAAATTAACAGTTTTTGCGCTATTCATTAAAAACAAAAAAATGACGTTTTCGATTTTTGCTTTTAACTTGCTTATTTAAAAGCATACCCAAAATATTTTTCGACATTATTAGGACACTTTTTTGAGTAGATTTGATATTGGTTAATAAATTTTCCCTATCTTCATTTGTTTTTGTTATTTTAACATCAACTTTCTTATTTTAAATACGGGTCGTAGTTGGCTATGACACCATTAAATAGAGAATTTTTTTCTCGTTTCATTGATGTAGGGTTTGTTGGGTTTATCTTTAAAAATAAGCGAGTTATTGCAATATCATTGTATTTATTACATTTGATCAAAGTTGCCATTGAAAAACAAAAAAAACAAACAGCATTAATATGCTAATACTTAAATACCTACAAAAAAATAAAAATTGGAATAATTGAAGATAATTTTTTACATTTTTGCACAATAATTATGATATTTCACTTATTACCACTAAATAACAATTATAACTTATGTTCAAAGTGTAGCCCTCTATGGGCAATACAAATTTGAGCTCTGCGTTTTATAGATAATATCGTTTTCCTAAGCATATTTCTATCTATTTGATTAAATGTTCTTAACACAGCTAATCTTAACTCATCACTTGTATTAAACTGTCTTCTATACAGAGCATTTTTAACATAACCCCAAAGAAAAAAATCCATCGGGGTTAAGTCAGGTGAACGTGCTGGCCATAAAACAGGTCCCTTGTTTCCAATCCACTGATTAAAAAACCTGCGGTTTAAATATTCTGTGACCACATTTGCATTATGCGGTGGAGCCCCATCTTGCTGGAACCACAAACGATGGTTTAAATTAATAGGTATATTATCTAAGGCATTTTCGATATCTCCAACAAGAAGATTTAAATAGCGTTGGCTATTTAAATTTTCATTGTAAATTATGGGTCCAATTATTCTTTTGCCAATGATTCCACACCACACATTAAATCCAAAACGTTCTTGGTTTCGAGCTTCACGGATATTGTTTGGATTTTCAGTTGCCCAAAAATGATTGTTATTCCTGTTAAAAATGCCATTGTTTGTAAAACGTGTTTCATCAGTCCATAAAACATGGAAAGGAAACCGATCAATATTAGCGCACTGTCGGATGTACCAATTACAGAAATTCAATCGTCTTTCTGCATCTCCTTCTCGAAGTCCTTGACTGATGTGGTATTTGTAGGGATGAAAACGGTGCTTTTTCAAAATTCTGTGAGCTGAAGTTTTCGGTATTTCACTGGTTGTTTCAATTTCCCTTACAGACATTTCAGGATTTGCTGTTACCTGGTTTAAAATAAGTTGTTCTAAATCTTCATCAACTTGTCTAGGTTCTTTCTGTGGTTTTATAAATGCACCAAAGGTTTTTAAATTATATTCAAGCCGGCGGAAAATTGAAGCACCGGGTTGTTGGCGTTCAGGATAACGTTCCAAGTAAGCATCAGCGGCAACTTTTGTATTTTTTCGAGCTAATATGTAGCACGAGATCATGTCAAATTTTTCTTCGTTTGTAAATTTTTCCATAATAGATAATTTTACGCTTATTTTATACTAATTAACACGAACACAACTTCTCAGATATAAATTGACAGTTATGCTGTTTGTTTTTTTTGTTTTTCAATGGCAACTTTGATCAAATGTAATAAATACAATGATATTGCAATAACTCGCTTATTTTTAAAGATAAACCCAACAAACCCTACATCAATGAAACGAGAAAAAAATTCTCTATTTAATGGTGTCATAGCCAACTACGACCCGTATTTAAAATAAGAAAGTTGATGTTAAAATAACAAAAACAAATGAAGATAGGGAAAATTTATTAACCAATATCAAATCTACTCAAAAAAGTGTCCTAATAATGTCGAAAAATATTTTGGGTATGCTTTTAAATAAGCAAGTTAAAAGCAAAAATCGAAAACGTCATTTTTTTGTTTTTAATGAATAGCGCAAAAACTGTTAATTTTTTTCAAGATTTTTTTTAATGAAATAATTGCTCTCAAATCATAGATCATTTTGACTCATTTAACCAACTCTGTATCTCTTACCGTTAACGAGATCCCCATGCTGTTCACGTTAACTGGGACACCCTGTATAAGGAATCATACGTATTTTCACGTCTTTCATTTTTACAAAACAAAAGTTTAGATTTAGATTGCTTTACCACATTAAAAGTTTGTAGGGAAACTGTGAAGACTAGGGTTACTGCTGTTACCAAAAACTTTTTCCGTCGATATACTCCTGGGTTCACATATATTCAATCCAGGAGACTTACACCCAACAACATAACTAATAAAAAGCTATGCTGTAAACTTTATAAACTCGTTTCCATATATTCGTGAGACTAAATTTCAGAATACACTTGCTACAGAATTAAACCACATCATTTAAAAAATACACAAAGCACGTCAATTTAAATATACACGAAACGTAATGAAGTAGAAAAAATTACGCGAGCCCAAAAACTGCCGGGATATTTGCTAATTTGCATACACGCGTTGACTTAATTAAAACAGAATATATAAATGCCCAACACAAGCCAATTTACCAGTGCTTCTTTCAAAGCTTAATCAGTTTTAATTAGAGATACATTCGTTCATACGCCTAATAAACTATTTTAAGGGGGTTGGCCTTTAA